>CM055895.1:2053851-2356351 GCA_029582155.1 Panopea generosa | reverse complement strand
ACATTCTTCTTCTTATATTATAAATCCCATCCACGTCTTCAAGGTGTCAATTTTCTTTGATTTATTGCAAAGTTTTACAGAAAGTAGGAATTATTGGAATAAATTAATCGTTATTGCGTACATAATTGATATTAATGTCGAGTCAGCTGAGAGAAACAGGCAGAAAGTTGTGACAAAATCGGGGTTATCTACACGCCGGTAACTTTTAATTAATTCAAAATGTGTACATTTAAATGTAATTTTCTCTTTGGGGAGAGTTGTTACGAATGTTGTTAAAACTTGTAGCCATTTACACTATATACAACTTAAAATTGTTTTGGTATTATTCATGTGATTTAATATACTAGATGCAATAAAATAGTATCAAACTAAAGCAATGGCAAGATCATTTAATATACAATTGAAATGACACTTTGTATCATAGGTCTTAATACATTCATATTATTTTATAAATGATTTGAAAACAAGGGCTTTTTATATATTATTCTTTGTTATTTGGTTACTTTTATTTTAACTCAACTTAATACAAACATGCTCATCAGGTTCACAGCTGTTGGAGGTTAGTGGTCGCTAGGCGACACCACTTGAGATCACTAAGCCAAGGAGGCCGCAGAACGACACAAATAAAAGAAAATATAATCACTTTCGGCTTTAATGAATTTGTTCTTTTGACGTAATACAGTGGATAGTGTTGGCTGCTCATGCCAAATACGAAGATAACTAAAAAAAAAAGAAAGGATATGTCATTTTTGGTACCTGAGTTCATTATTGCAACTTACACAAATCACGTTCTAAATCTTTCAGGCTACAATCCGTACTGAGCGTATGGAGTAATTGTGTTGCTCAAAGACAACACACATAGCCGTGAGCAAGGATCGAACCTATGGCCCTTCAACTCTGGATTCGATTGTCTACTGCTGGACCACGCGTTCAACATGACATATTTATTGACAAAAAGGAGTCTAAGTTGAGATTCATGTTAATATACTGCCTGTCTTATATCTCCGTATTACCTGCGTGCTATATAATATAAATTATGTGGCAATTATGTATCTTGATTATAATTATGTTTTTGAGGACTGGTTACAAAAGTTACAAAAGGGGCAATAACATTGGACTAATATTTTCTTCTGCTTTTCTCGTACTAGCTCGGCTAGCTCAGTCGGCAACGCGTCTTATTGTAAATCCATGTTTCGTTTGTAAGTTTGAATCCCCGTCCGGTCACAGTCTCTTTGACGATTTGCTACGAATTTTCTACGATCATCAGTGTCTCGCCTGTTTTGGGAGAGGGGATGGGGGTAGTCAATGACCTGTAGAGCTAAAGTGTGTCTAGTATTAGTAAACCGACTGTTGGAGTCCCAGGAACGATTGTAAGATACGCTGACCGCTGTTAACAAAACTACCATGCTGTTGGAAAATGGTGAGGTAAGGCGAGGCGATGTGAGGTGAGGTGAGGTGAGGTGAGGTGAGGTGAGGTGAGGTGAGGTGAGGTGAGGTGAGGTGAGGTGAGGTGAGGTGAGGTGAGGTGAGGTGAGGTGAGGTGAGAAGAGGTGAGCTGAGCTGAGGTGAGCTGAGCTGAGGTGAGGTGAGGTGAGGTGAGGTGAGGTGAGGTGAGGTGAGGTGAGGTGAGGTGAGGTGAGTTGAGCTGAGCTGAGCTGAGCTGAGCTGAGCTGAGGCGATGCAACGTGAGGTGAGACGACTTGAGATAAGCTAAGATCAGATCAAATTAAATGCGATAAGATTGCATCTTTGCTTTGTCTATTTGAGGGTATACGGTCATAAAGACAAAAAAACGGGCCATGTCCGGATATCGTTTTATTTGCAGAAAAAGGTGGATATTAACGTCTAATATCTAAAATAAAGAATTAAATTATATCGAAATACGTATTCGGATAAGTTAGATGTGTTAAGACATTCATAGATTGGTTCATATAGTACACAGTCTAAGCTTAGTAAACGATGCATTCCTTAATAATTACATATTCTTTATTCGTTGTATAAGCCTTTTACGATTTGTGCAACATCAGACCTTTGTAATAACAGTTCTTATACTAGCTTCATTGGTTCATTTTTTCGGTGCTATTGATTTATCATGGAACGGTGTAATGTGTTACAACAGTACATGTATGTTGGTTAATGGAAACATAGCACTGTTTATGATTGTCCCCGTCTATAACGTAATGAATGTAGTTGACAGGAGAACTCATTGTCTTAGTTCATCATAATGTTTTTTATTTATATGCTTACGGTGCATGTCAGGATCGTAATGATGTACATGCGTGAGAGATAAAAACTACAAAAACTTATAAAGATAAAGCATACGACAAGTGAAGTAACTATAACATGTCACCTGGGCTGCGTTCCGTTCGAATAAACGTTTGCTAACGTTAGCTAACATATTTTCCTGGATAATACGCAATAAATTAAAAAAAAAAAAACAGGCAGTAAACGCGTTTGCTGACGTTGCTGAACACAGCCCAGACACATAATCGACCTTCAGAAACCGCCTTGTGCCCACGTGACATATCTGCCCTATCTAAATATAGTGTTCGACATAATTTTTTATACATCTTGCCTTGACTTTTAAATATTGTATTCAATGTTTTCATTAACAGTAACAGGTAGAGAATCATTTATAAGCAAATAATGTTATCAAGTGAAGAAAACGGCAGATCGGTTGGGTTTTATCATGTCAATGCATTATTTTCTGTTGATAGGTTTATCACGTCAATATAAGTTTATTAGGCAAATGACGTCATTATGTATAGTTACACATTTTGACCTGGACGGAATATACAAGCTATAACAAAAGTTTGATGCTGAAATTCAATTTCATAAAAAGACGAACTACAAATATTGACGTGATCAAGAGAATACCGTGGTAGTGTCTAATATGTTCAACTTCATCAGGTTTGGCACGTAAAAACGAGGACGACGCCTTTTTTCTAAGCCTCACCTGATAAAGTTGATGATATTAGACACTAACACAGTATTCTCTATTAATCATATTGCAGAAACTACCTCAGACACTTAAATCGATAAAATACAATAAAGGTTACTCTGTCTAGTAGTCGATAACGTATTGTTTCCCTTTACATGTCCCGATAATGAGAAATAAACTACCTGTCGCTACATCTTTTGCCTGCGGGCATATTAAGATTTGTTATAAAGTACAATTTTACTTAATCATTTGTTGCGGCAGTTTTAATGTGATTAAAGAGTATGCAATGTATTAAGAAAGAAGACAGGACAACAATTAAATAGTAAATAATTTATTTCATCTTTATTTATTTAATTGTTTTAATATTTTATTTTTCATTAATGTTCATTAAGCTTTATTTTATTTATTCATGTTTTATAAACAAAATATCCATTACCTAATATAGCATACTACGATACTAATAAGACATAAATATCTAATACATGTACATACATCTCATTAAGCATATGTTTCACTGATTAATCTGGCGTGCACCCGTGATTATGATCATAATGTTGATTTCAGTTAATATAGTAATTTTTCTTTCTTTCTAAATTTGGTGTGTACACCTAATGCAATTAGTCTCATTTTCAGTTCATTTGCATTCGATTCTTCCAAGTCACAATCTCCAGTTACCGTTTCAGGCTGATAATTTAAATTGGCTTCAATTTGTTCGTCAATGATTTTCTGCTTTTTCTAAGTTATTAGCAACGATCGTTTATTTGCCCAAAATGTACTGTCCGTTTTTACGTACTTCCGCTTTTCCATATCGCAATTCTGCACAAAACTAAGTTCAAGTCGCTTTCTAACAAGCAGGGCGTCATGTGTTGTGTCTATCAAACCAAACATTCGTAAAATATGGTCAGATAATCAATATTTGAGATTTCTCAAGTTTTACTACCCCGCCTGGAGGCACAACGATTTCATTCATTCATTATTCCATTCATTCATTCATTCATTTATTCATTTATTTATTTATTTATTTATTTATTTATTTATTTATTTATTTATTTATTTATTTATTTATTTATTTATTTATTTATTTATTTATTTATTTATTTATATTTCTTAATTTCATTCATTTATTCATTTACTCAGTGAAATAAATCAGTTGACATTTTTTGGTGTTATTTTAAAGATATTTTTACATGTATATGACAACTAAATGTTTAAATAAAATTAACCTAATACATTCTATCATACACTTGTACAACTTTTCGAAAAAAAAATATTCAACTTAAATTACTTCTATCCCTATTTTTCTTGGTAAAAAAGGGGGGGGGGATATCGAATTTAATTTTGTTAAAAAATGGACATGTTTTTGGCTTCAGTCTAAATACATGTAGTTTATAATCACTGACTTATATCAGAGACATAATAAACAACAAACAAATGCACTGTTTGCAAATTACCCTTAATGATCAGTTTATTAGGGGCACCCTACTGTTTTATGACTAATAAACTTATGACCCGAGGAAAATAAAGACAATAAAACTAATTAATTTATCCCGCGTTGCAACGTTACGACAAACTACTTTTAACGACATTGGACATTTTCGCTAAAAAAAATATTTTATATACAAAATATTCAATTAAAGAAGAGATAACGAACTGTACGCCTAGGGATGTTTTAGTTTATGTGTATAACTTCTGTTTTTGTTTCCATTTGTAATTATGAAAATATGTGTTTGTATGTACATGTACATTATTTAACCTTGTCTGTATGCTTATACTCTCCTTTATACGTTTATGGAGGAATAAAAGAATCAATCAATTATATGGGGGCAACGAAACCAATAGGAACCTTTCCCCTTTTTACAATGTTTTATTACCTGGTTAATAAACGAAAATGTTCTTTTTAAAAATTGTGTCAACATTTTTTTTAAATTTTGACTTTTAGTTACATTTAATTAAGTATCTCATACATCGATACTTTAAGATATTTTTTATATTGCGCAATAGTGCTTTTTTTCTTGTCAGAATTTTAAAATTTTGTTTATCTTAACACTTTTTTTAATAAATCGATTTGCAGCATTACACATAGTCTTATTATGTGAATAGTTAATTGTATTTTGCATTGTGTGATAGTCTCATGTAATTCATATATTTGAACGGCTATGTACATATATTGTATGATATTAATGTTATTGTTATTGCGATGTACATAGATGAGACTGAAATAAAGACTAAATATAAATATAATATACTGGCAAAATATTTAAAACAAAACATGTCCTAAGGCATAATGAAGGTATAAACTGTTGCTAATTGTCATAAAAGACACTATGATTCGAACCGCTGCCAAATAGCGCTGTAAAAACTGTGAAAATACAATTGATAAACTTGTTTTCATAATTACTTTGTTTATTTGTTTATTTTATAACAACAGCAATAAAGCAGACTAACATAATGTATGGAAATTAACAGATCATTAAATCACATAGCGCATTATCTTATTATTAACACTACTTTATTTAATATAGATAAAATTTACTAAAGTTTCACTATTCATGATACATTTATACATACATACATTAATAATATACATAACAGTATGATTTCTTAATAATATTAAAGTTATAAAGTAGCATAGCAGTAGCTCTTAAAACGCGACCTTCAACTATCGCCCGCAGGTATTCACGTGACCAGTATCGTTCTGATTTTGTTCGCGGACGGAAAAAGTGAAAAATAGGAAAAATTCTAATAATTTTGTTAAAAAAGACTATGTTCCCAACTGATTAAACAATTTAAAAATATACCTTTGGAAAGATACGCATCTTTAAATTTTGAAATTAATTGCAAAACATATGTCATTTTATATTAAAGATACGTAAAATGCTTTTAAATACACACTACTTCTCATAAAGTTTCAAATTTTGCGTTGTACATATAGGGAAAACTATGATTTTATGGTGCCGTATTGGAACTGAAAAAAAAGACCAGGTTCCAATAAACATAAAATATAGAAAAAAATATGTGAACAACCGTTATAAATTAGGCTTTCGAAAAGTGTTTGCAAAAATGTTATCGGATAAATAGAACTTTAGTAATCAATTCATCAATAAAAACAGCCCTATATACTCTATATGGACCGATACACGTTACCCGATAAACCGTGTGAGGTAGTTTCTGCGCTATGCATATCAATGCATTCATTTCTGTTGATTAACTGCCTGCCTGATTAACATAGGTTTATCACGTCAATATGAGTGTATCGGGCACATGACGTCATTGTGTGTAGTTACACATTTTGACCTTGATGGAATCTCTGTATCCTGTAACAAAAAATTGATGCTGATTTTCAATTTCACAAAATAGACGAAATAGAAAGATTGACATGATAAAGAGAATATCATGTAAGTCTCTAATATTATCAACTTCATCAGGTTCGGCACGAAATAATCAAAGACTCGGCAGAGCCTTGTCCTGGTTGTGTTTTTTCTAAGCCTTACCTGATAAAGTTGATAATATCTTATACTAACATGGTATTCTCTATTTATTCCGTATATTTGTGAGAGGTAAAGAAATATCACCGTCAAGTCAGCTAGCATCGACATTAAGCAGTTAAATATATAATAGTTTATGTAGGTCAGCGATTAATTTATTTAAAGTTAGACAAGAATATTGAAGGATGCTATGCATAACGTACGAAAACAAACGCCCGCTATGTTTACATTTTATGTCGATTGTTAATTAAATGAGTGAATATTTTATTTAAAGGGAGTATATCAGTAAAACATGCTATCAATATCTAATGCTATAAAATAATTAATAAAATGAATTAAAAGCATCAGAGTCTCATAATCATTATAAGTTTACCGCCGAACAGTTTGGTTCGGCAAATCCACCAAAACGTTACAAAATCGACATTTAAATTAGAATGTTTAACTTAAAAACGAAAACCCCATTCTATAAATAGACAACACTTAAATACTGCTTGACAACCCTCATTTGAACTTATTTAAGACGAAACAATTACCATAACGTGTCAACCTATATAAAGGATCAACTTGAAGTCAAAGTGAAATCACGGCATTCATTTAATACGCCACAAAATATTTAAGTGGAAAATCTATTTTAGTCTAACCTAGGCGCATAGCCCAAATTAGGAATCCCTTTTCAATATATTATTTTGACATGTTTAAATAGATATCAGTTTGGCAATACGGGGTCATTGAGAATATATAGACATGATATATTGGAGAAAAAATGATTTCAGGCAATTTCAAAGTTTTGAAAAAAAATGCTGATATATTCCCTTTAACGTTAGACACAAATATTGAAGGTTGCTCTATATCACGTGCGAAAACTAATAATAACATCATGACCGCACACGCTTCATTTTCACCTAAATGACTAGAAAATATCTACTGAACTGAAACAATTTCGTCATATAAATTAAAGAAACCTACTAGGTAATGTCAGCAGTTGTCTTGGGTTACAGATTTTATTTATAGCATACAAAATATTAAAGAAACTCATGGAAATGAAGGAGGAAGGTTGTGCTAAAGAACAAAATGACGGTGAAGAGACCGATGACTCTTGTTTGGGGAAGTTTAAACATTTTCATCCAATAAACGTGAAATCGAAAATACAAATAGTGTTACCTTCACTGCTCGTGGTGGGATGGCTGATTTATGTAGGATGTGTCATTTATTTTCACCCGGATCGTGCTTCTTTTGTTTGCATTATTTCAGTGTTTGTTTTATACATTTACCTAAACGGACTCACAAAAGGCAGATTTAAGCGATTTATCAGGAATACTATCAAGAAAAGCGGAAAATGTTGTAAGCCATGCAAGAAACATGGCCGTTGGACCAGAAGGTAAGATGAATTCAGTTAATACTAATTTATTTTATATCGACTTCAAAGTAAGCGCAAATGTTCTAAGTGCAATCAAATCCATTTCCTTGGTAGTTTACTGTTGTCCGCCGGATCGGGCATGGCTGATCCAACGGCTTCAAGTTTACCTTATTCACTCGATAGTTTACCTTTATTCTTGATATTCTGATTAAAATCAAATGTATTCACCAAAAAAATAATGGGATGTACATCGGTTTTCACTGAGGCAAAACACTCGTGTTAAGCTAAACGGCTAATCACATAATAGGTTTAAAATCGGTGTTATGTCAACCACACGCTTTAACAATGATCCGTGGCCGAGTGGCCCAAGTCGGTGTCACAATATTACATAGTTTTGTCGCATATTTTGCGGGTTCGAGCCTAGATCGGTCAACACACTCTATGACGGATTGTTTTAGTTTTAGTTTCGGAAAAGATGGAAGCCAAGAATCATGTATCATGCATCATACATTTGTTGACCTCTTTCACCAGTCAACTATAACATTGGATGCTATATAATGCAATGTGTTGACCTGTAATGTGCTGAATATAGTGTTAAACCGAATTAATGACTTTAAATTTGTAACAATACAATTTTGGTCGACATAAATCGGTTCCATTTGGTTTTTATATGTTATGCGGGTCCTTCGAGGCCGTGTTGTCAAAGGCGCCGTCTCAAGATCACTAACCTCTCATCGCTAAGGTCGTAGGTTCGTGTCCCGCTCGTTCCAAATACTTTACGTGAGAAAGTTTGGCAGTTACTTGCGCAGTCTGAGGTCTTCCTCCACCATTTAACCTGGATATACCATATATAACCTGAAATGTGTTGAAATGGTGATAAATCCAAGTATATGTTATACGAGCAATAAATGTCAGCTTTAATGTGTCAAATGTGACACACAGTTTTTAAGAATATTTGACTTGTCAGGTACCGAGTTCTATTCTGTGCATTGTAACTCCAGCACCTGAATACCGTAACATATATTTAGTTTCCCTTTTTCGTCATTAATGGTTTGAAGCAAATCTTAATTAGTTGTATTTTTATGTGTGAAATCGTGAGGTAAATTTATTTAGGAGTTTGTTAATGGTCGGTTCTAATGAAGTCTTTCCCTGCGTCCTTGACAAAAACGTACTTTCAATACATGATTTCCCGTATCGCTGTTGTGTCAATGCACATAAACAAGTATCCAAAAATTAGTATAAAGTCAGTAATCTGTTTCGTAACTAATAGCTGGTAAAAATGTTTTGTATAAAACAAATATTAAATCAAGCTCTACGGTAGAATTTCGTTTGCTCGAATACAGATGACTGGAATACCACATATATCTCGAACCATGTATCTGGTCCGGGCCGATTCTTATTTCGATGTATATACATTTACATGTATGGCATGATGTTGACACTGCTTTGTTCAAACAACGCTTAAGTCAAACTATTTTGTTCAGTCCCATCAGGTTCGAGCCATCGAAGTTATATTGTTCATATTGTTAAAAAACATTTTATTTTTTTACTGTAATAACAAATACTAGAAGAAATTAACTAAAAGTGCAGTCACAAATTAATGAGTTATACATATCATACAACTCATGGACTACATAATGTAAATTTCATACAACGCACCTTACATTCTAAATTTTCATATTTACAGAATCCTGACCATCGTCTGTGTTATAGGCATACTCGCCTTCCTGGTGATAGACATCTGGGACAGGTGGCATAACTGGATCCCGCTGGGCGGACTAACATTCTTCGTAGTCGTATCGGTCATATTTTCAAAGTATCCGACAAAGGTATTGTTTGGTTTAATCCCTACATCTCCCGTTGTATTTTTACTTCGAAAGATATCATTGAATTGATTGATTGAATATATAGCGTCATTGTTATGCCATGGAAGGCTAACAGACAATCTGTTAACCTAACCGCTGTTTCCTGGAATCCTGAAAGGTTAACCAGTACTCGAGCACACCCTATCTCCGCAAGTAACATTCCACTTGAGTCAGAGGTGAGAGACGAACGATAATAAGATAAAATATCGTAAACCATTCATCACGGAGACCGCTGCCGTGCGGGGATTCGAACTCACGACCCCTGGATTGATAGTCAGATGCTTTACCGACTGAGCTAATTGGGACCGACAGGAAAACATCATAAAGAGAGAGAAACGGCACTTTTACTCAATTTGACATTACAAAACATAAATATACTGAAATGATAAAGATACGTCGGGTGAACTTCATAACCACATTATAAAACTTTCGTAAACAATACTTACAATTTCATAATCACATTATAAAACTATCGTAAACAATACTTACAATTTCATAACCACATTATAAAACTATCGTAAACAATATCGTAAACAATACTTACAGTTTCATAACCACATTATAAAACTATCGTAAACAAAGCTAACAGTTTCATAACCTCAAAATAAAACTGTCGTAAACGATTCTTACAGTTTCATAACCACATTATAAAACTGTCGTAAACGATACTTACAGTTCCATAACCGCATTATAAAACTGTCGTACACGATACTTACTGTTCCATAACCACATTATAAATATGTCGTAATCGATACTTACAGTTCCAATCCACATTATAAATCTGTCGTACACGATATATACAGTTTCATAACCACATTATAAAACTATCGTAAAAGTTATGTACATATTTCAGAGCCACCTTATAAAACTATCGTAAACGATGCTTACAGTTTCATAACCACATTATAAAACTATCGTAAACGATACTTACAGTTTCATAACCACATTATAAAACTATCATAAACGATATTTAAAGTTTCATAAGCACATTATAAAACTATCATAAACGATACTATCAGTTCCATAACCATATTTTAAAACTGTCGTACACGATATGTACAGTTTCAGAGCCACCTTATAAAACTATCGTAAACGATACTTACAGTTTCATTACCACATTAAAAAACTATCTTGAACGATATTGACAGTTTCAGAGCCACATTATAAAACTATCCAAAACGATTATTACAATTTCAGTGCCACATTATAAAACTATCGTTAACGATATTAACAATTTCAAACCACACTATAAAACTATCGTAAACGATATTTACAATTTTAGAGCCACACTATAAAACTATCGTATGCGATATTTAAAATTTCAGAGCCACGTTTTATTAGAGCCACATTATAAAACTATCGTAAACGATATTTACAATTTCAGTGCCATATTATAAAACTATCGTAAATGACTTTTACGATTTCAGAGTCACATTATAAAACTATCGAAAACGATACTTACAATTACAGAGCCACGTTTTATCAGAGCCATATTATAAAACTGTCGTGAACGATATTTGTAAGTTCAGAGCCACATTATAAAACTATCGTTAACGATATTTACAATTTAAGAGCCACGTTTTATTAGAGTCATATTATAAAACTATCGTTAGCGATATTTACAATTTCAGAGCCACGATAAAAAAATGTCATTAACGATATTTACAATTTCAGAGCCACGTTTTATTAGAGTCATATTATAAAACTATCGTAAGCGATATTTACAGTTTCAGAGCCACGATATTAAACTATCGTAAATGATATTTACAATTTCAGAGCCACGTTTTATTAGAGCCATATTATAACACTATCGTTTTATTAGAGTCATATTATAAAACTATCGTTAGCGATATTTACAGTTTCAGAGCCACGATATTAAACTATCGTAAATGATATTTACAATTTCAGAGCCACGTTTTATTAGAGCCATATTATAACACTATCGTAAGCGATATTTACAATTTCAGAGCCACGATATAAAACTATCGTAAACTTCAGAGCCACGTTTTACTAGAGCCACATTATAAAGCAATCGTAAACGATATTTACAGTTTTAGAATATGTATGTAAAGGCAGTGTATTCTTTTGTCAATAATAATGTTGTTAACTTTTTATGTTCCTTTTTCGCGAGTAATGATGTCACGGCCAATTAGTTAGTTTTTGAGTATGATCGTATTAGCCTGTTATGTAATCCATTTGGTCATATCAATTAATGCTAATTGAGGTACGTATATTTAGAACAAAGTTAATAACAAACATATTGAAATCAACACTGTATATACACCTAACCCTGTGAGTTAAGTACTATCTTATTGTGCTGCAAATCCCTGTGATTTCCTCGTATACCCACCCACAGATCAACTGGACGCCGGTGATATGGGGGATGATAATGCAATTCTGTCTAGGACTTGTCATTCTCCGATGGGAACGTGGATTTGCTGCCTGTCAGTTTGTCGGGAACCAAGTCACCATAATGCTGGCATATACAGACGAAGGGAGTAAATTTGTTTTCGGTGATCAATATGAAATGCATCCGATCGCTTTTAAGGTAAATTTTTTTAAGAAAAACTAGTAGTTTCAATTTATTATTTAATAGTATTAATATATGTTTACCATGTGCATACGAAATATGTAATGGACTGCGATAACATGACAATACAATATGTTTACACTCAGTAAAGTACAGATGCTTTGTAAATAAAACAGCTTAAATGTAACTTAGTTCAAGTTGTTATAAGCTGTCCGTGATATATACATGAGAATGAGTGAAACATGAACAGGGCGGTAGTCGAATAGATAGAGTGTTGGCCGCTCACGCCAAAAGTTGCAGGTTCGATCCTGAGCTCGACCCCATGCCTCTCATAAAACAACACTCAGACTGAGTACTGATTCTACATAGAAAGCGGATTTATATAAGCTCTGAGCTTTCAATGCAATCGAGCTAAATTAAATTAGTATAAACTAAACATGAGCCTATTTGTGTTTCACATTTGTGTCCACCAAACATGCGCATGCTGGATAGTTCGGCCGATCTGCTTTTATCTACACAGTCTCGATTTTTGATGTGACGACTGGTGAATGAGAGAGGTGGATGAACACACGTTTGACCTAGTTTATGCTCTCTAGTATGCTTTGTTATTAGTCGTTCTAAGACGGAGGATCATTCTGTCGTAATTTTTGTACATATCACACCAAACCATCTATCCGAGACCTATCAATTGTGAATAATATATATTTGTCATTTCAGATGTTTACTTTTTTTTTAAAAGCATGCAAAACCATTAAACTAGGGTTAGGGTTAGGGTTTTTATGTATGTATGTTCTTGTTCCAGATATTACCTGTTATCGTTTACTTCGGTGCCTTTGTAACGATATTGTACTATTTAGGAGCCATGCAAGTCACAATCAAGGCAATCGCCATTGTACTACAATATGTTCTTGACACCACGCCAATCGAGTCCTTTGCTACATCGGCACATATCATCTTCGGAATGGTATGTTTCCCAATAGGTATCTTTTATCATGCATGTAACAATAAGGGTAATCGACATTGTGCTACAATATGCACTAGAACCATCAAACGAGTCACTTCTCACATCAGTAAATATATGAATATGTTATTCGGACTATGAGCAGGATCAATCGTCAAGCAGAAAAACTCGAATTAAAATATTTATCTTCAGTAACACCAAGTGTGCTATTTATGTTGTGTGATTCTCATTATCCTTTTTTCTAGTCTGTAGAACAGTTGGGTCCGTTAAATTTCAATGTTGGGAATCCCGCGATTTAACACGTTGATTGATCAGTTGTTCCAACAGAAAGTTTAAATGACGTCATAGTATAGTAAGCGTTCAATTGCTATGAATTGTGGGACAGGTTTAGAATTCCCTGCTTTTCCATTGGTGGTTAATAGACCTGATTCGGGAGATGTCAGGTTCTTGGATAGACTCACCTTATCAGATAGTATTATTTTGAAATTATGAATAAGAATGGTTCTGAATATTTAAAGTTTCGATTACGATTCAAATGAATTTTTAAATTTTTTAATCCATCTGTCAGCAATCTTTAAATTTATTTATTGAAAACTTGTTCTCCACTCTTCATTTCTTCCGCTCGCACTGCAAATAAAACTACATTTCAAGTCATTAACTGATTTTTATTATAATCATTTAAAATAATATGATGACAAATTAGGAATAAAAGCGTAATAAAAATATTTAAATGTATATGGGATTCATTTAAGTATATTCTTTATTAAGTATGAACGTTCTTTGTCATGATTTTAAATACTATAAAAATGTGTATTCGGTAATAAATTATAGATTAAGATGGGTTTCTGTAACTTCATGTGTATTAGATTTGAATTTAAATTAAGTTTATATGTGTACATGTATAATATACATTTATTTAATAATGAAGTTCTTATTATTAATATATTTTCACCATGTTTGTGTGTACGTGTATACTTGTATTATATTAAACTGTATATTATTGTCTTTGTCATATATCTATATATTTTTGTAAATGACAAAGAAGCTTAAAACTCTTGAAAGTCTTTATAAAATTATAGTTTTCGTAATAAAACAATGTTATATTGCGGTATGTGTTGCGTAAATGACACACCTTTTGAACAATTAAACCATTGCCTTTTTGCTAATATGAAACTTGAATTATCATTTTGCACAACGGAAATTGTAATAAAACTGTTAAATTGATCTATTGTTCGAGTATACGACAAGATTATTACACATTAAAACAATTATATATATGAAGTTTCCGACTCCTTATGATATATTAATAATAGTTGTTACATAAATCTACAAGACAGAGGCGCTATTTAAAACAAAAAGTATAACGAAAAGCAAATAAACAGTAACCAATATTATAGAATTACCGAACTATCACCAAACGTTTACATGTATATAAGTATGTGTTTTCATTTACTCAGATAAAGGATTTTAAACACATCTTAAGTATTTCACCGTTAACAACATTGCGCCCATTTAAATTCACGTTGAGAATTACAGTATAATTATCTCTATATTATTAATGTCATGTAATCATAATGAGAAGAGTATGGACCGTGAAATATAACGTTTAAAACCAATTTGTAAGTACTGTGTATACATAACTAATAGCTAAATGTATGTCGTTTAACGTAAAAAGTTCATAGAGCGGTTAATGTAATGCTATGTTTATAAATGACATCTTGTAATAGCATAACCTTGAAACCCAGTCTTCCGTGTTATATCGTAGTTATGAATTGTCTTATTCTCGTTTTTTGACAGACTATAAACCAGTCAACCCAGCCAAATAACTTGCGTAATTTAATTAACGTTTTATGTTTTAGGTATTTTCATCAACTTTCACACACTATTTCTTAAATGAATGATTTCTGAGCATGGGTTTACACTGGAAGCACATAACGCAAACGAAACAATAAAATGAGCATATTCAGTTTAATAAGTCTGTTTTTAAGTGACAAAGAAAAAATATCCCTCACGCCCCGCTGTGTCGGCTAACATTGATTTTAGTATTGTATATTTATTATGATAGTGTGATGTTTTTGTACGCTGTAGTCTCATGCGGTTTTCTACTTAGGATTGATATTATTGCATTTATACAAATTATGGATTTATGTGAGAATGTGTGTCATTTACTTGCGGGAGTACGGTGCTTCTATTCAGATTAATCATCAGACGTTCCTCCACCAATAAAAATGAATATTCCATACATAACCTGAATAGCGTTTTAAATGGCGTTACATCCCATAAAAAATACAACGTTTAGATAAAAAATAAAAAGTAACAAGATAGTATCTCACTGCCTGCCGAAAACTGTAACTTAAACGACATGTCTCGAAAATACTCAGAATGCATTGTTGGTTACACGTGTTATAATGATTGGTACTGCATTGACTCACTTTCTATAGAACATTGGAATATACTACATAATCAATGCACTAAACAATGATTCATGTAAAATGCTATTGTCCATTTGAAGGCTGAAACTGTTCTAGCGCTGAAACCGTTTTGGCAAGATTTGACAGTATCTGAGATACACGCCGCCATGTGTAGTGGTTATGCCACGGTGTCGGGGTTAATTATTGCCGCCTATGTCGAGTTCGGTGTAAGTATAACATAGATTTTAGATATTTATTTTTTTCAGAAAATGATTCGGAGGTATCACATAATAGTTTTTTCAAGCTGTATAAAAATTAACTGTGGTGTTTTACTTTCATCATATTCGTAACAAAACTAAAATTAAAATAAAACAATATCATAGCATGCATGTTAGTATGCCATTAAACAACTACATGTATGTATTTAGGTTCAGTATTCGCATGAGGAATTACTATCTCCCAGCGTTCCTTGTGGTACGTTCCGGTCATCTTTGTTAACGTTCAGGTTTTGTAAGATCTGCAGTATCAACACTGCTCATGCATTTGGCACATTTGAAAAATGTAACATTTAACGTTTTCCACTCAAATCAAATCAAATAAGCTAATAAATGATAATTCCACAATTGAATGAATATTTGTTTTATTTTTCAAAATACTATTAAATTTGCCAAATATCAGCATAGCACAGAAAAAAACATTGGAAGAATTTTCGTAATATTAGATAAATACATAAATGATGTTCACACAAAAACACACAAAATAAATGAATTCTTATTGATTTGGTAACCTTTGTCTCAACACAAATCTAATGGATGGTCCAGTGCTGATGTAGGCCGGATACATTGTGGCCATATTTGGTTGGGACCTGCTTTGAAATTATATGTTGACCGTTATGCATCAATGACACAGCATTAAATATAACCATCACAGTTATTATAAACAGCTGTGGTGGTCTTGTGGTTAGCTCACTTGCCTTGCCAAGACAAAATGGTCCCCAGTTCGATTTTATGTGGGGACACGTCTAGGTAGTTTGAAACTCACCTAGTCCAGGCAACAGTCTGGGGAAGTAAAGCATTGCCACCTCTAAGGATGCTAAAGCCAGTGCACGTGACTGGTTGTACTGAAAGTCTGTGTAAATCAGAGATCAAATGCCCGGAAACGGTCACCGAATCCAAGGTTTCCTGTTATGACCAGTTCATGATTACTAGAGATGTTGGAAGTAGAACTAATACTAATTATAAATAGTTAAAATAATTCTTTGTTCTATAGTTACAAATCACATAAATATTTGATTAACTCGTTTATAAATATGTTTTATTTAAAGATTCCGGCCGAACACGTGATTTCAGCATCATTCATGTCTGCACCTGCAGCTCTGGCTATTGCAAAAATATCCTTGCCAGAAACAGAAGTGTCCAAAATAAAATCACAAAAGGAAATCAAAATTCCTACAGGGTAATTGATTAATATTTTTTTTATGTTTTAGTTCGTTTATATATAACTTATCTTGCAAACTGTTTAATTTCATTCTGTAGTAATTTAAATCTATCATTTAATAATATAATCTTTTAAACGATTTTTGCAAACCAATATATCGGTATATCAAGGTTTCTGTCCTACTATGAAACTAAACACTGAATCCTTCTCTCAAAAAAGTTTTTACATTTAACGAATTTTATTGCCAAAATATGCAAATGGGTTTTAACAAGTTACAACCCATCCCTGTTAGAAACGACATGTTAAGTAAATTCTAAATTGCTGCGTGAAACACATAAATAAGATTTATATCTTGAGCGTTTATGTGAGCGTTTATGTGTGTCAGGTTATGTGAGCGTTTATGTGTGTCAGGTTATGTGAGCGTTTATGTGAGCGTTTATGTGTGTCAGGTTATGTGAGCGTTTATGTGTGTCAGGTTATGTGAGCGTTTATGTGTATCAGGTAATGTGAGCGTTTATGTGAGCGTTTATGTGTGTCAGGTTATGTGAGCGTTTATGTGACAGGTTATGTGAGCGTTTATGTGTGTCAGGTTATGTGAGCGTTTATGTGCGTCAGGTTATGTGAGCGTTTATGTGCGTCAGGTTATGTGAGCGTTTATGTGTGTCAGGTTATGTGAGCGTTTATGTGAGCGTTTATGTGTGTCAGGTTGTGTGAGCGTTTATGTGTGTCAGGTTATGTGAGCGTTTATGTGTGTCAGGTTATGTGAGCGTTTATGTGAGCGTTTATGTGTGTCAGGTTATGTGAGCGTTTATGTGTGTCAGGTTATGCGAGCGTTTATGTGTGTCAGGTTCTCGGTATTCTTAGTCAATGATCCTTAATTTAAAGGCACGTATCGCAGCCTATAAAAATACAAATTGCATGTCAATATTCTTTGTTATACAAACGCTTGCTTTCCGAAAGTCATCGTGTGTGTCGTCGTCTATTAGACTGGTTTGAGAAGGTACATTTGGTAGTATTGAATGTTACGTGTATTTTTTGAAAGGTGGTGCTTGTGTCAGAAAAACAAAACAAACGAAAGTGGGAAACATAACTTCAGGAAACTGTTAGTAATATTGAAGATTTTGGGTAATGTGATTCCGTCCGCTATGAACAGATTTATCTCTAAGTAGAAAGAAAATATGTAACAATGCAGTCATAGAAAATATCATCATATTGGAACGGTCAATATCAAGCAAAGAACGCCGTGTTTTAGTCTAAACCTGGTTCTGGAAAGCCTTCAATTTCACTCCGGCATTCCCCGTCGTCACATCGTAAGAAACCATGTACATAAAACGTATTCCCTCCAGGTTACTCGTTTATAAATACGGCACCATGCACATGAGCGGTATAGATTAGTGGTCCGGTGGTAAAGGCCTTGGACTGCGAATCCAGGTGTCGAAGGCTCGATTCACTGCTCTTCCAACTAAAAATTACTTATCAATCTTTCGGATGGGACTCAAACAAAAATTGAGGTCCCGTGTACCGTTGCGTAACACAGGGCATGTAAAAAACTAGGGACGCTACAAAAGGGTCTTTTGAACCTCTTCACTGTCCTCCAACAATCGTCTCGCCCATATTGGTAACCGGTGGCAACGATAAATAAATTTATCATCATCATGTTTATGCCATAACATATGCGACTTTCATAATTATAATAGCAATTCACTACCATCGACCTTTCAAAATCAATATGCATCAATATTGTAACCGACAGTTCCGTTGTATATTGCAATGGCGTAGCAGGAAGTTTATTGTTATAGAAAATGCTCTTAGGGACATTGAACTAATTTCACTGAGGCAAATTGAACTATTTTCATTTAAATGCATGCAACTGTAAACTTGAAAAATAATGATTTTATGTTCACTTATAACCTTCTTGAGTATCATGATACGTTTATTCTAATTATTTACACAAAACACATTTAATAACAATCTCGTTAAGGTGTGTTTTGCCTTGCGAATATTGATAATTAATCAAATAAAAACGTTGCAAAACAATATTGTTAAGTAGCTAAGAACGTCTGAATTATTTGTTTCCAAGTTTTTATAATGAATAACTTCTGTCTTTATATTTACCAACACATAGGTCGTTGTTTGCTTTCATTATCCGGTGACAGCAAATTGCCTACAGCAAATTTTGTATTTTTTTCAGAACTGTTTTTACATAATAAAATGTATGTACATTTAATACCATATTTGTGGTCAATTTTAAGAACACGTGTTTTACATGTGGAATGTGAACAGCAAATAAACAATATATTTTCTGGTTTGGATATGATGTTTAAAGGTATCTAATTTAAAAGAGTAAACATGTTGCTACATTTTGTGCGAACAATAATTGTAACGAATTGGCCAGTTTGAAAACTGATTTTTTTTTTGAGGCAGAATAATAGTGGTTCCATTGTAGTTTACCTGAATCAAACAAACAAAAAAAGAAGATTTGAAATTTACAATTGCTTTTTATTTGGTTTACTGAAAAATCAAATGCTATATGATTATGATATTTGATTGATTGATTGATTAAATATTTAGCGTCATTTTTATGCCACCGAGGGCTAACAGACGATCAGTTAACCTAACCACTGTTTCCTGGGATTAACCAGTACTCGAGCACACCCCGTCTCCGTAAGTAACTGATAACTTTCCCACTTGAATCAGTGGTGAGAGACGAATGATAATTAGACACAATGTCGTATATCAATCATCACGGAGACTGTTGCCGGGCGGGGGATTCGAACTCACGACCCCTGGATTGATAGTCAGATGCGTAACCGACTGAGCTAATCGGGCCCGGCTTATGATATTTGACTTTGGCTCAACATTGAATATGCGTTCAGCATGAACATACTGATACAGTTTATAGCTTGCACACATTACAGACAGGAGGCAAACTTGTTGGAGGCTGTATCGGTAGGAGCCGCGAGTACCATCGAGGTTATAGGTTACATAGTCGTCAACCTCATCGCATTCATTGGTATTCTGGCTTTTCTGGACGCAGTCATGTCGTATTTTGGTTCACTTGTCAATTATCCGGAACTCAGCTTTCAGGTAAGAAATACTTCCGATGAACACAGTTTATAACCAGTCATCTGTGAACTTTTACATTGGAAACAAATCCACAAACAGTAATTGTCAATATCAAAACATCTTTTAATACATTCTTTTTGATTCTAAAAGTTCTTTAAACCAATTCTAATTGAGACTGTTAAATCGGTACGGTGTAAGAAACATACATTCGTGCAAATTACGCGAGCAAATAATTACAAGAGTAACGACAGATGAATAAGATAATGTTGACATCTACTTAGAGTGATATAAGGTCGCATGAAGTGTTCAAGATGGCGTCACGATGAAATATTAAACAGTGACTCCCATAATGGCCGAGCATCTTAACCAATTGAAACATTTGATTTTTGTATTAGCAGAGCATCTTGTCCAGTCAAAACATTCGGTTTTTGTGTTAGCCTAGTTTGATCTTATTTGCCAAGTTTCTATAGGTATAGGCCGAGTTCAGCTTAATATTTGCGTGTCATTGTTTGTTTAAACGGCGCAGTGTAAGAAATGTACCTTCGTGTAATTTATACGAGCACTAAACAACAATGGTAACCATATTTTACATTGTAGCTGTTATTTTCCTACCTGTTCATGCCTCTCGCAGCTGTAATAGGAATCCCGTGGTCAGAAGCGTATGTTGTTGGTGGTCTGTTGGGCAAGAAAATAATTATAAATGAATTTCTGTCATTTGCCGACCTTGGAGGCATGATGAAATCTGGAACAATAGATGTAAGATTTCCTATTTAGCTTTGTAGTTCAAAACACGCTGAAAAATACACGCCAAGTGAATTGCAGAACCACATTTTCAAACTTTTGTAAGTCATATTGACAGTTTTAGAATATTTAAACGTAAAAGTATTTCATCAAATATGATCATCATAAGTGTTATCTTAAAATGTAAATATCGCTTACAATTTATTTGAAATGTGACTCTGAAATGTCATCATCCTTCCAGTAAGAGTTCAAAATAAGCACATTTAAATCATCAAGATGGTTATTGGTACAATTACTGTCGATTCCTTGCTTTGCTTGATTGAGTACGTGAATTCACATACAAAGTGTTGAAAAAGTTTTTGTAGGTTGTATATAGTATTTGACTATACGGTATAATGTATTTAAAACAAAAATAAACTTATATTTGACAATAGTTATTTTAGTTAATAGAGGTTTATTAAATAATTGTATACACATACTTCATTGAAAACTCGTTACATAATATATAAGTAACAATCTAAGTTATGTGGTTTGATACTGGCACACCTATGTGCGGGTTAATCTAATGATTAGGAAGCACGTCAGCGTAGGTGTAGATAGTGAAAAACAATAAAATAAACAACAGTTGGAGATTAACACAAAACAAATAACATTTTTATTTTATTAACCATAACATGTTGGGTTTTTTTTAAATAAAAATATTTATTAAGAAAAAAATATTTTTTAATATTGTTTCAACATACCGTTTAAATCTGAAATATATACATCATTTTACCGACCAATGTTGCACATGTTAAGCAATAGTAATTCCAATTGGGTAATCGCTGTTTTCACATATTGGTTATATTATATTATGTTGTTATGGTAAATGTATCACGTGATGTTAACTTTTTCAATGTACAAGCTATTTTTTTGTTTAAGGAGAGAGCTGGGGTCCTTACAACATATGCATTGTGCGGATTTGGAAGCATGGCGGCGTTGGGTGTCTATCTGGGGACACTTACGGCAGCAGCTCCGGTAAGAAGGTCGGATTTCGCTAAAGTAGCACTGAGAGCCTTAATTAATGGAAACATTGCCTGCTACATGACAGCATGCATAGCAGGTAACATCATTAACTGCCTTGTTATCTACTTATACAGTATCTAATGGGAAAATACAGTAAAGTGTTTACTAAAAAAATAACCTAATACATTTTGAAAATTGTTTTCTCATTGTGTTTTTTTGCATTAATGTTAACAGCTTTTTTAAAAATTGTAAATTATGTTTTTTACAAAAAATATTAATAAAGCTACTACGAATCAATATTGCTTTACTATTGGGCTGTGTTACTCTATACTGTTGTGTTACTGCTATTCCTGATTATTTAAGGATCACGAAGTGTTAATAATTGGGCTAGAAAACATAGTTGTAATCAAATCGAGGCTAGGGAATTAACACGACGTCATTGCATTTTAACAGTATCCCACATGAATGAATCTAATTTTCGTTCTGCGATTACAAACGATCCTTTAAGTATTCATTTAAAAAAACACAAAAACAAATATTGTATACCTTAATTTTCAGGATTACTATACCATGAGCAGCAGACGAACGCCTTCTTAAAGACTGCTATAAATGAGACGACCGATAGCGGATTGTTTTCAAATACTACAACGAATATGACCGGTGTTCTGAACGTTACTAACCAATTAGTGATATAGGGAAACAATTAGTACATCACATTTAGTGGTTATTGTTTTTAATTGCCAAACGTATTGTAATTTATCACATAAATTAAGATATAGAAGTGTAATAGACCCATGGTATATTTTTGACATTAACCATTGTAATATCACTACTGAGTCATGGCTCAGATTTACCGTATACGTAATATGCTTATTTTCGACTTGTACGATTATATAAATAACGATGAATTGTGATGATAAAATGATGGTATTTCGAGACGTTGTGTCATACGAAGACTGACAGAAACTGATATTTTACTTATAACGATGAAAAATAAATGTAAAATGTCAATTTTCTTAAGTTGTGTGATAAAAGTACGTTGTGCTCCTTTATTATTTAATTGGTAAACCTTTTGGCACAAATGTTACGATGCTTTGCAGAGTCTCACATACTTTGTTTTTGAAAACGAGTTTAATACATTCAATGATAAATGGACACGAATGCAAGATTGTCTATAATTTATAAAATGTAAAAGTTAAAATGAATCTTTGATGACATTTTATACCATGTATGACATATGACATTTTATACCATGTATGACATATGCTGCAATTGATATAGAATATAAATGACGAAAACACTTGATTTAACGTACACAACCATCTTTCAAGTACCCTTATGAATGGAAACTGAACGGCACAAACAATTTCTGCAAGTCACTGACTACTTCTCCATATATTCAGACAGATTGGAGATTCATGTCCGAAGAGCAAAAATCAATAATGACATATGTTTATGAAATACAAAATGATAAAGCAGCAATATATCACGTTCAGCATGAGGGGATATTCTCTAAAACACAGGGCAATGAAGTAGATAAGTACCGAACATAGTAAAAGCATAGATCCGCTTCAACAACGTTCGGAAGTCAAGAATTTCTTTGACAAGTGTGTGACTGAAGTTTGAAAAAAGGGAAACTCAATTTGTCTTTCATAACCATTCTCATATAAAATTCCCAAGAAATTTGCGTTAATGGAACCGCTTAATATATATTCCCCCGCAAATATTAGACTAGACATGTGCTTTTCATTATTAGATGAACACTCAAAACAGTGATTTCATTATTTATATTTACATTATTTAATTTTTTAAGTTAAAGCAATATTTTTATTTTCAATTTTGATATTAAAGAAGTAAACTGAACGAAACTTTATGTTAAAACATGAAGTGTTTTTGTGGCGGTGTCCTTGAAATCTTCTGTTGGATAATATAAATACATGTATTTTATATTTATCTTTGAAATAAAACTCATAAATAAAAACATGTTTGTCATTCATTTTAAAACAAACAATGCACTTAGAACGAACATTTTATTTATTGCATTATGCAGATTGTGTTCTACATTTACATCGAAGATTGCATATTAATTAAAACGAAGACAAATATCATTACATTACAAATACTTCATTTTTAGATAAACATATTAAACTACTTGATTGATCGAGAATGGCAATTAGTTTTAACTAATCTATAACAGCTCGATTGTGATGAAAACTTAAAGCTTATATGAACGGCTGTCGAGTCCGGTCTCTGGGTTGAACCAGTACTGAGTATTGTTTTAAAAGAGGCATCGGGTCAAGCTTGGGATCAATCCGCAACTCTGGTGTGAGCGGCCAACACTCTATCTAGTTCGCTATTGTGATCGCTTTTGAGGCAATAACGTATATGTGATTGAAGTTCATTTAATAATTTATAAGTAAACGTTATTCTACTTCATGGCTGTAGGGTTCAACATTTTAACCTTTAACTCAACTTTAAATAAGGCATGCTACAAAGTCAAAGGTGGGTACCAAATATAATAGGATGAACATAAATACTGTCACATGTAAATTAAATAATTTGCTCATATCATCTAAATTCACACAGAAAGTGAATTTCCAAACGCACCTTCCTAACCACTTGTATAAGTTTTAATCTAAGTGACAAATTCAATGCACGTTCAAATCATCTGTACTGATTTAATGATTTGCACTCAGAACATCTAAGATAATCTTAACAAGGGACACAATCGATATTTTAGTTTTTAATGCCCGTAGCGATTTGTCTCCAGTCTTCGGGGAGTTACCATATACTTTAATTTACATATACACATTATTAATGTTGGTAAAGCAGGGCATATCTACAACATTTTACCTAAATGCCTTTGACTTTGCTATAGCCACATGCATTCAGTCAAGTTTTCAGATTACAGTGCAAGTGTCCATACGACTTTGACTACATGTCTTTATTTCACCTCCAAATAGTACCCTGCCTTTTCATTGGATGAAAGCGATCACATGGTGACTCCCTATAATTCTATATGGACGGTAATTTGGACTATTAAAAGAATCGTATATCATTATCATGAATGAATACTATCCGAATGGTTTGGTATATATCAAATACATTAAAACGTGGCAATAACGATATATTCTGTGATCATTGTAAACTTAAACAGATATTCCCATTCTAAAAGGAGACAGCACTTAAATATTGCTTGACGACCTTCATTGTGACCCTTTTGGAAGATGAGACAAATTCTACAATGTGATTAGCTAGATATATCTAACAAACATCTTAAACATATTTGGTAACATGACCATCCGTACAAAACCAATAAACTACAGAATAAAACGTTACTTTTGGCATGATTGATAAACCAACCAATGCACTCAGACAGTGCAAGAATTTATTTTTACATCCTGTCAAAATGGTTGTCTTATCATCTTTATTAAGTCGTGGTAAATAAACGCATGACTTAGACTAGGTTGCAGGCAATATACCGGCACCCGTCTAGCTTTGAAACAATAACATCTAAACAGCCTTGATAGATTTAAACAAACATTGCCCATTTTCCAGACATACACGACGATTAGACATAATACTTCTACATTTGAGGAGTTTAGTGGTGAACGTATCTACTGTTACACTGTCTTGACGCCAAGTCCACATCTTGGCATTTCCTAAACAAAGTGAACACAAGCCCAATACCTTAAATGAAAAGGTGCCGGGTGTTTCATTGAAAATGGCTCATCAACACAAGTTTCTATAATGACGATTTTTTCAAGATTGTTTTTAAAAATAAGATTTTTTCTGTTCGGGAATATTTTTTCTCTTCATGAATAATGTACTCTGCTTAGATTGACAGTAAAATATCTTTGAAAGATGTAATATATGCGCATGTCATAGGTTGGAAGTAATTGCAAACAGTCTCGATCAGTATTATATCTTCATTTAGTGTAATTCATATATAGATTATGTATCTTTAAGTAAAGTTAAAAGAAAAAAATAAATAACACAGTGCACGGACTTCGTATTTATTGTTGCCACTTCCAATTTAGATCGTTAAAAACAAATACGCCATTTGTATGTTTTTTGCGTAAAAGTCATTGTGGGAAATGTTTACTTCATATATAGTAGAATACAGTTTTCGCCTTCAAAATATATTCACTTAATCAAATTATTAAAATATAACGTTTAGATTTGATATGTTTTGATGTTTCATAGTGAAATACGCCTTAGTGTCTATTTATCATATGTTCATGACTATTTACATTGTATATGTAATTAAATATGACAAACAATATATAACCATCAATAATAGACACTAGATATTTTCTAAGCATAAATATCTCTGACATCTATGTTCGTAAACAGAAAATATATAACCAAAAGGAAGTGTACGCGTAGCATTCAAAGGACAAGGTACTCTTCCGAAACATCGGGTGAAAAGTTTGGTTCTCTTCCATAACGTAGGGGGGAAACCGTCCGCTATAAGTAAGACACAGTACAATACATACATAGGTGAGAAGTAACAACAAAGGTAAAAATCCGGAAACGGCCAGTACCGAAGGACATCACTTTGTTAATAAATGCACCCAACCTCGCTCTCCCAATCCTGTAGTCATATCATAAGACAATACAGGATACAAGTTCTCTTGCCAGACTATTCGCACACAAATACGACAGCATGCACATGTATAAACCACAAAAAATGATCAAGTATATAAAATTTAATGATGCCAAACGCAAATGACCTCGATGACTATTCAGAAACTAGAATAGCGTGTGAACAATAATTATCAAATGTTTGACAAGTCGGAGGTTTGGAAAAATATCGTGCTCCTCTGTTCCTGCAAGTTATATACGCATATTTAGTAAATAACAGTTCTTGCCCAAAACTTTATATCTTTCAATATATTGTAGTTTCCTCAAAACAAAATATTCATCAATTTAAGATTTAACCATGTTCTTTCAAAAACTGTTTACACAACACTCTGTTGAACTGGACATCATCCCGTTTCTTAAATTCACCATAATATTTTTTTCAACATCGATCTGCTTCGTTTCTATTCTAAACGTCTCTGAGTTATCTGCTTATTATTAATAAATATTGCATCAAATAAATAACTTATGTTTTGTAGAGACATCTAGACATCATAGTTTTATTATAAATGAATACTACTTGCGATATGTGAATAGCCTCATAAAAAAACATAATTCTGAAAAATAAACTTACAATAATGATTGTGATAGTATGTGTGAACACACATGTGAGTTTTCTATCTAAAATATATGTGCTGTAACCTTTTATAAATATTTGATGTTAATACAATTATACTAGTATTGTTTATATGACAATATGATAATCATATATATATAAATCAACACATCATTTATATTCTTGGTTCTCATTCAGTATATAGTTCGTTTCAAAGGTATTTCCATTATTTGTTATTAAATTTTTTTCCTTGAATTGCTAACCCAAGGTTATGAAAAGTGTATTTGTTATACTTTTAAACAATGTAATAAGAATTATATTTTATCAAAATTAACTTGTCACTTTAGAAAGTTTTCAGGGTGATTAAATACCATTTCATTTATTTGTTTATTCCTTTATTTTGTAAAAAAATGATATCAACAATTGAAAACTGCAGAACGATAAATCTTTTGATTAAAGTCTACCAACATAATCGAATAGATATATCAAGCAAACTAATCTGAAATAGACCGTCATCTGGGTTTGATGTGAGCATCCAATAGTATGCTTGTTACACACAATAATATGAGAGCAGTCAGTCGTGAAATAAGTCAACGGAAAAATATCTTTCAACTCAATATTATATATAGATCCACTCTGAGTTCATTATCAAAAGAATATACATATATGCAACGGGATGTGCAACATTTAAAGGGAATATATCAGGATTTAAAAAAAAAATGAAATTGGCTAAAACATTCCCCCCCCCCCCCTCCCTAATATATTATGCCTTAATATATACTCACAGACACCGTATTGCTAAACGGATATCTATCTTAACAAGCAAAAGTATTATGTTGAAAATGGATTTCCTAACTCTAGCTAAATGTCTAGTTTATACTAACATAGATTTCCCGCTTAAAATCGCATTTTGTGACGTATTAAATGAGTGACTTTATTTTTACGCAGGTTTATAGTTGGTAAAATTGTTTTATCTACAGAAAGAGTCCGAATGGCGATGTGGAGATCGTCAAGCAGTATTTAAGAGCTGTCTATTTTAAGAATGGGACTTTACCACTCCAATTGAGATATCGATTTTGTCAAATTTTGAATGATTTGACATACTTAGCTATTCGGATTTCATGTACTTACTCTAATGAGATACTTTTTTTCCATTTTATTTTTAAGATATTTATAGCGGTTTTGCCTAATAATTAAGGACAAACCAGCATAATAACGTAAATAAACTTAATTCAGGGCATTATCGTAGCAGGTATATTTATGTGCGAGAGAAGTTTATCTCTATTACAATGACATAATTGTGAAAATATTAGTAAAAGTGTTAAATTGAAAGCAACAACACCACAAAAGTGTAAGCTATATACATGTTCTTGAGGCTCTAACATTCAAGTATTTCATCAGATCGGGCTGATGTATCACCAATATATACTGAAATATTTCAATATTATAAAACTTAAATCTAAGAAAAACAACTACGTGGTCGTGATTTGAAACTTGTTCCGGTAAGCCTGCACATGGTCTCATTGACATTGATTAAATAATAGCTAGATAAGTTACATTTTAAGAGTTTATAATAAATAAGTAAAGTGTTGGTAATACAGAAGCCAGATACATGTAGTTAAAATTTAAACCTGGCTTTTGTTTCACCAATATTTTATCTAAAAAAGTCATTAAGATTTGACTGGTTATTTATTTATTATCATGAAATTGTTCTATGTATATTTACGAGTTCTTGCAACGCACTAGGTAAAGCAATCTATACAACAGTTATTTTTTGTGTATTTAGAACGTAATGTATACCTTGATGTAAACCATGACATACTTAATAGATAAATATTGAATTGTACAAAGAATGTTTTTCACATTGCTGTCAAATAAAGCATACAAAACTAAAGCATTAATCTTTTGACATACGGCATTATTCTTCACCGAAGTAGTAGTGCATAGGATTAGAGATTGTTGGTCGTTTACGCCAGAGGTCGTGGGTTCCTATTTTCAGTTAAAAAAACACTAAGTACTGGTACTACCCGAGATAGATTCATTTCATTAGCTGCGAGCTTTCTTCGCAATTGAGCTGAAATAAATTAGCAAACACCACCACACTGTAAAATTGAAATTGGCTTACAGACGCACCCCGTTAAAATTATCTGCGAAATGCTGAATGTTCAGGAAAAAGCTACTAGTACGGTAACCATTGTTGAAGTATTTGAGTTTAATTTGCGTAAGTCTCCCTCGACCGCTATAACAAATATTTTAACCGTGGTCAGATTTGTCAAACAAGAACCGGTGTCTGCTCTTTATACATGTTTTACCGCATCAACTTGTAATATAAATGCTATTACCACGAAGTACAATTACAGGGTCAGTCTCTGTAGGTTTCACTGCAATTTGCTTTATTGACTTGTTAATGTCTTAGATCGTACATGATATTTATAATATCAAATCCTTTTGCAAATTTGACAAAATCAAGACATAGCAGTTTTGAATTATTTTGTTTATACCAACTCAGCACTTATACTTCAACATTCGCTTAAATATAAATGTTTAAACTATGCGTTTGGTATTTTTCACGGAATTAGATGGAAGTAAACTAGCATTTAAAAAAAACAACAATTTTGTCAAAATCTTGTGAAATTTTTCTTCAATGTTTATAATGACAAAACACATGCTCCATTTAAGGGGTTGTTGCAGGCATTTGTCGTTCAATATTTATGTCCCTTTAATTTGCGAAAAAATCGTACTTTTGAGGGTTTCCATACAATAACTTAAGAATGACTTAATACAATCTTTTGACATTTTAATACAATATTTATAATACAAAACACAGGTTAAGTTCGATTTTAAGGGTTGCGGCATTTATCATACTACAGTTATGTCACTTAAATTTGTGCAAAATCGTAATTTTGGGTGTTTCCGTGCAATAACTTTTGAAAAATGCGGGGGACATGGATTCACAGAATTGGCTTGTTAAGAGCAAACGAAGGTTTAATTTAAAATGAGTAATTAAACTCGTCATGTTTTTATCACATTCGAGGTATGCGTGATCATATATATGTTTAATATTGTATTAATCTTACTGACGCACTGAAAAAGTTGACATAGTTGCATTGACCGCAACACAAGGGAACCCTGGGAGAAAGCTTTGCATGTAAAGTAAGGAGAAAATGTAGTCGAAAAAATCAATTATCGACTGGTTGTAGCCAAATTACAATATTCATCAATAGATCCAGACTGATTATCACAAAAGAATTTGACCAGCTTTAATGTAATTTTACATTGTATATATATTTTATAAAAACGGACGACGTAATCTTCGAGACGGGATCTTGTAATAATTTCCCCGCTCCGTTATATCATTTGATAATATCACGGTGTCTGGCTTTTCATTATTTGCCGAAATATCTTAAATAATCAGCGTCTGACTGCTTAGTCCTTTGTAAAATAATGAATGTGTGCAAATGAACCATATCTGACAGAACCAGTAAACACACAGACATTGCATTAATAACTACCATCAAGGGCGTTCTTAACATTTCCAGGAATTCAAATAACTTTTATTCACTATGTCTATAAAAGAAGTTGAATATCACGAGTCATATCTAAAATGTATGTCTATAGATTAGCAATGACTTGAAACACAATGAAATGTTATAACATTTTATGTTATCTGCAATGTTAACTTATTTTAAATAAGTTGCTGTTATTCTTCTTTTGTTGACATATGCATGCAAATTTAACTTTCTTGTTAAAGGTCATAGGTCACGTTTTTATATTTTTGAAAAAAAAAAATGGTGATTTATATACTGAGTAATTTATTTATTATACATGAAATAGATCATCTTAATTTTCTGTAAAGAAAAGTCATTTGATCCCAGTTAATTTTATCGATGAATAAATGTGTTTGTTTATTAATTAAGTGGTTATACCTTTTCAAATAATTTGAAACAAACATCAACTTTTAATAAATTCATGTTATTCAACAATATTTATTTACAGTCATATACATCAATATTAATCCAATTATGGGTGATAACGTTAGATACAATATGATTTATGAAGTACACTAAAACAATATTAAATCTCGTAACGAATACGAATCTTTTTTTTCAATTTTGATTTCTACAAAGAAAGACTTAAATAGCGTGTCGCTTATATAAACTGTTGAAAATATTTTTTTTCTATATAAACCTTTTTCCATCTTTAAGTTACAATATAACATACGGATGAATATATTACCAATTTTCTTCTTGAATATTATTTTCATGTAATCAACATGTGCACAGTGTTGTTTCGATATGTAACGTCAATTACAGTAGAGCTTCGATGTCTTACAGGTTATTCGGGCCAATTATTGTTCAACATCATACCATACATGTACACTTATATACATCAAAATTGGAATTCGGCGTGAACCAGATGAGTGGTTCGAGCTATATGTAGTATTCGAGCCATCCGTTTTCTAGCCAACGAAGTTATACTATACAGTAGTTTTAATGGTTAAATTGATTTTGATTATAAGATAAGTGTAGATTCTATTTAATACTTGTAAACTAGTTTTAAGCTACCAAGTTGCAGCGTTACTATTGGTTGTTGTCGCATCGTACATATCATCTTTATTACCAATAATCGTTACAGTGATTATGTTTACACTTTCGCAGTGACATTGTCCTTTGAATGTTGGACATTCATGTTTATTATTGTTTTGCATTTATAACCAACGAAATGTTTTAAACGTCCTAATTGGATAACTGTTCTTTTCGTTTATATAATTTTAGGTCGAATATAGAATAAGTTCGGTGTTTGCATGAATCCATCTGGAGTACGTTTTCCAGGTAGAACCAGTACCGAGTGTTGTTTTTGAGAGTCCGGGATCGAGTTCTGAGCAGTCAACACTCTGTCGTCTATTGTGTAATCGTTTAATTTTACAATAGATAAATTAAACAATCACATGAATTAGATTTCAGAGTGTAAAAATAACAAAACTTAACAAACAGCGTTATATGTTTTCAATGGCGATTTGCTTAAAATGCCTTTTAATAGGTTAACGTCTTTCACATGCTCATTCTGACGGCATTGTAAGTCTGGTGGAGATATATATTTGCATTTTCTCGTATTATGTTATGCCGACGTTGGGAGCCCGTTAACCAGGTTTAAGCTATGTATTTAGCAACTGACTGTTCCTAGGCAGTGACCGCCATTGTCACTTCTCATCTATGTACGTATGTTTCCTTTGTATATACTAATTAGGACAGCTTAACAGCCACCTGCCATTTTATGTATATTCTCCAAAAGTATCAAAGCTATGTCCTTGGATTTTTGACTTTGATGAGAAAGAACATTTTGGTTACACATACATACTCTGTAAAACCAATACAAAAGTGTGTGTTAATGTCGGTTACAAATATTGATAACGCTACCCAATATTTGACTAAGATAATGGAATACAAAAGTGGCCGGTTAACTGTTCCGTTACGTTGTTTGTTACGTTGTTTGTTTGAATGCAACTTCTCATGTTGGTTATGATTTTTCTTCTTATTGCAAATTTATAACAATTTTAAATGACATTATTGTTCTGTTCTATGGAGTTTATAGATTTAGACTGTCATTAAATATTAAATCTATAAAGTATGTAAAACAAAACTAAAACTAAAAACAAATGAATGAATGTGTGCATGAGTGAATGAATTAATGCATAAGTGAATGAATACATGAATGAATGGATGATTGAATGCATTCAGTAATAAATGAATGAATGAATGAATGAACGAATGAATGAATGAATGAATGAATGAATGAATGAATGAATGAATGAATGAATGAATGAATGAACTAACACAGGAACAAATGAATGAATGAACGGATAAGCAAATAAACGAGTAAATGAATGAATGAGTGAGTGAGTGAATGATGTTCTACGACACGTCGACATAAAAGTAGATCGTATGTAGGTAATGGATGTAAAAACGATAATACATGTAGTTTAAAATATATTAAAACTATCAATAAATAAAACAAAATGATTACAGCAAATTGGTAATTATGTTGCAACAAAATAAGAAACCATCACTGTTTTTGAGCATCCAGACGGGTATCAAATACATCAGAACAGGTAAACATAACTGACATGATAATATGAGTCCATTTCTAAGTTTAGAAACAATAAGTAAACGTGACCGCTACCGACAAATAAAAATTGTCATGTTCATTTAGCAGATTTAAAGTCAGGTAACAAAATATGTCACTTGGTAAACTAAGGTTTTTATAACGCAAAGGAAGCAATAACATTAACCGCTGGCTATGGAACTTTTAGTTAACACTACAACTGATATTGTACAATATTTATACCGAGCACGCTGAACAAACACAAACACGCCAGTCGAGACTGTTTATATCAAACACTGATTGGCACCAAACATTATGCAACTATTGTACATCATTTTAGGCAGAGTAAACAAAGTAATAAACAATATTTATGCCGCGGCTTGTGTTTTATTCATCAGACGAGACTGTGCCTAAGTTATTGATTTATCTATGCCATAAATTGTCTTCAAAGAAAACAAAATTATATCTATAGTATGTAGATATATGAAGGACGCTATCGTTGTTTGTCGAAAGAAATTTTTTACATAGCCAACATGGAAGTACCAATAACACAATTAATCATGAGCCAACTTGGAAGTACCAATAACACAATTAATCATGTGCAAACAACAGCAATGATTAGCACCAACTAATTCTGGCCTATCCAGAAGGGTCAATTCAATATTCTTTATTCACTGAGTAAGGCATGCACAGTTGTAAAGATGTCTAGTGACGCATACAGCATACATTCCAAACACATTTTAAATATATAAAACGAAAAAGAGAGAATTTAGTGGGAGAGTTCCCGAAATACATTAATATCATGTTCAATATATTTGACTTTTCCTATTTGACATAATACGTAAATGTCCAGTCGATTTTCTTGTTGTTGAAAAATGTACATTTGCCGCCATTCAATTATAAAAGTAAGCATCAAAATACATTGTGATGATAACGTAAATCAATTAAATGTTTAGTAGGGCTGCCATCTACATATCAACAGGAAGTCAATGTCCGTAGGAAAAGTCTCAATTCATTTTTTTTCATCAGAGACCAATACGAAACACACGCTGTGAAAGCAACGTTCAAGTCATTCTGGTCGTCACTCAATCAACATTTACCCATTATAGCCAATTGGACCACAAACAAGAAGTAGGCTATAGAATCAGAGCATCGTAGCTGTGTTTTAATAACATTTGATATATCTAGTACATAATCGACAATGTCGTTGTGTCCAAGATTCAAAACAAATTACTAATCACATCCACATAAAAGTCATGCAAAGGCGTTTAATGTCACTGGAGTCCGGCGTATCTCGGCGTTTGTTTACAAGAGGAAAATGATTGTAATAACATTTAAAATATACTTAATAAGCAATGCCGATCTTAGTATGGTGAATTCAATGTTTTAAACACGTTATCTTGACGTTTCAATATGGCACCGCCCATGTCAATTTTCAAAGTGACCCTTATGCGACCTAACAAAAAAAGTAAATGTAAGCAGAATATAAATTTGCATGTGATTCGTTTGTGATATAACCTCTGGGACAGAGCAAGATTAGGTGCAACCATTATTAATTTACACTGCTTCGTTTGTGATATATCCTCGGGGAAAGAACGAGATTAGGTGCAGCCAACATTAATTTACACAGCTTCGTTTGTGCTATAACCTCGGGGAAATACCAATATTAGGTGCAGCCATCATTTATTTACACTGACTCGTTTGTGATATAATCTCGGGGAAAGAGCCAGATTAGGTGCAGCCATCATTAATTTACACTGATTCGTTTGTGATATAACCTCGGGGAAAGAGCCAGATTAGGTGCAGCCAACATTAATTTACACTGACTCGTTTGTGATATAACCTCGGGGAAAGAGCCAGATTAGGTGCAGCCAACATTAATTTACACTGACTCGTTTGTGATATAACCTCGGGGAAAGACCAATATTAGGTGCAGCCATCATTAATTTACACTGACTCGTTTGTGATATAACCTCGGGGAAAGAGCCAGATTAGGTGCAGCCAACATTAATTTACACTGACTCGTTTGTGATATAACCTCGGGGAAAGAGCCAGATTAGGTGCAGCCAACATTAATTTACACTGACTCGTTTGTGATATAACCTCGGGGAAAGAGTGAGATTAAGTGCAGCCATCATAAATGTCACTGCCTCGTTTTAGCCATATTTTAAGAACTAAACCCTCATATTTTGCATTTGACTGTTTTGTGGATGCGATCTCTGTTTTGGTGGCTTCGTACTTTGAATGCTTCGTCTTCTGTCGGTTATATATTTTCCTTTTTTTGTTTGTATCGAATTTTCAAATGTCATACTTTCAGAAAGCCTCGATATACAGTCTGTAGAGAGGCGTGTAAATTATTATTTATGTTTCAATTTCTGAAATATGAACCACTTTCTGAAGACATTAATGATGCATTAGTGGTTTGAAGTTGTGCGCCGTTTATTCCGACGGAACACGTCTAGTGTCACTATTTCGTGCCTTTCCTGTACAAAATGTTCAATTTACATGAATTGTGATTTTATATGAAATGGATATTAACATTATTTTTAACAGAGTGTAGGTTACATAATGACATATCTTGTTTTTAGTAGTTGTTTTCTCGTGTGTGTTTATTTGTTGGAAGAAAACACCGGACTGTTTCGGAATAAATCATCCGACATTCCGTAAATAACTGGCAAAGCATTTTTCACATGTAAAAAACAATTGTCGGACTAATCTTGGATCTAATCAATTACTAGTGCATAAAAGCAAAATCAAATAAGTTATTTGCTTTTTAAAGAGACATGTCATCAAATAACAAAAAAAATCAGCATGACTGGGAGTAATGTAAGCCGTACTGAATACATAGTTGAACTACAGCAGCTATGGTCTCTATATACTTTGAAGTATCAGGTGGTGCGCTCTCCACCAATCAAAATTATTCTTTTAAAAAAGTTGTGAGAATATGAATTCAAGAAAATTGAACTGGTTTATTTACATAAAATTATAATACTAAAGTGTACTACATTAAAAGTTTTCAAAATGTTTATCCGCGTTACTTTCAAACCAACATTATTTCAGTTATAGAGTTATTAGTGGAATAGTAAAGGTGCCACTTTGTTACATTACCTGGAATACATATAACAGAGTACTGTGCGTCATTCGAACACGGTTTCTTATTTAATTAAAAAAAAAATATTCCGGCCTTGTCAGATATAATTTATTTTCCTCACATCGTAAGCGTTAATACTTTACCACATACGAGCATCAAAAGTCGATAATGAACTATTGCGATAGTTATGTATGTGAACTATATTGTAAAGTACAACCAGTTTACAAACATGTGCAGATATAAATACAATATAACAGCAGCCGACAAACAGAGGCCTACGAAGTACTGTTCTTTAAATACATGCATTCATTTTAGATATTATATAGTTGTTCTGAGTAGTTCTACAATACGAGTATATATGTACATACTATAGATTATGTTTAGTATATCTTGGAGTTGTCCATTTCATAACGCATTTCGTCTTTAAATGTCAATTCTATTTATCACAGTATTATCCATACTATACATTGTACAATATGACTTTGTGTTAATGCGGTACATGTACTTCTATTTTTCTGTTTGGTTGTAAGTAGTAAATATTATTGCGTGTATTTTATGCTAGGTTCCTTTAAAATACAAATGCTCTTGACCAGACGAACATTGTTGTCAAACAAAGCATATTACCAACAGGCATGTTGTGATTGTTTTGTTATTGCAGCCGTCAGAAAGTTTTCAAATTGGGTGTAATCAGTAAGACGAGCTAAGTACTGGTGATTGTTTTGCTATGTATACTGCATCCGTCAATGTCGGAAAGTTTTTAAATAATTCTTATCAGCAAGGGAATATAAGTATTATCAGTAAATGGAGAAAAGTATTAACAGCAAGTGGAAATAAGTATTATCAGCAACTGGAGATCAGTATTATCAGCAAGGAGAGATAAGTATTATCAGCAAGGGAAGATAAGTATTATCAGCAAGGGGAGATATTTATTATTAGCCAGGAGAGATAAGTATTATCAGCAAGGGGAGACAAGTATTATCAACAATGCGGGATAGGTATTATCAGCAAGGGGAGATAAGTATTATCAACAAGGGGAGATAAGTTTTATCAGCAAGGGGGGATACTATTTATAAGCCAGAAGAGATAAGTATTATCAGCAAGGGGATACAAGTATTATCAACAATGCGAGATAGGTATTATCAGCAAGGGGAGATAAGTATTATCAACAAGGGGAGATAAGTATTATCAGCAAGGGGAGATTATAATTATTTGCCAAAGAGATTAGTATTATCAGCAAGGGGAGACAAGTATTATCAACAATGCGAGATAGGTATTATCAGAAAGGGGAGATAAGTATGATCAACAAGGGGAGATAACTAAAGTATTATCAACAATGCGAGATAAGTATTATCAGCAAGGGGAGATAAGTATTATCAGCGAGGCGAGATGACTAAAATATTATTAACAATGCGAGATAAATATGTTCAATAATGCGAGATAAGTATTATCAGCAAAGGAAGATAAGTATTATCAGCAAGGGGAGATAATTATTATTAGCCAGGAGAGATAAGTGTTATCAGCAAGGGGAGATAAGTATTATCAACAAGGGGAGATAACTAAAGTATTATCAACAATGCGAGATAAGTATTATCAGCAAGGGGAGATTAGTATTATCAGCAAGGGGAGATAACTTAAATATTATCAACAATGCGATATAAATAAAATCAGCAAGGGGAGATAAGTATAATCAGCAAGGGGAGATAAATATTATCAGCAAGGGGAGATATGTATTGGTCATTGAGATTGCCATTCCTTTAATCTATAATTGTTTTTTCATCGCATTTCTTTTATTCTATTCACAGGGGACGGTCAACTTAATTGTTCCATGTCGGATATGTCAGACACAGGCAGAGAATGCACTGGGTATAAAGTCGGCATTTTTGTATTAATTTCCGGTTTTCAAGAATTATACTATTCCTAAAAGTACACACTGTTATACATCAAATGAACGCATTGCAATTTTAATAATTTCTATTTAAAATTTTGTAAATAATTTCATATACACAATATGCAAAAATATGATATGTTAGTAAGGGGCATAACACTTGTAAATGGTTAAAATGTACCATGTTTTACATATTCTTGCTCATAAATGTAATAAATATTTATACCACAATTTCTTTATTATGGTAAAATACAATTAATTCCAATTACCTATCAATTTGTACATTCTATTCATGTCTTCAAAACAAGCGTAACGCCACTAAGTAATCATTTTTTTAATAACAATTCTTTTTTGAATATGAAATTTCCAATAGCAACAATTGGAAATGAACATCTTCATTCAGCTTGAGAATGTAAACATTGATTTGATGCATCAAATGATCAAGATTCGGTTTAATAATTTTAAGCGCCATTTTCAACACATTTCAGGTTTTTCGGTGGAAGAAGACGTCAGAATGAATCTAAGTAGAGCCACCGTCCTCAGGTTAGTGACTGGCAAACTCGCATATATTAATGTTTTAGGAGCGATTTGGATTCTAACCGGTGAAATGTTACTGATCTTTAGACGGCACCTTAGACCACAACGAGGACCTTATGTGTCACTTTAATATATAACTACATATTTGTAACAAATGTATAGAAAACTTGTAGGATAGGATTAGAACCGTTAATAAGTATACAATTCCTCCCCAAGCATAGGCGTATATCTATAAAAATTGATGTTTAAATTCATTGATCAAGGCATTTGAGCAATACTTAGTTTGAAAGCAATGAGGAAATATATGAGAAAAAATACGCTGTGAAGAGAAGGCAAAAATGTGTGCACCCCTAGGCATAGATGTACATTTAAAGACAATTACCAATGAAACGAGCAAATATTCATATAACGTTATTGTTAGAAAATATGCTGTTGAGCATATTCGTATATGTGAACATATTTTGACAAGTTGTTGTCAACTGTAGCATTTCAGATACATACGAGTGACGTATATCAAACTATCTGGGAAGACGATGTACATGCGGTTGTAACATCTCAACAGAGAGGTTGTGTATAAATATTTTCTTGTAGTAAATGATGATTCTGAAATATTTACTTTAGACATACAGTCAAACTTTTCTTAAGCAGGCAGTCAAGGGAAAGAGCAAAAGTTGCCGTTAAAGACAGGTTGTTGCTTAATTTGCTCTAAAACCATATACATTGGAAAAAGCAAATGTGGCTACTAACGGCAAGTGGCTGCTTACTTGTGGTGTCCGCTTACACAGGTTTTACTGTATGTCATTTCTGTTTTGTATACATGGACAATCAAAAGGGTTGGGTTACAAGTTATTCAATATTAAAAACGGCCTTTTCCAACCATAAGGTATCTACAAAAAAAAAACAAGATGGCAATATGACAAATTTATATAGGAAAAAAGAAGAAAATAAAATAGCGGACATTGTTTTAATATACGCATCCAAGGCTGAACTTGAATTAGGGGCTTAATGTGAGGTAAATACTACAAACTAATAAGGTTAATTGTTTATCAAAACGTTTAATTTCTTAAATATAAGTTTGGTCATCTTTAGATATGTTCATCGTCTAAGATTCTGAAATATACTTTCTAGCCTATTCGTCTTTGTTTTCATCAATATACATTACGGGAAAATCAAATAAAACCTTTTTTTTATATTAATGAGAATGGCTGGCTTATTGGTGCGGTTTATACACAGGCATTGGTAACACACTGTTTATTTATTGATTACCTTAGTTAATACTGATATTCGTTCTAGGACAACGAATATAATTCACGTTTTCGGTGATTCAAGTTTGAACACTTGATGATCGTGTGGTGTAATTGTACATGGCAATTTATCTGCACCTGCTTGGTCTCAGTCTAATCAGGACGACACCGGTCGTGTTTTGTCTGTTGTAAGAGTTTGATTCACATTGCGCGCACACTCTGAAAACAAATGTGATAAAGTGTTGGCTCGGACAATACAATATATTTTCTCAACGAGTAATTTTCAGTACTCGTATATATAACGCAACACGAACTTTAAAGTCTATACCAATAGAACCTGTTCTTTATATCATCAATTGAGTTTTATATTCAAATGTTGTTTTTCTTGGTATTTTAACAATAGCATTCTGTTCTCTTAGTTTTAATGGTGTAACTTGATTGCGGAGATGCAGTTATTGGATTTAAATATACACTTGGATTACGAACAAACTACAGTAACCGTTCTTATATTAAAACACTCTACTTATACAGAAGTACCTAGATGTTCAAAGGTTGATAAGAAAACTGGTATCAAATGGACGTTGTGTACAATATCAAAGGTGATATTGTCTCGAAGTATCAAAACAGTTCTTACATTATCTTTTATTTTTATATTTGAAAATATACTGTCACTACGAATGACAATGAATGCTACTGACTGCCTGACAATTAGTTCATTAGATGCAATTTGTATATTTACTTATTGTCACAATACAGATTTATATTGTTTTAACCCCTTTATTTTACCCTTTGCTTCATACGCACCTGTATTATTGGTTTTTATATTCCTTTATTAGCTTATCTATTCACCCGTGAAATAAGGTAAGCACATGCCAATTAGACATGTAGTGATAGTGTGTAAGTGGTCAGATGTGAACAGTCGTTAATATGGTCAGATAGAGAGAAATTGGCAGATAAATAGTATTCAAGGAGATACTGTGAGTAGTTTATTTGTTTAAGTTATATTCTCTGAAATGCTGAAGTGTTGCTATCTTGAAAGTGTGTACCAAATGTTCATTCTAGTAAGAGTGTGTTTGTATACGTGTAGGTGGTTTATGGGTGATTGGAGTTTCTCAATTGTTGAGATGTTAGCCATGCAACCTTATGGGTGATTGAAGATTCGTCGGTATAGGTGGTTCAACTTATAGATAAATATATATGTAGAGAAGAAGTCATGGCATACACCTGTGTGGTAACAATATCAGATGTCTACCTATGTGTAATATGTAATACGTCCTAAGTGGTACACGTTATTATATAATGTGACATCGTATTGAATTTAATATTATACATTCTATGTGGTATACTTATAATAACTTGTCGTCATGATGGAGATACACCTGTGTGGTAACAATATGAGATGTCTACTTATGTGTAATATATAATACGTCCTTAGTGGTACACGTGATTATATAATGTGACATCGTATTGAATTTAATATTATACATTCTATGTGGTATACTTATTTTAACTTGTCGTCATGATGGAGATACACCTGTGTGGTAACAATATGAGATGTCTACCTATGTGTAATATATAATACGTCCTTTGTGGTACACGTAATTATATAATGTGACATCGTATTGAATTTAATATTATACATCCTATGTGGTATAATTATAATAACTTGTCGTCATGATGTAGATACACCTGTGTGGTAACAATATGAGATGTCTACCTATATGTAATATATAATACGTCCTAATTGTACACATGATTATATAATGTGACATTGTATTGAATTTAATATTATATATCCTATGTAGTATATGTATAATAATTTGTCGTCATGATGGAGATACACCTGTGTGGTAGCAATATGATATGTCTACCTATGTGCAATATATAATACGTCCTAAGTGGTACACGTGATTATATAATGTGACATCGTATTGAATTTAATATTATACATCATATGTGGTATATGTATAATATTTAGTCGTCATGATGGAGACCTGTGTGATTGAGCAGCATCCCTCGCGGAACCTACTTTAACGACGAATCATAGCGAGCAAAGGGCTATATTTGGAAGAACGTAATAGCGTTGTTATATCGTTGTACATTTTTAACGCTTTGAGTGAATTTTTAAACATTAGAGAACATATTGAGAATGTTTACGTTATAACCATTTGGATACAAGTGTGTTTAGAATTAGTATGGTAGTGTGTATACATTGAACAATACATTATTATATTATATGCAATAAAAAAAATCATTGATTGTAGCCATTTTGTTGAAGCTTCATTTCTTCATACAAAGGTCAATAACAAATAATAAAGAATCTGACTCAAACCTATGTGAGACACGTATTTATAAATAGACATGGCAATTGTAGCGAAGTAAAATTCTACGACGCTAGACCACTGGAGCGGAATTGTTATCGCTGGGTCAGTATAGGACATCAACACTCGAGCAGACTTGATGCGTGGTAGCTATATAGCCCATAGATCCATCAGCATAACGGATGGTGTTGAACTTATAACCAAACAACCTAAACTGCCTTCATTACCATAGTACAATTAAACAGCAAATACATTTGATGTCGGATACTCTAAATTAATCTCGAAATGTGCTTTAATTTGAGATTGAGCCAGTGTCCATGGAAATAATGTTGATAATGTTAGCAAAAGTTTTGTCTATCCCAGAACCTGATATCTCCCTCAGGTATACTAACCACCAATGAAAAAGCAGGGACTAATTTGTCTGTCCCACAATTCATAGCAATTGAACTCGTACTAAACTGTGACGTCATACATACTTTCAGTTAAAGCAACTGACCAATCAATGTGCCCACATGTGGCTTTCCCTACATTGCTGTTAAACAGATCCATCGGAGAGCTGGGACGCTTCTACAGACTAGCAACTGTTTGCTGTTACTCAATGTTGCCATGATGAAGAATAAATTGTTGACGTTAATATTAAAGTTAATAATAAGAAAAAAACCAATCTGCTGATGAAGTCGGTCATAAATCTCGAAGAATTATGTATCATCAAACGATATATTTTGTAGTTTATAGGATCGTCGTTTCAGATCACATACAGTATTGCAATGTTATATTTGACGTGGGCATTTCATTGGTATATTTAGTTGTAAGTTAATTCAATGCTACTTCAGATGTCTGGTTATTTCTATATTATTTCTTCAACATAATTACATAAAGTTATGGTCATCAGAATGTTACAAACAACTCATGTAGTTTCGTGTCTATGTTTTTTTATCTTCAGATCTTCCGAGATCAATTTGTTAAGCACGAAGGTTACACAATCGGAACTTCGCTCGGCAATTTTCGCCTGCGTACGAAATAACAATCCTTACTCGCACGTAGGCTGAAATAACGATTTGAAGGTTATAGTCAAAATTTTTTTTAGGTTTGAGGCCTATTTAAGGCCTAAACGTGCTGTTCATGTGTCACAGTATACTATAAAGATATCACTAAGCGGCCCATGTGATTAACAGGCATATAATCGCACTGAGTACCGGATATTGCATTAGGTTCCTAAAAGCTTTGGCCGATTAATCACTAATTTATTCCGCTCCGAAGTTTGATAAGACTTATTTATGGCGCTGTATGAGAGCCGTACTTTCGCTTTGATCTTACCGCATTTGATATAACCACAGCCTATCCCTATGCAAGGGTATTCTATCGAGTCATTTATGTCCTACAAGCTTAAATTAGAAAATATATGTCAAACAGGATATATATTACATATTGTTTCAGTGACGTAACTTAGGTGCCATAGGCTAGAAATATATAAATTTTACGCCAATGATTGTAAATGTTTTACAAGAACTAGGACTGATATAGTCAAGGATGGGAAAGTTCAATTTCCTTATCAACGAAGATACAAGTGTGCAGAGGCTTAATTGATTTGCAAATGACTATCATACAATAGAATTCTGGTAAATGAATTATAAGTTGTAAATTACCTTAATTGATTATGTAAACTGATCTTGAATTAAAAAAACAACATTATATTAAAATGATTTTATTGTTTTTAGTGGTAATTTACAATTTTGTGATAAAATTACATCAATCATTTTAAACTCAAATTTCTGAGTATGGTCTTAATTTGTGGAAAATGTCATTCTGCAGAGTAATATATTGCCGTTGTTATGGTTTGAGATGAATGAAAATTATGATAATATAACACTATGTTTGGCGAGATTTTTCATGAATAGGCTTTCACAACCCCCCACTCAATTGCATTTCCTTCTTTATTTAACGTCCTTGATAAGATTAAATATTGATATTCTGATTTTAATATATGATACGTATGTTATGATATAATTAACTACACTCACAAATTTTACATAATTATGTATATTTCTGTTGCTTTTAACAAAACGTAACCAAGTTATTTTTTCTGCACATGTGGTTGGTTCCACAACAACTACCTGCAAATACCTTCAACTTCCGTCAACTACCTTCAACCACTTTCAACTAACTTCAGCCGCCTTTAGCTACCTTAAACCACCTACAACAAACTTCAACCACCTTTAACCACTTCAAACCACCTTTGTCTACCTCCAACTACCTTCAACCACATTCAACTACATTCAACTGTCTTTTACCATCTTTAACCACATTGAACCATCTTCAACCACCTTCAGTTACCCTCAACTACCTTCAACCACATTCAATTAACTTCAGCTACCTTCAACTATCTTCAACCACATTAAACCACCTTAAAACACCTTCAACCACTTTCACTACATATAACCACATTAAACCACCTTCAACCACCTCCAATTACTTTCAACCACCTTCAATTACCCTCAACTACCTTCAACCACTTTCAACCATCTTTAGCTACCTTCAACTACCATCAACACATAAAACCACATTCAACCACCTTCACGTAGCTTTAACTACCTTCAACCACTTTCAACCACTTTCAACTACCTTTAACCACTTCAACCGCCTTCGACTACCTTCAGCTACATTCAACAACCTTCAGTCACTTTCAACTACCTTCAACCACCTTCAACAACATTCAGCCTCCTTCAACTACCTTCTACCTCCTTCAACCATCTTCTATTACCGTCAACTACTTTCAACCATTTTAACCACCGCCAACTACCTTTTACCACCGCCAACTACCTTCAACCACTTCCAACTACCTTTAACCACCGCCAACTGCCTTCAACTACTTCTATCTACCTTCAACCACTTTCAACTACCTTTAACCACCGCCAACTGCCTTCAACCACTTCCAACTGCCTTCAATCACTTTCAACTACCTTCAAACACTTTCAACTACCCTCAAACACCTTCACCTACCCTCAACCACATTCAACAACCTCCTACTACCTTCAATCTCATTCAACCATTCTAGCTATATTTTACCATATTCAACCACATCCAACCATCTCCAACTACCTCTAACTACATTCAACTACATTCAACCACCTCCAACCACCTCCAACCACATTCAACCGATTTAAACTTTATTGAACCTTATTCAACCACTGAAAGTTTGAATGGCGCCACAGTTTAACAAGCGTTTAATTGATATGCATTCTGGGACATGCATATAATTCCCTGATCTTTTCATAGGGGATTAATAGCACTGATGCGGGAGATATCAGGTTCTGGGATAAACTACGGCGTTTCTTTATCCTTTCAGTAATCGTACATGACAGTAATTAATGTAATGCATACATGAGCGTATGCATATATAATTATTACGATTTATTTGTAACCACACTGATATATCACGCAACAATGCACATTATATGATATCCTGACCATTCACATTATACTAACACCTGACGGATCAGACCTATAACAATTTTCTAAATGATGAACAACAAGCGAGGAAGCTGCAAGTGTTTGCTATGACCCATCCGACGATCAAACTCACGACCTTCCGCATGCAAGACAGAGTCTCTGCCCATAAACCACCGCTGTGGTTAGTAATACATATATTAATATATACTTCGTCAAAAGGATTACTATCTATATTAAAATTTGATACACAATGTAATCTGTAGAACATACATTGAGAAAATAATTGTATGTTTTAGTAAGGAAATGTTTTGTACTCAGTACATAATTTATCGAATCAGATTTTTTTTGTTTTAACTAATCAGGTGGAAATCAGTCTATAACTATCTTTTTCACTAAAAACACAGCGTTTAATCATAAAACATTAACGTTAAAATATCGACTTACATGGACATTAATTTGAATACGGATGTGTTGGTATAACACCCAGTCAAAGTATACTGTTACTGGGCTGAATAGATCTATAACTATCCTTTAAATGCTAAGTACTATCATTTAATACTTGTAATGCAGTACAAGTATACATCCAATAATGTATTTGTTAATCGAAAACATCGTAGTGCAAAGTGTGAGAAACGTTACTGTCCATTGCAGTTCACCTTGCTCCTGTTTCCAGTATATACTTAAATACATAGAAAAGTAGTCGGGTGTTCATGATTCTAGACTGTTAAACTGCATATGTAAAACATCGAAGTGTGAAGTGTGAGAAACGTTACTGTCCATTGCAGTTCACCAGGCTCCTTTTTCACTAGTATATACTTAAATACATAGAAAAGTAGTCGGGTGTTCATGATTCTAGACTGTAAAACTGCATAAGTAAAACATCGTAGTGTTAAGTGTGAGAAACGTTACTGTCCATTGCAGTTCACCAGGCTCCTTTTTCACCAGTATATATTTAAATACATAGAAAAGTAGTCGGGTGTTCATGATTCTAGACTGTAAAACTGCATAAGTAAAACATCGTAGTGTTAAGTGTGAGAAACGTTACTGTCCATTGCAGTTCACCAGGCTCCTTTTTCACCAGTATATATTTAAATACATAGAAAAGTAGTCGGGTGTTTATGATTCTAGACTGTAAAACTGCATAAGTAAAACATCGTAGTGTTAAGTGTGAGAAACGTTACTGTCAATTGCAGTTCACCTTGCTCCTGTTTCCAGTATATACTTAAATACATAGAAAAGTAGTCGGGTGTTCATGATTCTAGACTGTAAAACTGCATAAGTAAGACATCGTAGTGTTAAGTGTAAGAAACGTTACTGTCTATTGCAGTTCACCATGCTCCTGTTTCACCAGTATATATTTAAATACATAGAAAAGTAGTCGGGTGTTCATGATTCTAGACTGTAAAACTGCATATGTAAAACATCGTAGTGTAAAGTGTGAGAAACGTTACTGTCCATCGCAGTTCACCAGGCTCCTGTTTCACCAGTATATACTTAAATACATAGAAAAGTAGTCGGTGTTCATGATTCTAGACTGTAAAACTGCATGTGGTTTCATTGATATTTATTATGTTATAAATAAATAACCAGCAATAATTAAGTTAAGTTTATAAGTTCATACATTTAAAACATTAGTAACACAGTAGTTTGTTTGTAGCATTAGGAACACAGTTGTTTGGTGTAGCAGTGTCTTTGAATCATAATTATAACTTGCACAAAATAGTAACATATCATGCAAGACTGGGCTTAGTTTAGACAGTATTGAAAATGCTATTTATATCCATTTAAAATAAATTATTCAACGGTTTGTACCTTTTTACATGTAATACGTATAATCGCAATGAGTAACGGATTTGACATTCAGTTTCTAAAAGCTTTGGCATTTCAACACTAATTCATTCCACTGTTTACTTCGATAAGACTTATTTATTGCGCTGCAGAGAACTGCATGTTGTACTTTGGTCTAACCGCATTTCTCTGACATAATCGTTTATCACTATACAGGGGCAAATGTTTCAGAGTGAATCAGTTTTATTCACAAAGCATGCTCTATCTTGTCCAGTGATGCAACATTAATGTCATAAGAATGCTTAGACAAATGAGTATGCTTAAACACTATTTTGTACAAGTTGATATAGCGTGTATGCTGATAACAAATAAATTTTATTGTTTAAACCAAACACTAAATAAAAAAAATACCCTTGTGATATGATCATGATTTATGACTGAACTCATAATATCTACATTTGGGTTCAGTTAGATTCATTGATATTGAGTGAAGAATGTTTACAAAACCAGCCAAACTTAAGTTTTTAAGTATCTAAGTCAAACGTAGTACATTGTTGGTAAAACAGAAGCCAGACTAGAACGTTGTAAAACTTACGCCATCGATGCTAAATTATATACTTAATCTAGAAACATCGATCGTCAAATTGATTTATTTGATAATCGATCACCGATGCTATCTTATGTCATGAAAAAAACAAAAAAAATCGTATATATACACGAAAATTACATATATCTATTTGAACTTTAGGGGCCCTCTGTTTGGCTTTCTCCAAATACTTTATGTGATTTAGTTTGCCAGTTACTTGCGAAAGGACAGTGATTCTACTCAGATTCAGTCAGGTGTCTTCTTCTTCCAATAAAACTGGATATGGCATATATTAGTTGAATAGGTTGAAAATGGCGTTAAATCAAATTTAAAAAATGAATTTCAGCATTTAGTACGAAAATTTTTGGGCTTATCCTCTTGACACTGTGTGTATTTGAACTGCTATATTTAATAAGTGGACATATGAAGTATAATTCTGCAGTCACATTGTTTAATGTCTAAGTACGTTGCCTTAATCTACCATCTATTTCGTAAATAAAGCAATATTTAAACAATGCGAAAGAATGTTCCAATCATTCCATAATGCTTCCAAACATTGCAATGTCTGTAATCACAATGTTCGTTATATAAGATGCATTAACATTATCATATATCACTTTTAATCCTTTGGGCATTGAGTTGTTTTTCATTTTAAAAGAAAATGCTAAATGTATAATATAACAAACATTATGTTTGAAAAATGGACGCATATATTCTTAAATTTTGTCGTTTACACGAACAGTGTCAGCATCGTAATTTAATTAGCCCTCTCATGTTTTTACTGAGATAGCATTAAATATGCAGTAAGTACTTTTATGTTGCCATCTTTTTTGTTATCAAAGTGACGTGTAAAAATGTAATCGAACTTTGTGAGAGTTTCAATGTCGGAAGATATGTGCACATAAAGGTTTATATAAGGAATGTTTTCAAGATAAAACACAATTTCCGTTCACTGCTATGTAAACGATCAATCAAATGTTCTATTCGTGCTTCGAACGCGCACACCAGATTACAATTCACTGAACTGCGAGCTGGATCTGAAATCATGGCTAAAAGTTATATTTTAGTATGTGTTGTTATGGTTTGCATTCTGTCTTAAACTGTAAAATGGTAACGATAATTGCATTGTGTTGTTAACTGATCCAGCTGTTTTAAATTAGGAATACACGTAACTGAGGTTACCATATAATTTCTCATAAATCTTTCGCAATGTACAGATTACGTCGTTATGACAGATTATATCACCGTCTATAAAGCATGCTTTACATCCCAACAAACACCAGTTATTGTTCCATGAAAAGTATTGCATGGGTCCTCATCGCTGTCGCGTCGACAGTAAATATAATTTAGTATAAGCATGATTGAATGTTTTTAAGTCCTATCAAGTCATAGATACACTTTTTTCGATGTTATGAAATAATTTCTGTGTAATGAATTGTTGATTAATATAACGGGTATAAGCCGAATACAAGTCAGTTCATTAAATGACATGAAAAATAAGTAAGGTTTGAGTCCCTGTAGTCGAAGTTTCAGGTTTTTGTTGACGCGTAAGTCTTGATATTTTTGTTAAGCCATTAAAACCAGTTCTTTTGCTCCAGACATGTTATCACTATTCAATTGGTATCCACTTTAAAGCAGCATTCAGTATAATAGTCACTTGTTTTAAACGCCTGGCGATTAAACCTTGTATACGTTTCAATGGAGTTTTCTTGTCAACGATTAGATATAAAGATGATCTGTATTTTTTTAATTCGCTCAAATCAGGAGCTCTGATTTCGAATGTTCTTTATAGCGTTATGAAAAGTTCCACTGGTAGCGTTTAACTGAGATTTGGACAAGTTTTTAATTACCGTCTTTTTATCACCATCATTTAGTTTCGTCAAGTAATGGAGAAATAGAGATTCTTTCTTTATAACATTTTCCATATCTAAATATCTGCTCTATATATGATCGTATCTTCGTTCGTAAAAATATGGGTCCTCAGACGGTATTGTTGATCAGAAAATATATTTAAATCAACCACGAGGTAACCGAACGGATCTTTGGTAGCTTTTAGATAAGTGTCATGAAGTACTGGCTTTTATTAGGATAGGTTTGCCTAGCAAAATCTTGTATTTGTAAAGCGTCTCTGTGATTTTTGATTAAAACAAAATACTGCGTGTTTAGACTAATGGTCCACGCGGATGGAGATTTTTGAAATAATGGTCATTCTAAAATGATGCGCCTAAACGGTCCATAGCTTTTCTGCTTTGGAATTTGTATTTATTTCCATCATCAAATCATCCAGCACCAGACAAGTGTGGGTCTGGTTTCCAGAAAACGATTCTAGTTCTTCGTGCGACGGAAACCCTTCTTTGAATATTATATTCGGTATTATCTTTGTCATTTCATCGAACAATAGTTGCCACGTGCTTCCGTAGCAGAACACAACTTTAGAACAATCCTCTTTATACATAGTCGTTTAACAAAAGTTGTTTTTCCACCATTGGATGCAGAAATTAATGTTACTGTACTGGGAGTTTCAAATTTAATCAACGATTCATTTTTATACCATTCCATGATGACTGTTTAATATGTTAAATAGAGTATTATACATACGAAACAGAAAATACAATTTACATTCAAAACAATAACCTATACAACATTATGCTAAAATAATATATTTACAATAAAACAAAAAAAAAACAATACGGGTAACTGTTTAAAATGAAATCTAGAACGCAGTTTTCGTTAATGTTTGTATAATATCGATCACAATTTTACACAATTTCAGTCATGTAAACTGTTGGTAATTATTACTTTTTTTATTATGTATCACAATTGATAATCCTCTGTAGTTTAAAAGTGTTTATTGATATGCAACAAATTCCCTTGACTGGTTTATCTCGAAGATTCCGGCTCCTTCCGTATATATAACACACGTGACGGGTACAGGTAACGGTTTAGAAAAATTGGCAGTTACTCTAACAATTCCTTGTTTGATTAGAGAAAGATAGCCCTTGTCTTGAAATGTTGGTGCCAAATCGAAAGATTAGGGAGCGTATCCATTGGCGAGGTCGCTCTGGTTTAACTGATTCCCTTCATCCGTCAGCCATTTCCCTGAAGTTTGTATCAGACAATGAAAAGCTTCCGCCGTGTCTATACCCGACGTTTGGTCGAAGTTGAGTTTTACAGGATTACCTAAAGCGTGTATACCGTCCACCGAAACAATAAGTTCCGATTAATTAAACCTTGTTAGTTAAAAGGTGATGTATTGTAGTTTCCAGCTAGTGACTGACTGTTTACGAAAGCGATTATTTTTTTATTAGGCTTGACTCTCTGACAGACGTTGTCGATGTTGAAATTCATCTGTCTTTGAGATATGGCCGACATTCAAACCTCCGTCTTAACGTAGGAATAGTCTCTAGTGTTTGAATTTGAGCAAATATCACTGCAGGATTTACTTGCACTTTTCAAATGTTCAACACCATCTTGTCGATATGAATTTTAAAGTCAGGAACTAGAGCATCCGTCTTCGGGTAAAATTCCGGTTTGGATCTGTAGAACTTAATATTTAGAACGTTTTGAATCAGCAAATATCTATTCAGTTGGAAATCATCGTGACAGATAGAAGCGATTATGCATACCTTTTTGCTGTTAGCGAAAAACGCCGCCCTGGTTTTAAACCCTTCATTTCTTCCCGTTCTATCCTGGCGTGTCTTTGAAAAACATCTGATTAGTTAGCTACGATGATTTAGCGTCATTTCCGTACTTCAGTATTGATTGAATCATAGCCTTGTAGGGGTAGTGCCCGGTGGCTGTTGTTATAAATTTTCCTTGAACCGTTACGTCCACCTGATCAAAAAAAAGAGTGCGCTAACAAATTAACGGGAACCACAAATTCCGAACCTTGCAAAGGATCTCCATTATTGTCAACGAGTCTAGCTTTTGTGCCCATAAAACTGTTTCTGTTATCTATATATTCCATGCCATTCTGTCCGCTAACCGTAAACTGAATCGGATAACTCACTGATCGGTAAAACTTGTTAATGATATATTTTCGGATGTACCGGCTTTTCTATAAAACTGAACCTACTTTTCGTGATTCGGAACATACATCTTTTTTAAATGCATTGTTATTAAGAACGGATAAGCCTTCAAGTGAATAACTAGGGTTATAGGCTCCTTTAAACGATCATCTTTCGCGTCGTTCTTATCTTTAATGAGGAATTCGATTTCGTTAACTTCAGCTTTTATAGCAGGAACGTAGTAATATGAGTTAAAGAGTGTATTCTCGCTGGTATTAATAACTACGCGACTTAATAATAGAGCATTTATCCCGCTTATGACGCTTTCTCCGCATATATTTGAGTATATATATAAAGTTTCTGTCTGTATACTCGATGTAGGCACGTGTACGTTTTCGTTACTTGCAATTTCAGTTAATGCGAGTTTGTTTCCATTTTCCATTTAATTTCAGATTTTGTTGTAGTTTAATTCTAAAATGATAAGGTTTATTATCAGGATAATAATTCAAATTTTGATCACTACGTGCAGTCATAAAAAGCGACATGTTAAACTACTTGTGTACGTCTTCAATCGCGTCTGTTTGAATCCAAGAATTAAATTTATCTGGTCACCCTTCAGACTTTACTAAATATTCGTATTTCCTTGCCTTTTTACGTTTTCTGATTATTTTTTCTATCATCCACAAAGCGTCCTCGCTTTTATTTACTTTCTGAAGCTCTTTTTCGTAGAAAGTTCCAGTGATTGTCTCATCTAAAAATTCTTTAACTTTTATAAATATGAATATTCTGGCTTACAAAACGATCGGATAACTTCAACAACTCCGAAGTCCATTGCTGTTGATAATCTCTTTGAAACGTATATCTATTGTAAGCTAATCTCACTAAATCGCCCAATTTGTATTTAAAATCTGATTTAACATTTGCTCTTTCTGAGTCACCGTGAGGAATGGATTTGTTGTACATGTAATCCCAAACCATCGCTTCGTTGTCTTTGTTTACTTCAGACGGCGACATTTTATTTGGCAAACTTCTATGCGGGGTTGTATTGTAGCTTTGTAACAGGTTTTTTAAATGTTCAATAAACCTGTACGTTCTTTTGCTCTGGAAGTACTTATGCATTTTATTTCTGAGCGTACGAATTACCCTCTCCGCCACGGAAACTTTAATATTCTCATTTTGTGTCGTGAAATATTTTATACCCCGTTTCTGTAAATAAGAAATGAACAACTTATTGTTCATCACCCCGTCTTTGTCCGAGTAAACGATCTGTGGGGTACGTCCGTGTTGGAGAACGCAGTCAAATGCTTCAGCAACGTCTTTAGCGCGGTTGCTCTTTAACGGTTGAACGTGAAGATATTTAGAAAACACGTCTATAACGATAAGGAGATATTTAACGTCGTCGTTATATGTAGAAATATTTGTTACATTTCCTAAATCTATTCCCCACTGTACATCTACTCCGGAAGTGATCGTTCTTCTTCTTGTAAATTTCCTTTTTACATCACGATGAACAGTGTACACATCTTGCTCTTGTAACCACTGCTTAATGTTTTATCTCGATATTTTATATTTTCCTTCTTTTTAAAAGTTTGATATAGTCTTTCTGGGCCTGTATATGATACAGGGTGTTTTAAAACGCAATTTATGGTTTCAAAAAAGTGTTTATGCGACATTATTGCGTATTAAGCATCGGTGAATGAACAACACTGCAAAATGGTTTATTTTAAATCGCATATCTTTATCAATATATCTTTCGAAATGCTAACTGAGCGTGTTCCCTTCTTTATATTTATAACAACGTTTCCGTCGCCATTTTTAAAAACAGACACGTGATGAAAACCGTCAATAGGTATACTAACTTTCCTTTTTCTATTTTCTTCTGTTACATCAAAGTTAGAATACTCTACTTTTCATTCTTACCGCATTGACATAGGTTTGAGACATTTTATATTTTATAAACCTGTTATAGGAAAAGTATGTCCTCCGTTAGTAACGAAGTAGGTTTTGAAACTATTTTTATTTATCGTCTTTTAAGTTTGCTCAAGTAGATACACGGAATCAATACGATTAAACATACCAACACTATTATTCCTAAAATATGTACAAGCTAAACTTCTCCCATGCGTAAAATTATGACAAATGCAAAATATCTTGTTGGTACTTCGTATGTCCTTGGATGGTAAATGATATCAACCTTAAGGATAAATACTTTATATACTAATATCAAATGATTTTCTGTTTTACATGCACTATTTTAATATTGTTGATGATGTTTGTAAGAACCTTAACAAGTATACTAAAGCGATTTTATTTTCAATTCATTCAAAACTTAAAGCCCGGAGCAGCGGTTTTGTTAAAACTAGATTTCTAAATAGATCTTAAAGTCTGATATAATCTTAATACTAATCATGTTTTCCGTATTATTTTTATAACAAAATCGTTTAAACTGAAGCAACAAACAACGTTAAAATTAACTTTTATTACAACATTACATTACATACATATTTTTACGGTTTAGGCGAACAATAGTTAATATCAAAATACATTATAATGACAGTATAGTTTACTGAATTTTGCTACATTTATCAGTATCGTCAATTGTTTTCTCTAAACGCTAAGAACATTTTGTCATCTGTCTTTTTTTAAAACGATCTTTCTCAAGTCGCTGTTTTCTATATCGCTCAGGGCGCAGGTTGAAGGTATGAAATATTCCTGTAAATAAATATACAAACATATATAAACGTTCGTATTTTTTTTTTTTTGTTGGAAAATGAAAATGTTGAACCAACAGATAGGTTCTTTAAACGTATAAAGAGACAAATAGTTAACAACATCTTCTAATATATTTTTATAAAACATTTAAATAACGGCATTTTAAAGCATGCAGTTGTAAGATATGTTACCATTACAATCAAAACTTTATAAACAACGAAATGTTACTAAGAAATATACTCTTCATAAAAGCTGATATAGTCGTATCTGTATATCAGGTAGCAATAAGGATGCTTCTGTGGCCTTTTTTAATACAGCGTCTTTTTAGATGGAGGCTTTTGCCGCGAACAAATACTGATCCACGAACTCTTTCCATGAGGTTTGATCCTCTGATAATCATCCTTGAAATCCCATGTGCTATTTTTGGGAGGAGTGATTTGTTTGACACCCTTCACAATTTTCCTGTCCCATAACAAACTCTGTGATTTCTTGAATTAGCGCGTGAGCCATGGGCATTCTCATTACTTCCGAAGTTTTCTCGATTACTGATTCAAACAAAGACTGATAAAGTCGAAGTTTGTCGATAATATCCGTTATCAATGTTTTGCTGAATCTTACAACTTCTGATGTGTAGGTATTTGTTCCTTTTTCTCTTTTGACGCATTTTCTAATGTCTATATCGAACTCTCCTCTTTTGTACGCGTTTTCCTTCACAAACAAATCGTGATTAAATCTGCAATCCCGCCTTTACATGTTTCAAACGGGATGTCTATAGGTTTCAAAGATCTTTTTGAGGTATATCTACTGATCAATTTTCTAGCAAAAGGCAAAACTTTTATAATGTTTTCAGTTTCCTCCACCCCGATCCCGATCCATTCATTTCAATCCTTACGGACCTTTTCCAATGCTACCACTAATATATTCAAAACTGAATCATATTGAAAAGACGTTTTTATATCTCCAGACAAACTAAAAATATCCAAAATTTTGTCATTCTCTAACACAATGTTCTTAGAAAATTTTCAGCATTTTACTAGAAACTGAGCTCGTGCATTTGTTCATTCGTTTTTGTGCCATGTTTAGAAAATATTTTTAAAGTTTAACAGCTTCGCAACTGTTCCTCCTTCTTTATTTAAATACGCGCTAACAATCTACTGACCGATCAAATAAAAGAAAAGTCAAGTAATTACCGAAGTAAATTAAAAACCGATAGTCGCTCGGCCGTTTCCGTACGCGATCGTTCGCCTTCGGCGATTATCGATTTTCTTCGTTTTCGGTTTGCCGCAAAATTGTGTCCCATTTTCCGCAAAAATGTGTCCATAAAACCCTCCTATTTTAACTCAACATATACTACTACGATGACGTATTTGGAGTTTTGTATTCATATATCTAGTATAGAGTAACAACAACTTGGGTTTGGTCTACACCAGTCTAAATAAAGTTATGTACTTCCTCTTTTAATAAATATATATATATATATATATATATCAATGTTCCATGTGTTTAAATCTGTTTTACATTTGTATCACATTGCGTTACGAATATGATGGAATATTTTTAGACGCTTTAACCATTCAATCACTGATCATTCCCCTCCCACCACAGTGATTGAGTTCAAGGGTCAAATCTCGAGTCAGGTCAATTAATTGTGACATTAGTCTATCCCAGAACCGAACATCTTCTGAATCAGGTATATAAACCACCAATAATGAATAAGGGAATTATATGCCTGTTCCATAATTCATAGCAATTGAACGCTTTCTAAAATGTGACGTTACTCAAACTTTCAGTTGATTTTAAAATGTTGACTATAAGGTTTATAAAATATTTCTTTTTTTTATATGATATCGCGAAGCTGCAAATATTAAAAAATCTATTTGATATTAAGTGATGATTGGGAATTTTTATAAACCAATATTAAAATGGTATAGAAAGGTGAAAATGAAAATTCCAATTGAAAGACAAGAAAACAAATGTAAATTGACCATTTATTGCCATATAAAGAATCAGAATAAAGCAAAAAATACATCTATTCTTATAAAATCAAAATTATCTAAAAAAAAAACTTAATAGATATTATTGAATTCCAATTCACAAAATATATGGTCTTGTGACATTTTTTTATGCCTTGAATACTTTACTAGAATGTCTTACGATATTAAACAATAGTACATGTTCATAAACCCAAGTTTATGTTGTTTCTATAGCTACACAATTATCAATATTTGATACAGTAGGATTGTTCATTTTTAAATAAAGTTCGCTTTAACTAGATTCATTCTTTTTGTCACTTTTGCTTTAATCATTGCAATCATATTATAATATATTATTATATCATATAATATTTTAGTTATGGATACAGTGACGTATTTCAATTATTTTTCCTGTTGAGCTCTCAGTTTGAAAATGACATTTTAGTAGCCATAAAATTCATTCAGTGGCGAATCTTATGAGATAATCCACAGTTTCCTGAACATATTTGTTTTTAGAATGTTACTTCAAACACGTCCATGCTGTTTGACGTCATCTACCACAACCGATACTATGTTTTGGCACAAAAACTGAATGTGTGAAGCGAAAAAGCTGCGAAAGACGTTGGGAAATTGGAGATTTATTTAGACGAACGTGCATCCATGGAAACCATACCTGCAAACACTCCTTATATCACAGTTAAGAGTTATTTAATGCACGAAATCTTATCCAATTGGGTATACAATACCGAAGTTACATTCATCTGTCACTAAGCGTATTTTATTATCATCGTGACGGGGCATTTTGGTCTATAAAAACAAGCTGTATAAAAACGTACTTTTCGTTAATAAGAGATATAGATATACAAAGCAGTTAGTATTTACACACATTATTCCTTTGAGGTACAGAAAGCATTCAAATAAAGGTACAGAACGGTTAAATATGGATAAAATTATTCTATAGTATTGTTTATTTTAGTTCATAAAATTCAAATTCAATACTTTTCTGTGAACTATCAATGGTATCATTCTATTTCATAGATAACATATAGCATATCAGTTTGGTTATTGGATATACAAAAAAAAACGTAGACATGTCATATGTTTTATTAAATAATATTTTTGACTATGGACTACAGACGTTTCCTGGCAGCATTTATATTGGGATATTTTTTCATTGCATCTGTCTAGTTACCTTACGAAAATTGACTTGACAGACACGACCATATATAAAAAATATTGTAATCATTTTGTCTAAGATATCTATAACTGTTGTTCATTAATTAAAACACGTTTAAACTAACCTACTATGAAATTCATGTCAATGATTACAGCTATATATCGCATTATGTTGATGCTGAAAGTGATCTTGTTTATCATAAGAAGAAATGTTGACAACCGGGACGAATGCACTATTGATTATGTCGTGTTATAACGTCATAAGCTATAGTTGTATGCTACAGGTTTGCCGGGTTTGATCCAATTCTCACATACAGCCACAATAAACGGTATTTTCTAAAATGTTTGTAATTAATATTGATATGTACTTTTGCATGTTGCTTATGTACTTGAATATGTTTTTAATGGTGAAAAGTTTTTGTAATGCTTTTGCCAAAATAAAAAACATGATCTATTCTGTTCTGTGTGTTCATTTCTCGGTTGGGATCTGTGCTTCCATATCTTCCACTCGTCAAATAATATTGATCTTGTCTCGCCTGTGTTGACAATATCACTGTTAACATAATGTAAAATTACATGTACATGCCAACCTGAACATGGACACGGAATCAGTGATTAGATAACATCGTCGATCCATCATTAGCAGTGGTACGTCAGACGCTGAATCTATCCTGGATAAGGAGAAAGCATAATAAAAAAGTTGTAAAAACAAATCATGTTCTAATCTTTTCAATGATGTCCGCCTTATTAGGAATGTTATGTTAAGACAACAAGACAACATATTGCGGGATTCTGCTTATCAAGACGGCTTAAGCTTTGATGGTCAGAACTTGATATACACAACGAGTCTGTCTTCGTATGTTTATAACACGCACATGAATTGTGTTGAGATTTGTTTAAACAGTTATTGTATGATAGCCGTATGCATGTAAATATTATAAAAGATTGATTGTTTCATCAAACAGTTTTGTTTTGCTTTGAGCGACGCATTCACCCGTGTTCAGTTTGGAGAAGGTCGAGCTTAGAAATGTATACATTTGTGTGTTTTGTTTTGTTTTCAGAAATAAATATAGTATAGTATAAGATCATGACATTGAAACTGGTTTTGGTTTATCATCTGTTCATATAATGTTATTTATATGTCACATTGTACAAAAACGATCGTTCAACGGCTCATAAATTCGTATACGACATGCAATGATATTGGGTTACGGATATTGCATCCAGATCCTGAAAGCTTTGGCCTTTCCATTGTTAATCTCTTCCGATATTGTTTGATGATATGTTTTCGTTGCACGGGAGCTTTATTTTGTGCTTTGATCTTATCACAACCTATCCCTTTTCAGGCTTAATTAATGAAATGAACCATGTTTGTTCTTGAAGCATATATTATTCTGATGACTTCGGTTAAGCGCTCAAGAATATCAAATAATTGTAACCAAACAAGGGAATATATTTGAGGAATTTTCGTCGTAGATGGTGAATGATATGTATGATTAAGTATCGATCGTCTGATTGTTTTATTGTAATACGATACTCTGATTCACGATTAAAGTAAATGAAATACAAGTATTCAATATATCACTATATGTGAACGGTCGAAGGCTAGGTATTAGTACAAAACGCATGCATTTTCGAACTATCTACCTATAAACTGTTCAACATTTTGATGTTTTTAAATACGACACAGACTAACTATTCATGATCGTCTCCAATGTTTGGATTTAGAAAGAGAAGAGTGGCAGATAATATATACTAGCTGTAATGAAGTTTATCCTAGAACTTGTTATGTCCCAAATCTGGTCTATTAACCACCAATGAAAAACCAGGACATTCCATGCCTGTCCCACAACTCATACCAATTGAACGCTTACTAAACTATGACCAATCAAGGTGCTAAAATGTGCTTTATTTAACAGACCCAATCGAGAGAGCTTGGTCCGTTTTAAGCTGTAATGTAAGACTCACAAAATACCAAACGTCACATAAAACAGACACCAGATGGACCGGTTTTCTACAAATATAACACATCCGTCTCTATATCAAACTACCATAGTTGCTTTGACACCAGGAAGTCGTTTGATATTTGTTTCTGCAAAATGCTCCAGGTCAGATGACTTGATATTATTAGAAATACTTGTTTCAGTATCTAAAATGTAAACCTATATAAAATAAGCAAAGTGCGAGTGTCTCAAAATCAGATCTTGACATTGTTTATCCTAGAATATGACTAACGGGAAACCGCTAGATGAAAAATAAATGTTCATCACGTCTGTATTCCATTTATTTAGTGTTCAAGCTATGCATGAAAATCTGGTTGTTTGAGTCAAGTCATGTCTAAATTAAATTTAACTCTGTTCATAATCAACATAAAAATCTGGCTAATCGAGTCTAGTAGTAACGTCCAAATTTAGTTGACTGTGTTTATGAGCTACATGGATATCTGGCTTATCGAGTATAGCCATGTCTTAATTCAGTTTACTGTGTTCATGAGCTACTTGAATGTCCAGCTAATCGAGTCTAACCATGTCTTAAATCAGTTTACTGTGTTGTTGGGCTAGATAAATATCTGGCTAATCGAGTCTAGCCATGTCTTAAATCAGTTTACTGTGTTCATGAGCTACATGAATATCTGGCTAATCGAGTTAAGCCATGTCTTATATCAGTTAAGTGTATTCATGAGCTTAATGATCATCTGGCTAGTCGAGTCTAGCCATGTCTTAAATCAGTTCACTGTGTTGATGAGATACATGAACATCTGGCTAATCGAGTCTAGCCATGTCTGAAATTAGTTTACTGTGCTGATGAGCTACATGAATATCTGGCTAATAGAGTTCAGACATGTCTTAAATCAGTTGACTGTGTTCATGACCTACATAAATATCTGGCTAATAGAGACTAGTCATGTCTTAAATCAGTTTATTGTGTCGATGAGCTATATGAATATCTGGCTAATAGAGTTTAGCCATGTCTAAAATCAGTTTACTATGTTCATGAGCTTCATGAATATCTGGCTTATCGAGTCTAGCCATGTCTTCAATCAGTTAACTGTGTTCAAGATCTACATGAATTTCTGGCTAAAAGAGTCTAACCATGTCTTAAATCAGTTCATTGTGTCGATGAGCTACATGAATATCTGGCTAATACAGTTTAGCCATGTCTAAAATCAGTTTACTATGTTCATGAGCTTCATGAATATCTGGCTTATAGAGTCTAGCCATGTTTTCAATCAGTTTACTGTGTTCATGATCTACATGAATATCTGGCTAATCGAGTCTAGCCATGTCTTATATCAGTTAAATGTGTTAAAGGGGTAAATGAATATCAGGCTAATAGAGTTTAGCCGTGTTTTAAATCAGTTTACTGTGTTCATAAGCTACATGAATATATGGCAAATCGAGTTTAGACATATATTAAATCAGTTTACTGTGTTCATGAACTATATGAATATCTGGCTAATCGAGTCTAGCCATATCTTAAATCAGTTTACTGTGTTAACCAGCTACATGAATATCTGGCTAATCGAGTCTAGCCATGTCTTTAACAAGTTTACTGTGTTCATGAGCTACATGAATATCTAGCTAATCGAGTCTAGCCAAGTCTGATAGCAGTTTACTGTGTTGATGAGCTACATGATTATCTGGCTAATCGAGTTTAGCAATGACTTTAATCAGTTTACTGTGTTAATGAGCTACATGAATATCTTGCTAATCGAGTATAGCCATGTCTTAAAACAGTTTACTGTGTCAATGAGTAACAAGAATATCTGGCTAATTGACTGTAGCTATGTCTTCAATCTGTTCACTGTGTTCATGAGCTACATAAAATCTGGCTTATCGAGTCTACCCATGTCTAAAATCAATTTACTGTGTTCATGAGCTTCATGAATCCCTGGCTAATCGAGTCTAGCCATGTCTTAAATCTGTTTACTGTGTTCATGAGCTACATGAATATCTGGCTAATTGAGTTAAGCCAAGTTTTAAATCAGTTTACTTTGTTGATGAACAAGATGAACATCTGGCTTACCAAGATTAGCCATGTATTAAATCAGTTGATTGTGTTCATGAGCTACATCAATATTTGGCTCATAGAGTCTAATCATGTCTTAAATCAGTTTATTGTGCCGATAAGCTACATGAATTTCTGGCTAGTACAGTCTAGCCATGTATAAAATAAGTTTACTATGTTCATGAGCCACATGAATATCTGGCTCATTGAGTCTAGCCATGTCTTAAATCAGCTTTCTGTGTTTATGATCTACATGAATATCTGGATAATCAAGTCTAGCCATGTCTTAAATCAGTTTACTGTGTTTATCAGCTACATGGATATTTGGCTAATCGAGTATAGCCATGTCTTTTATAAGTTTTCTGTGTTCATGAGCTACATGAATATATTGTTAATCGAGTGGAGCCATGTCTTAAATCTGTTTACTGTGTTCATGAGCAAGTTGAATATCTGGCTAATATAGTTTAGCAATGTCTTCAATCAGTTCACTGTGTTCATGAGCTACATGAATATCTGGCTAATCGAGTTAAGCCATGTCTTTAATCTGTTTACTGTGTTTATAAACTACATGAATATCTGGCTAATCTTGTCTAGCCATGTCTTAAACCAGTCTTCTGTGTTGATGAGCTACATGAATATCTGGAACATCGAGACTAGCCATGTCTTCAATCAGTTTACTGTGTCTATGACCTACATGAATATCTGGCTAATCGAATAAAGCCATGTATTTAATCAGTTTACTGTGTCCATAAGTTACAAGAATATCTGGCTAATTGACTGTAGCCATGTCTTAAATATGTTAACCATATTCATGAGTTACATGGACATCTGGCTAATCGAATCTACCCATGTCTAAAATCAATTTACTATGTTCATGAGCTTCCTGAATCCCTGGCTAATTGAGTCTGGCCATGTCTTAAATCTGTTTACAGTATTGATAAGCTACATTATTATCTGGCTAATTGAGTTAAGCCAAGTCTTAAATCAGTTGACTGTGTTGATAAACTACATGAATATCTGGCTTATCGAGTTTAGCCATGTCTTAATTCAGTTAACTGTGTTCATGAGGTATATGAATATCTGGATATTCGAGTCTAGACATGTCTTAAATCAGTTAACGTTGTTCATGAGCTACATGAATATCTGGCAAATCGAGTCTAGCCATGTCTTAAATCAGTTTACTGTGTTGATGACCTACATCAATATCTGGCTAATCAAGTATAGCAATGTCTTAAATTAGTTAACTGTGTCCATGAGTTACAAGAATATCTGGCTAATCGACACTAGCCATGTTATAAATCTGTATACTGTGTTCATGGGCTACATGAATATTTGGCTAATCGAGTCTACCCATGTCTAAAATCAGTTTACTGTGTTCATGAGCTACATGAATATCTTGCTAATCTAGTCAACCTATGTCTTGAATCAGTGTACTGTGTTCATGATCTACATAAATATCTGGCTAATTCAATTTAGCCATGTCTTAGATCAGTTTACTGTGTTCATGAGCTACATGAACATATTGCTCCTCTAGTCTAGCCATGTCTTAAATCAGTTGACTATGTTGATGAACAACATGATTATCTGGCTAATCGATCGAGTCTAACTATGTCTTAAATCAGTTTACTGTGTTTATTAACTACATGAATATCTGGTTAATCGAGTCTAGCCATGTCTTAAATCAGTTTACTGTGTTGCTGAGCTACTTGAATATGTGGCTAATTGAGCTTAGCCATGTCTTAAATATGTTTATTGTGTTCATGAGCTACATGAATATCTTGTTTTTCGAGTCTAGTCATGTCTTTAATCAGTTTACTGTGTTCATGAGCTACTTATCGAGTTTAGCCATACCTCAAATTAGTTTACTTTGTTGATGAGCTACTTGAATATCTGGCTCATCGAGTTTAGCCATATCTTAAATCATTTGACTGTGTTGATGAGCTACATGAATATATGGCTAATCGAGTCTAGCCATGTCTTAAATGAGTTTACTGTATTCATGAGCTACTTGAATATCTGGCTAACCGAGTCTAGCCATGTCTTTAATCAGTTTACTGTGTTGATGAACTACATGAATATCTGGCTTATCGTGTCTAACCATGACTTAAATCTGTTAACTGTGTTATTGGGCAACTTGAATATCTGGCTAATTGAGTCTAGCCATGTCTTAAATCAGTTAAATGTGTTAATGAGCTACATAAATATCTGGCTAATAGAGTTTAGCCATGTCTTAAATCTGTTTATTGTGTTCATGAGCTACATTTATATATTGCTTATCGAGTCTAGCCATGTCTTAAATTGGTTTACTGTGTTCATGAATATCACGAATCTCTGGCTAATCGAGTGCAGTCATGTCTAAAATCAGTTTACTGTGTTCATGAGCTACATGAATATCTGGCTTATCGAGTGTTGCCATGCCTATAAACAGTTTTCTGTGTTCAAGAGCTTCTTGAAAATATCTGGCTAATCGAGTGTTGTCATGTCTAAATTCAGTTTGGCTGTGTTCATTAGCTACATGTTATAATTACCACATGTATGTTGACTGATAAAACACATATGGTTAGTTTCAATAAACTTCAGTTCGTCTGAGCTGTAAGCCTTTGTCTCAATTTCAAAGCATACCGTCTTCCGTGACCTATCGGTCCAGGCTTTTTCATCGAAAACGGGAAGAAGGTTCGAATCCTGGTAGAAGCCACTATTAAAATATAGATGTAAGAATGCCTAACCTGACGGGTGGCTATGATAGGTTTCGGGAAATTACTATGTAAAACATAAAAGTGTGTCATAAGTTAATAGCAGCGGGCCCTTCCATTAATGGTGACACTATCATCAACAGACACTTTAATAAGCATCAAGTTGTAAACCATGTCACATAAACAATATAAGTCACTGGAATTGAACACATATTTGCAATTTGCAGTTTCATCATAGCAATGCGATATTTGCTCATTGAATATTTTTTGTACTATATCTGGAAGTATGCATTGAATTAATGATGCATTTGATGATTCGTTTGCGCTCAAACAATTACTTTTCGTTCCCACATTTGGTATTTTATGTTGTTTATCAGACCTGCTGAATAGATATAAAACAGACAACAAGCAATCTATGTGCTCATTGTTCTAATTGATTAACAATAGTGTTACACAAGCAGGTTTTATTTTGTGTATAAATTTGCTATCTAACGTAGAACGGATAGTATAATGTCTACACAGATTTAATACCATGGTGACAGTTTAACAAACAAATCGAGTTTAATGTTTACACTGGTTAAATATCAGCTTTGTCCTTGATATTTTATTATGCAATACACCATGATGTGTTGTTGTATTTTACTTTTCCTGATATGAACTGATTTATTTCATGATATTTACAACTACATGTTTACATTAATTGTTCACAGACCATAAAAACATCTTACAATGAATTTTACTTTTAAATTACGTATGATATAATTATGTAATTTATAACATATTGTTCGTAGTTTATTAACAAATTTGTTTCAAAATCAAGGTAAAATTGATAAAATGAAACAGGAAGCAACCGTCACACACCACCAATATTGTCTAAAAGTATCAATTATCAATTACGTCCCCTTAGTGAGGGTAGCAAGATTAATACGCCCAAGATATTAGAGCTGTGTAAAACGGTTGGGCATTATGTTTATTGAACATTCTTAAAATGGAAATATCATTTTTTACATATGAGAACCTTGGAACATATTTATGAGTTATGCCAAGTTCGAATGACGTAAGCTTCTGTTGGATGATACACTGCTACAAATGGACAGAATTGTCAACGATGAAGGAGTGTCAACAAAATATCAAACTTGTGTAAAAGTAATCTGATCAACGCCATGTTTTTTCCTTCATATTTGGACTAACAGAGGACAGGATATCGAGATACAACAGCACAAAATTAAGTAGTATGTTTGACGTTATGCGATATTTAATTCTCTGCTGTTATACTATTGGATAAAAGGTTCGCATGGATATACTGAGAATTTCAGCATGTTCAAGAGGGATAATGGGACCTCCAACCCCACACCTACCCCACTAACACTCCTATTAAGTAGTATTCTACACATGAGCAACATTGAATGAAGTCCATGATACCAAGGAATAAAAGAAATGAACATCACGAAGTTTTATATTAAAAAGGCTGCGCTGAAGATCAGTTCACCATGGACGCAAAATCAATATATTATTATAAACATTTTAAGTCATTTCGACACAAACAGTAATGCGATTCATTGGGGCATCGGTATTCTTTTATTGCCTATTGCCGTGTTTACTTTAAATTTACTTCTGAAATAAAAGTTTTGAACAAAACGTGTTTTTTTTTCGTCCAAAATTTGTTTGTTTCTTAATTCTATATCTTAACACTGCTATAAAACATTATGCATTATGAGCGAACATAACTTGAGTGATTTTAAATTGTTTTAATGTTTTAAGGTAATCTTAAAACAAAGGTTCAGATTTTTAGTTTTTTAAAGATAATATCATGTGAATGAAACATATAGAAAAAATAACATATGTTTTGATAACCTTGTTTTAAATACATTATTGTTACACTGTTTTATGTAACAGGTATCGATAATGACTGACAAAAAATCAGCGGTGAGATTTACGTGAACATTTTAAATTTTAAACACCGAAAACGTTATTTTAAAACTATTTTATTAATTTTTTTAAAAGGTATATGAATACCTTGACAATACAACACTTATGGGACATGAAAGTAAAAACGGGAAAAAAGCAAGTTAACGCAAGAAAAGTTGTGACACTGGCAATTCAAATTCAAACCCCCCCAGAAATGGCGGGTCGCCTTGTGATGTTTACAGTGTAAGTGATACATTACGGAAAGTGAACTCGGTATTGTTGAAAGATTCTGAGAGTAGCATAGATGGATCAGTTTTTGCATCACCACCACCACAAACAACATCATCAGGGATTAAGATTAGTGACAAACGTGTTGTATCTACGGATGTTGTTATTAATAGTACACCTGTGTCACATATCGAGGTCATGGGGTCAACTTTGTTACCGTCCAATTCGGACATTATGGAATATTTAAAGTTAATGGATGCCAAAATTAACACTATGGACAAACGTTTGAATACTTTGGATATTTTAGAGCAGAAGGTTAGTAGCTTTGATGTAGAAATGAAAATGATGTGGAATTTTGTACATGACAATATCAAAGGTACTGACGAGAAAATGACCCAAACAAGCGGACAATTTGGAATTTTCGCTTGGGGTAACACGAGATGAAATAACCCGTTTACAAAAGGACAATATTTCAATGCAAAGCGATTTATTATACGTACAATCACTGTCCATGCGCAACAATCTCATATTTGCCAACCTTACGGAAGAGATAAACGAGACGCCCGTGCAAGTAGAGGACATATTACGTGAATTCATGACCTCCAAACTTAAACTTGCACAGGATATTGTTGATTGGATTTGTTTTGAGCGTATGCATCGTATGGGGCCTAAACCAGAGATTTCCACCACTGTACGCAAACTTGTTGCAAAATTTACAGTATTTAAGGATCGGGAAATGGTATGACGCCAGTCCAGGGAGCTGAAGGGAACTAACTACTTCCTGTTTGAACAATTCCGCGTGAGATTGCTGAGCGACGTAAGGCTTTACTCCCCAAGTTGAAGGCGGCGAAGCGTGATAACAAGTCTGCATGGCTCAGTTGTGACACGATTAATATCAATGGCGGACCAGTTCGTGATGAGGCGGAGTAGCGGTGCGTTGAGGCTGGACTGAAAGTTATATTGTGGAACGCCAATGGGCTGACTAGTGTCAAACTGGAGGATTTAGATTTTATTTAAATGTTATCGAACTTTGACATTATTTTCCTGTATGAAACTTGAGCTAATGGTAATTTTGATTTTAAAGTAGATGGATATACACATTTTAATTATTTTCGTTAATTCGAAAATAAAAGAACTAAACGCTATAGTGGGGGTATTGTAGTTTATATAAAGGACTCTATAAAGCAGAGTATTGAAGTAATACAAAATCATTTTGATACATTGATATGGCTGAAATTAAATAAGCATTGTTTTAACTTTGAAAATTATATTTTTTCATGCAAGTGTTTATATATGGGTCGAAAATTCACCTGCGTATATTGTTATCAATGAAAATTTATTTTTACTATTGCAAAATGATATAAACAATTATGAGCTTCATGGTCGAGTGCTTCTCTGTGGTGACTGGAATGCGCGAGTTGGTAACGGTACAAGGCGGGAATATCGGTTGAAACTACTAGTTTTGTGTTAATCAAATGCTTTACGTATTGCTAATGGTAGACTTGGTGACGACCATTTCATTGGTTCCTATATTTATGCTACGTATATGGGATCAAGTGTAATTGATTATCTATTATTACATGAACATGATTTTATATGTATTGATAATTTCTGTATTGAACCATTTTGTGAATGGTCCGATCACGCAGCGTTATATTTCTAAATTGTAAGTAATACAGCAGTAACAAAGGAAAAGCGTGATTATGTTTTTACAAGTATCAAATGGAATGATAATTTAAGAGACAATTTTATCTAAACTTCCACTCTTAAATGCAATTACCCATGGTGTTAATTTTAACAATAGAGACAATGTTAATAATTGTGTTTCATCCTTTTCGGAGTTGATAATTGACGTTGCACAGCCATTGTTTATTAAAAATAAAATCATGAAAAATGAATCATGTGCTGTTAAGTCGTTTCGCAAGAAAGCTGATTGGTTTGATTTTGAATGCAAGCAAGCAAAGCTATTGTATACTCATTCCTTGAATTAATTTAATAAATATAAAAGTAATGAAAGTATAATAGAAAGGTGTAAATTAAAGTCGATTTATAATTCACTTATTAAAAAGAAAAAAAAAAGTTACGAATATAAAAAATTAAAGATATTGAACGATAACGTCATGGTAAACCGAAAGATTTTTGTGTACCAAACTGAAAAAATAAATGACATTAAAGATTGTACAATTGAAAAGTTTTAAACATCATGGTTGGTGGTTGGTGTATAAATCACTACTTTGAATATTACTTGTTTTGTTTATATTTTTTTCTCATCTGAAGTGTTAAATTACAACACGTCTAGATAATATACAATGCATACCTTAAAACTATAAAAAGTAGCTGTCACACTTTGTTTGTTCCCTGCTGTTCCTACTTGGAAATGAAAACCACATCTCCAAGGAAATATTCTTTCGTTTTTGTATTGAACTTTTTCTTTTATTATGCTGTTCAATTTATAACTTTCATTATAATTATGGTTTGACATTTGAGAAAAAAATCCAATGGATAAAAGAAAGAAGTTTTATACAGGTTTTGCAGTTAAACTATTCTAAATATTTATACAGTCTCATACAATAGACTTTAATCTATCTTTTTTGTATTGAACTTCTTTTATAAAGATTTTTATTATAATTATAGTTTGACATTTGAAAAAAAAACAGTGGATTAGAAAAAGAAGTTTTATACTAGTTTTGCAGTTAAACTGTCCTAAATATTTATACAATCACATACAGTAGACTTTATTCTTTCAATCTGTTATTTTCATAAAATTATTATTATTATGAAAAATGCAGATATTTAATATTTAAAACACCAATTTTCAAATTGATCTTAAAAATCCAATATAATTTGTTTTTAGATTTATAAAAATGATTATATTAACTGAAAAACCAGTGAACCCAATACATGAACTACGTATAACGTATCTGTAAATAAATTGGTTGTTATTATTAAATGTTTCTTTACAGTCTTAGCTAATAATGAATACAATGCCTTTTTAAGAATGACACATGATAACTGTATAAAGGTGTGTGTGTGTGTGTGTGTGTGTGTGTGTGTGTGTGTGTGTGTGTGTTGCTATTGTTTTGCTGTTTTATGTGAAAAAACTTAGTACACAATTGATTATGTAATTCATTGTTAAAAATGATTTTTTTTCCTACAAAAAACCCGGTGTTTGTTACTTAACAAGTTCAAATACTATTGTTTATATGAGACATTAAATTTAAACATAGAATATCGACTAAAAACGATCATCTTACGGTTAGCTTTTTATTACAGATATTTCTCTATAAGGGATAACATCCCTTATGGGGAGATGTCTGTAACAAAATACTACTTATTTAAAGAATAACACTTTGTGTAAATGCTAAATGTTCTGTAAATTGAAATTGTAATATTGTAATATATTGTAATGTATTGGAATACAAAATAAAAAAAAAATAAATAAAAAAAAAGAAGATTTTTTAAAGCTTTTTTCAAATTAAAAAAAAATCTAGTAAAAGTATGATATTAGTAATTAAGCTTATTATGATTATTGTTCTAATTTTAATAAGAAGTTGCCAAGCGCATCAAGTGATAATGCTGAGACTTTTTGTAATGACTATGATTTTAGTTGAACTAATTGTTTTTTTTTAAGAACTCGATATGCCAATTACTGTCACTCAGAAATGGTAAATAGTATAAAAAGGTTAAAGAAAAATAAAGCCTTTACTGGTGACCTACTACTAAATGAATACTTTATTGAATCTAGTGAGATATATTGGCTTCAGATCTTGTTGATATTTTTAACGGTATTCTTAATTCTGGTCACGTTCCTGATAATTGGTCTGAAGCGGTATGGTGCCTATATATAAGAAAAATGACCTAGACGATTATAATAATCATAGCGGTATAAGCTTAGTTAGTTGTTTATCTAAGATATTTACTGGTATTTCAAATAAGCGAATTAATACTTGGATTGAAAAAATAATGTTGTATGTGACGCTCAATTTGGATTTAGACGTGGAAGGTCGACTGTTGATGCAATATTTGTACTTAATTCCATGATACAAAAAGTATTGTTAAAAAATTACCGCTTAGCTTGTGCTTTGTAGATAGTATTTATCGGAATGGTTTATGGTTTAAACTTAATCGATTAGATGTTAATGCTAAAATGTTTCGAATTATTCGTGACATGTATTCAAATGTGAAAGCAAGGCGATGTAACTCCTATTCCGAGTTTTTTGAATGCGCTATCGGTTTAAAACAAGGGGAAGTAATTTTTCCTCAGTTTTTTTTCACTATTTTTAGAAGATCTAGAACTGTACTTGTGCGAATATTTAAACTGTTGCTTGAACCTGGATGACATTACATTTATTTTTATACTTTTTGCTGATGATATGGTGATATTAGGTAAAAACCCGACTGATCTACAAAATAGTATTAATCTTTAATATAATTATTGTGAAACTTTGGGGTTAACGGTGAATACTGCTCAAACTAAGAGTGTTGTATTATGAAAACAGGGTCCTTTAAAAAGCGATGAAATGTGGACTTTTAATAATCAACCTTTAGAAATAGTGAACGATTTTAATTATCTGTGCACTCTTTTTAATTATACCGGTAACTAATCTCTTAATCAGGAAGAATTGGCTAGAAAGGGTCTAAAGCATTAAACATTTTACTAGCAAATATTCGTAAATATACATTGAAACCTAAAATTGTCTTTCAGTTATTTAATGCCTTTGTTGGTTCAACTCTTAATTACGCCTACGAAATATGTTTTTTTTTTCAATATAAAGAAATCGGAAGAACACTTTTGAAATTTTGTAAATATTTGTTAAATGTTAGAACTTCAACATGTAATATGGGTGTATATGGAGAGTTAAGTAGATATCCCTTGTATATTAAAAGATATGTTCGTATGATCAAATACTGGACCAAAATTGTTAAATCTGATAACATTATTGCTAAATATTTATATAATTTACTACTTATTGATTGTAATAAAGATGGTAAGAATTGGGACAAAAGACATCAAATGTCTACTGGAAGGTTATGGATTTTCATATATATGGTCAAATACTGATGATGATAATTTGTTAAATTTTATTTGTTTTTTAAAGAGAGAGTTTAAGATAATTTTAAACAAAAATTGTTTAATGAAATCGAAAACAGTCGTTCGTTATGTACTTATAAGATGTTAAAAACTACTTTTGAATTCGAAAATTATTTAGATAGGCTTCCAAGAGAATTGAGAATTCCTATGATAAGATTAAGATTATCATCACATCAGTTAAAAATTGAAACCGGTCGTAATGCTCAGAACAGAATGGAACGTAATTTGCATTATTGTTTTTTTTTTTCAACGACAGAGAAGATGAATATCATTTTGTGTTAATTTGTCCTAGTTATCAGAATATTTGTAAAAGTTTTATTAAACCATATTATTACAAACGGCCAAGAATGTTTCAATTCATTAAGTTAATGCAATGTAAGAAATATTCAGTTTTATTAAATCTTCGTAAATATTTTTTACCAAGCTTTTGGTGCTCGTTAATCCTAGTATAATCAAAATGCATAAATGTTTTCATCTATGATCTATTTGTGAGTATCTTCTCAGGTATATAATGACAAAGTGTGTTAAATAGGTTATTTTTATTTGTCCAACCTCAATTTTTTTTATAAAAATATATTTAGATAACGTCATATATATAATTTAATTGAATCTAACATTATTGATTATACATTTATGTCTATTACCTACGTGTCATGTGTTGCATTTATTATTTGAATTTGTATGTTATGAGAAACATTATATGTTTAAATTACTGAATAGAATTATTGGATCTTGAATCTTGTAATAACCATTGTTTAAACCATACATTCGGAACGTCGTTTGGTGCGAAGTAACGAAAGTACAGTAACGCCAAAGCGTGCTTTAGCATGCGATATAACATATAAAACATTTCGTCTTCAAAATGGACCATGGATATTATATTGCAATTATTAACGTATATAACAAAGGTTGTGACACGATTTAATAATTCATCAAAAGATGACATAACTTTTAGATAGAGTTTTGTGTGCTTACGTAAATACATGCATTTTTCTCGCAAATGCATGCGCGAAAACAAAACATAAAAGCATTTTGAGTAGAGTGTAATCCGTGTCCTTCTACAACATATTTATTAAAATATAATTCACTCTAAAACTGAAATAATGAATGATGCGATAAGAATATATCCAGTCAATATAGAATAGAAACACACACAAAAAACACACTCATAACTAGATTTTTTTTCCAAAGTAACTTGAATGTACCTGCATTTACAATACATCACAAACAGCATGACGGAAAATTATATAAATTGATATATTTACAAATAAATCATATAATTTTGCTTATATGCATTCCGCGAACAGTTTTTATAATATGGCCATTTGAACATATCAAAATTTATAACGTGTTTGACAAAAGTAGAATAAATTATCATATTATCAATTGTGTAAATGATTTGTTTGAAAATGTTAATTTATTCTACGATACTGTTTTAAGATAAGTAAACGTTATGATAAAGATGGTGACAACAGATAAACTAGTTTAGGTCTCCGGTGAAATAAATGGGGATATTCTTATAATCAAAAAGGTGGACCGCCAGTGGATAAACTAATTTAAGTCTCCAGTGAAAGAAAAATGATTGACGGTATTTTAACAATAAAGAGGGAGAGGCATCAATAGATAAACTAGTATAGGTCTCGAGTGATAAAACAAATACTTTCCCATTAAACAACCGTTATAGAAATGCTATCTACGGATTTCTGTGTTGACAAATTTGATCAGAATAATGCTCGGATAAAGATTAAAGTAGAAACATGGTATCTTTGCATACAAATATTTCTTTTTTCTTTAAACATATCATAGCCTATAAGTTTACGTTATAAGTGTGCAAATGGTTTAGCATTCACATGCTAGGACATGTTGCTATGAAAACAATAATGAGCATCAGATGCTGGAGAATTCCATTTCCTGAAAACAAGACACCCCCTTAGAAATATTTGAATCTGTTTATTAGAAATTAAATACATGCTTATCAGTGACGATATAGAAATAAGCATGGACATATTGATTTGGCAGCAATATACCAGTAGTGTGTGGAAGTAACAAACAAGTATAACCTGTGTCCATGGATTGATTAAACTGTCCTTATTCTGAGAAAACGTTGTGTAACTTGAAGATATCAGTACGATTTTCTACAGCAAAGCTTGTTACGCTTTCTAATTGTAAATAATGAAGTCAATTCCGGAGAAATCCGATGCTCTTTGCTTATAACCGGAAACTCGAAATTATACGAAACAAAACTTAGATAAGCATATACAGCTCATTATCATACAAAATAAAGTATTCGTTGCATGTGTGAAACAAACAAAACAAACAACATAAACATATACAGAGATTCAGTTAAGTTGGTATGGTGAGAGTGATATATACTGTTTTATAGTTGAATATTTCAAACAGGGTACGATATTGTAAACAATAACTCCTCAACTTTTGATCATAGAGTATATATTAGAGAAGCTGACAGAAGACATGTATCGTAACAATCTATAATTACATAGAAGATCTGATATGAGTTTACATTTATTATTGAATGTATTAAACGAGTTTGTAAAGATAAAGTATCACTTTTGCCAACGAGTTTGATAAATGAAAAATAAATGAACACGAATATAAGAATTTTTATCACTTAACTCAGAAAAATAGTATATTTACCATTTATTTAACGTATCATAAGGAGAAAAAAACGGCATATTTGTTTTTATCATAACGTATGACGTAATGCCTGAAAATAATTTCATTCAACCATGACAAATCGAAGCCATTTATATATTCGGGGAACTCGGAACGTAGTTCGGCATTATACGTACGATAGCCGAGTTATACGGAAACACCGAGCGATAAATCGGTAGTGACATTACACTTCGTTAATATCAAAAATATGTTATGGGTGTATTACCATACTGCACCGTAGATTATGTGATAAATAGCGATAGTACACTATGTCATAATTATACGAAAATAATAAATTCTGCTTCTTTTAGGATTCATAACATATATTGCGTCGGCATAACGATCACAAATATGCGCACAAGGTGCTCTCTGACACATGTTTTACACTAAATCAAAGCTATGATCTAAAACACTTAACGTCAGTTAAGCAGTTGATTAAGATGAAAAGGACAAAAATGTAAAATGACATTAAATCAATTAGGCAATATTGAATTAATTTTGTGGGAAACGGAATTTCTAAATATGTCAACTGCTTCAGAACTGACATCAGGATAATTATATAGAGATTTTGCATTGGTTGGAAGTTGACAACTGAAGACATTAAAGCAAAATGCCGCGATAGGATTCTTTTTGTGAAGACGTGTGATTGAAGGATGAGAGCAACGGTTCATTGTTTTTCTCATAACTGGTTTGTGGAGTATGATTTGATATGCTCTTCTGTATAAACTCATTAAATGGCCTCGCCCGATTCAAGCAGAACTTAACGTTATATATTTTCAATACACAAATCATGTGTCTAAGACTGTGTCATAAATCCCCAATGAGAACGTTGATGGCAAAACCAAGCCGTCTGATACTAGTTACGTGTTGTCTAAGAGTTAAGAAGTTTTATCATGATTTCCACTCTATGTAGTATTCGATTTTAGGTACGTTTTATGGGTGGCGTCACTCTAGGTCATAACGTATACATGTTCTCTTTATGTGCTGCATAATGTCATGTACATTCAAAGCAGCAGTTTGTAAATGGAAAGTATGCGAAAGAATCAAAGTATACATCAACATATCAATTTCCTACTATTGGAACACCTCAGATTATGTGTTAATGTTGGTATAGAAACACACATTTTATAACATTAAGCTCTAAGCTCATTGAAGTAATACAGGTTTGAACTGACACGTAAACAATACGTATGGATTCACGATTAGATTTAAACAATATCCTTTTCCAAGTTGATATTCGGCACAGTAACATTGCTCTGGACTAACAAGAATAAGATGCGTACATTGTGCTACTACAAATTACCTTCATTGTCGAGCATATTATTTTTAGCACTTGAATTATTGTGCAGGAGTGTTATAACTAATGATATAGTTTTGATATTCACCTAGTGTAATATCACTTCCGATTCATCGTTCGGTGTTTTCCGTAGAACTCGGCTCTGGTAAAAGTATGGTCATCAGCACATTCGTTCCTTGAAAGTCATGGTGCGAGGGGCATTCAATAAGTATTGTTATATTGGTAACAAAATAAAAACTACAAATTATATTTTGATAATATTTGGTACATTCCTTCAAAGTTATCTCCTTTAACTGCAATGCACTTTTTCAATATTACTACAGCGTCTTAAATATGTATTTATAGTCTGTTTTGTGTATACCCGTTAGACATTAAAAACCACACTTCTGTTGGCAATGCAAGACCTTCTTCTATCTTTGGTTGCCATATGTTGATGCCATTCTTTGTTTGGGGTCGAAAAAGTTTTTTCTTGCTATTACCATATACATATAAATAAATGCTATGCACATGCTCCACTTGTGCAAAGCCTATGCATACAGTTCCGCATGTGAACATATTTAGCTGCTCTTTTCGAACTATATTTGACTGCAGTGTATACGACTGTATGTTATCAAGACTAAGGTTAAAGTATTCTGAAACTCGCACGATTTATACCTTGGTATCATCGGATACACAACAAAAAAATCTATCTGACTGTGAAATTTCACGATTAACACAGATTTTGAGTCGAATAACTTTACTTATTGATCGCCCTCGTACGTCCAAAAAAAAACAATATATATTCAACAAAACAGGAGACGAAACATTCAAACGACGCAGCTATCAAAGTAGCACGAACATAATAAATGAATTAATTCAAGTAGTAATAATGATAAATACTGTACAGACATATACGAGATGTGTTATCAGGGTCCCCACATTGACCTTTGAACCTGTTAAACCCGACCTCGAACATTGGAGTTAATTTTTGTTTAATTTAATGTGTTAAGATAGATCTGATCTCAATAAATCATTCACGTTGATAACAAGTTTATCTGGCAAGTTCTTGCAATTAGGATCATATCTGTTTACTGCTGGTGACGATATATTCCCATATCATTACAGAGATGAGACAAACCTTCGTGATTTTAGCAGCTGAGACATTGAATTATAATGCTACATAATTAATGACTGTTCATGCTAAAGTTCCAGACATGAAACTTTATACTTTATCAGGTTTTTCAATATAACAAGCACATCGATGGTGTATAGATGTCATATATGGTATTAGACGGTCACGCGTGTATGTTATTAGTAAGTATGTCATATACGGTAACAATGTACTGATAGTATCATGCAAAATTTCAGAGTAAAACATAAAATGTAGGACGTACACAAGTCATTAATATGATCAGAATGCGGTTATATATTATAAACTGGCAATATAACAAAATATTAAATAGTAATGATAATAATGATAATAATGATTTTAACAAAAATAATGAAAAAAATGATAATAATATACCAATATAATAATGATAATAATAATTATTGATAATAATAATGATATATATAAAAATGAATGATTATAATAAAACAATGTAACTTATTTCAGCAGAGTGTCAATTGTTTTTCAATTTTGTAATTAAATTATTGCAATTTTTATATTTTGATATAGTGCATGGATAAATTTTGCTTAAGACCTCACAGATACTCTCTGATACCTATTCCAATGACAATCAAAATACAAAATATACTTTATCGCATAATTTGAGAAAAACAGCTTTTAAAGTATGCCATCGTAAAATAAACTGCAATTGCAAAATTAACGCTTATATTCTTAATGATTATATTTGTATAAATATCAAGATTTCTATAATATTTCATTATCAGGTTGAATTGCTATAAAAATGATTTCATACGAGTACGCATAATACATATATTGAACACAATATAAGAGAACATTACATTTTTACTGTTTGTCAACCGCTGCACTATCAAAATATGATGAGAAAAGTAGGGGTCATGTGTCATATAAGATATTTTTTCTGCTCAGTGTGTACACTGTTGACAAAGTGAAAGTAGACTTCCGAAATATGTATTCATACCTAATTTCCAAGCATCTATTTTGCTCTTCTAAATTCACAATTCAAACATGGCAATGCTGTCAAAATGTTCAAAATACATCAATAATGCCATTCATATGGAAAACTGAGCTTTGAAATAAGGAAAATGTTTTTTTTAAAGAAGAATAAACGAGGATTATCTATAACCGCCATTTTTCGACTACCCCACGGGATCACTTCCTTTTTCAAATGCTGGTACTCTGCCTATAAGGAACCAATATTTGTTTTAATTTCATAAATACCTCTTTTTTTACTAATTACTACCAATTTGCAGTAATACTTTCATGTTGCAGGCATTAAATACTGAAACTTTTGTGAGAATAACACTTTTTACATGATTATTATATACAGGCGCGAGATGTCGACCGACATGCAACTTTGATGTTTGACTATTTTTATCAAAAAAAAATTTTTTTTTTACTTAATTCCATTAAAGTTTTTACACCAAAGTAGTTTTATGACACATTGAATACATTATCTTACCAAAATATTTTATTCAATACAATGTATTTGCTAAAAAATTGCGCATCTCGATCATTCAATATAAAAAAATCTCCCAAATGTGTTTTTTTATGATGAAAATGTCTCCAATTTGTCACTTAAGACTATAACAGTGTAAAAAAGAAGTTATTTTATCTACAATTAACATTTTAAAAAATCGCCCCCACCCCATCTACTTAAATTATCTCTTATAGGGGTGTTACCTCACCATTGATTTTTGTTTTTTATTCTATAGTAAATACTAAAAGTTTGAAGCCTTGTCACAATTCAAAGATGATTATGCTGTCAAAATGTTCAAAATACATCAATAATGTAATTCAAATAAAAAAAAAATGAGCATTAAAATAAGGAAAATGCATTTTAAAAAAAGAAGAAACGAGGATTATTTACAACCGCCATTATGCGACTTCCCCACGGAAGCACTTCCTTTTTCCAATGGTGGTACTCTGCCTGTAGTGACTCTGGCTGGTCTCGACAAAATTGCTAACCTTTGTGGGCGGAGTTGGTGCGCATGAGGAACTATAGAAATCGTTTTTAAATTATATGTAATTTCAATAATACTCATACAAGAAATTCATCTTTATTTTTTTATTTTCAGGAGTCATGGAAACATCACCTGTATCCTGTTGGGGCATGCTGACAGCAACATCTTTAGGTTGGCTACCATTATCTTTCTGTATGATATCTATCTTCAGCTGAAGTTTAAAAGAAAATGGAAAATCTAATTTAACAATATGCATATAAAACACTCAGCAATACCTATTTTCTGCTGAATAATTGTTTCATCTACTTGATGGATCAAATCATCAGAGCCACTTTGGGTTGTTATTTGTTATTTCTTCAAAACAAATGACCAACAATGAATCAAAGTCTGAAAAGCCTTCAGTTAAGCAGATGATCCTTTTATTTTAGAGTTTTTCTCTTTTATCAATTTTATTACAGTAACTGTTATTTTGGCTAAATATACCGGCATCTGAAATAGTATTTGTCAAATAAAAATAATAAATAAAATATATATATCTACGTTTTATTTTATTTAAATTATTGTGTTTTTTTTTATTGTATTCGTGACAGTTGATATAAACAGGTTTGATTGGAAAACTATAAATCTAAAAATAGATAATGGGAAAAACTTAGTTCTGGATACTAGCATATTATATATTGTAAAATATTATGTTAATATCAGTCAGCTGTATTATGTTGAAAGTTGCATTACAGATAAACGTATTTGGTCTCGTCTAACACATCTGTTGTTTTCCAGACGAGAACTGCAATTCGATATTTCAGCGATATATCAATTGCTACAAAGCCATCCAATATTATTTACATAGACAAGAGCAACAATTCAAGCTGACGGTATTATTTTATATTGCATGTAATGATAAACTACACTGTTTGAGTGTATCCGTAAATCGGTATTATAGTTATTTGGTATTATTTGTTGTTGTTTTTTTAACTTCTTTCGAAATATTACATTGTTTTGTCTTATAATGACATAAAACTTTGATGGTGTAACGTTAGTTGTTTTATAGTCACGGATGCCGAATAAGAATATGTTATATCATTGATAGTCTTGTGTTTTATGTTAAGCGTAAAATAAACCTTGGTTTGGTGACATGCCTTCTGCTCAACTCAACCATAGGAGGATAGAGTGGACAACATAGTATTCCTTTTTTGAAATGATGTCTTTGTCTTGTTTTCTTATATATAATTAAATTGTCAATGATATTCCTTTATCCAGATAATTTTCAAGTACGAATACTTTCATATTGCAAGGTTTTCTTGTTAATGGTTACACTAACATTAACAGCAGCATGTACAGTAGTATATCTGTTTCAACCTGATACACTTTAGTAAACATATATGTAAACTAAGCAGTTCCTGGTCATTTATGGTATAACTTTCGGTTATTGTAGATTATACCGTTGTCTTACAGTTATTGAAAAGTATACATAATACAACATTTGGTTATTGTAAATTATGCCGTGGTCTCCTTTGTTATAACGTTCGGTTATTGTAAATTATACCATGGTCATGCATTATACAACATTCGGTTATTGTACACTATACCATGGTCATGCATGATATAACGTTTGGTCAAACCACTATATTGTTCGCTAATTGTAAAGTATACCATGGTCGAGAATGGTTTAACGTTCGGTTATTTTAAATTATACATGATCATGCATTGTATACTGTTCGGTTAATGTAAATCAAAAAATGTCATGCATGCTTTAACGTTCGTTTTTTGTAAATTTTACATGGTTATGCGTGAAACATTATTAAGTTATTCAAAAGTATACCATGTTAAAGCACGGTATAACGTTCGCTTATTGTAAATTATACATAGTCATGCATGGTATAACGTTCGGTTATTGTAAATTGTACATGGTTATGCATGATACAACATTCGATTATTGTAAATTATACCATAGTCATGCATGATATAACGTTCGGTTATTGTAAACCAAACCACTATAACGTTCGCTAATTGTGAATTATGCCATGGTCGAGAATGGTTTAACGTTCTGTTATTTTAAATTATTCATGATCATGCATGGTATACTGTTCGGTTAATGTAAATTATAAAATGTAAATACTAAGTGTGTTACGTTTTTTTATTGATACTTCCTTTAATCAACAACAACATTTAAAAAAAAAATGGGTTTACATCATATTCAAGTCCTTCTGTTTTATTATGTTAATATCGTCATCGGTAAATACGTCGCCCTGTGCCTATTGTTTCCAAGTCCAGTTCGTTTCAGTGACTTCCTTCTTGAATGCTTAATACAAATCGTCCTCCATAACATTCCATTGATAATCGTGGTCTTGAAGCTACCGATATATACTAGACTGGTACGACTTGATTATATCTCGCTCTTATTGGGAACCGTCCTTTTTCCTTATAGCCTACTCAAATTCAACCTGACAAAGGCCATATTCATGACAATTGCAGTCATTTTTTCAAAATGAACAGTACATTCTTCGCTGCACAGCCAATTTTGAAATTGTCCAACGTTGCTCCTCGTCTTTAGTGTGTTCGTACTTTCCATAAATCTCAATCCAAAGCCAAACGGCGATTTGTTTAAGCTTTCCAACGTCTTTTCTGCAATTTTCCGCTATTCTCGTGATGGCATTCGGTTGCTATGACGCTGACGGGTTATCATTATTCGTTGGAAATCGACGTGATTTTACACAAAAGAGCATGTGCGCATTCTGTTCAACACCACACCAGTATGGATTCGTACCGAGCGAAACATCCATATTTTCCATATTGGCTTCGGTATTGATCCCGAGAACCAAATACCGGCGCATGTATTAAACAGATTGTGTTAAAAACGTTCTATATTTGTTACTACGTTTAGGTATTAATGTAATAATTGTAAATCATACCATGGTCAACCAAGGTATAACGTTCGATTATTGTAAATCATTAAATGGACATGCACGGTATAGCTTTCGGTTATTGTAAATTATACATGGTCATGCATGGTATAACGTTCGGTAATTGTAAATTATACATGGTCATGCATGGTATAACGTTCGGTTACTGTAAATTATACATGGTCATGCATGCTATAACGTTCGGTTATTGTAAATTATACCATGGTCATGCATGCTATAACACTCGGTAATTGTAAATTATACATGGTTATGCATGGTATAACGTTCAGTAATTGTAATTTATACATGATCATGCATGGTATAACGTTCGGTAATTGTAAATTATACATGATCATGCATGGTATAATGTTCGGTAATTGTAAATTATACATAGTCATGCATGGTATAAAGTTCGGCTATTGTAAATTATACATGGTCATACATGGTATTACGTTCGGTTATTGTAAATTATACATGGTCATACATGGTATAACGTTCGGTTATTGTAAATTATACATGATCATGCATGGTATAACGTTCGGCTATTGTAAATTATACATGGTCATGCATGGTATAACGTTCGGTTATTGTAAATTATACATGATCATGCATGGTATAACGTTTGGTAATTGTAAATTACACATGGTTATGCGTGATACAACAGTAAATTATACATGGTCAGGTACGGTATACCGTTCAGTTATTGTAAATTATACAATGATCATGTATGATACAACATTCAGTTATTGTACATTATACATGATCATGCACGGTATAGAGTTCGGTGAATGTAAACTATACCATGGTCAGTCATTCATATGCACGGTATAACGTTCGGCTATTGTAAATTATACATGGTCATACATGGTATAACGTTCGGCTATTGTAAACTTAACATGGTCTTACATAATTTAACGTTCGGCTATTGTATATTATACATGGTCATACATGGTAAAACGTTCGGCTATTGTAAATTAAACATGGTCATACATGGTATAACGCTGGGTTAATGTAAATTATATCATGATCTTGCAAATAACCGCCAAAAACTGCTCCCTATGGCTTCGATATACCACTGATTTTATTTTATATAAAATATATAAAATAAACAATTATGCCGTATCAAATTATTAAAGAGAACGTAAATATTGTAAATAATGAATATATTGTATTACTGGAGCTAAAATAATGAAAACTATTTGAAATATTTTCTTTTTCCAAGAAAATGAATACAATACGTTCTCTTTGAGTCATGTTTCTATGGTAACTTTGATTTTGTCTCATGCAACAGTAGAAGGAAAAATAAATTCTATATGTCTTTGCGCTGCAGCTATCGAAAGCAATATTGACACAGCATCCATAGTACAACAAAACATTTTCTGTTAAATCATAAATATTTCATAATGCTTGCTGTGGTATGAAAACCTACTATACACAATCATCTAGGTTCATTGTATATTTTCCCGATATACATTTTATCAATATTTTAGTTAATAAATCTTAGAAATCTTAGAAATCTCAAAGAAGATTTTGTTTTTCACAGTTTACTTAACCGAACTGTTAACAAGACGCAGTATTTACATAGCAACCATTGTTTTTTTCTACCATAATCTCCATAACAACAGAATATTTCTTTACTTTTAATGATTTGATAATTGTACCGCTGATTGTTTCAATTTGCGGGTTTGTAACTTGAAGTATATCTAATGTTGATTGCGAATGAATTACCGATAAATGGATATTAGAGGGTATGAAGTATGTTGTATGTTTCCTTTCTCCTCATGAACAGACCCGATGAAACAGACTCTGCATTTTTATTTTCTAGCGTCCAACAGATTGTTATACCAGGTATTATTCACTACTATACCAGCAGTCTTACGTACTGTGTGGCGGTCGTAAAATGATCCGTACTTAGACTCTGTGTTGTTACTATTTCTGATATCTTGAAATTACGGAGCTTTCATTCCGCGCTGCTTGAGAATAGAAAGACAAGGTAGAATACAAAATATGGCGGTATTAGCGTACGTGAAATGTTGAGTTGTTGTTTTCTTCTTTAAGTTTTGTCTTGTGCTTTCAAGAGTCCTTTATCCTATAGTTTCACTTTATCTATATACAGTGTCTTAATAACTTTTTATTCCTTAACTAAAAAGCTACCAAAATCCCTACACATATAGAAGAAAGATGATTGTTTTGTTTGGTAGCCTTTAATTTGATGTAAGTTCCATCTAAATAGAAATTTCGCAAAGTTATGAAGGCATCAATGTGTTTAACTTTCTTTTCGGACACCCTGTATTAAGACAATTATTATTTTGGTTATCAATCGCGATGCTTGAGTTGATGCTTAAACGTACTGTGATCGTGGTTGAGGTTATGGGGTCGTGGTGGATGTAATGGGGTCGTGGTGGATGTAATAGGGTCGTGGTGGATGTAATTGGGTCGTGGTGGATGTAATAGGGTCGTGGTGAATGAAATGTGGTGGTGGTTGTGCTTTGGTTTTCCTCATAAAATATTTAACTCAAAACTCCAGGAAATATAGCACAAATATAAGAAATATGTGACCAAAAGACATGAGACGTATTCTGTAATGGACACAACCAATAAAGCAGCCATTACAAACTTAAAGAAATAATTACAAAAAAAAACAACAAATAAAATAACCATACAAACGAAAACTTGACTTGGAACGTTTAATAAGTTAATGTAAATAAAAACCCACTGTTGAGCTAAAACCTTGTTATGCATAATTCAAACATGCTCTCTCATAGTCGTCACATCATCAACCTCGATCTTCCATTGTCGTCACAACATCAACCTCACTCTTCCATTGTCGTCACAACATCAACCTCACTCTCTCATGGTCGTCACATCATCAACCTCACTCCTCCATTGTCGTCACATCATCAACTTCGCTCTTCCATTGTCGTCACATCATCAACCTCCTTCTTCCATTGTCGTCACATCATCAACCTTGCTCTTCCATTGTCGTCAAATCATCAACCTCGCTCTTTCATTGTCGTCACAACATCAACTTCACTCTCTGGTTGTCGTCACATCAGCAACCTTGCTCCTCCATTGTCGTCACATCATCAACTTCGCTCTTCCATTGTATTCATATCATCAACCTCCCTCTTCCATGGTCGTCACATCACCAACCTCGCTCTTCCATTGTCGTCACATCATCAACTTCGCTCTTCCATTATCGTCACATCATCAACCTCCCTCTTCCATTGTCGTCACAACATCAACCGCGCTCTTCCATTGTTGTCACATCATCAACTTCGCTCTTCCATTGTCGTCACATCATCAACCTCACTCTTCCAGTGTCGTCACATCATCAACCTCGCCTTTCGATTGTCGTCACATCATCAACTTTGCTCTTTCATTGTCGTCACAACATCAACCTCACTCCTCCATTGTCGTCATTTCACCAACCTTGCTCTTCCATTGTCGTCACATCATCATCATCACTCTTCCAGTGTCGTCACATCATCAACCTCACTCTTCCATTGTCGTCACATCATCGACTTCGCTCTTCCATTGTCGTCACATCGTCAACCTCACTCCTCCATTGTCGTCACATCGTCAACTTTGCTCTTCAATTGTCGTCACACCGTCAACCTCGCTCGTCCATTGTCGTCACATTGTCAAACTCGCTCCTCCATTGTCGTCACATCATCAACTTCGCTCTTCCATTGTCGTCACATCATCAACCTCCCTCTTCCATTGTCGTCACATCATCAACCTCACTCTTCCATTGTCGTCACATCATCAACCTCGCTCTTCCATTATCGTCACATCATCAACCTCCCTCTTTTATTGTCGTCACATCATCAACCTTGCTCTTCGATTGTCGTCAAATAATCAACCTCGCTCTTTCATTGTCGTCACAACATCAACCTCGCTCTTTCATTGTCGTCACAACATCAACCTCACTCTCTGGTTGTCGTCACATCATCAACCTCACTCTTCCATTGTCGTCACAACATCAACCTCACTCTTCCATTGTCGTCACATCATCAACCTCACTCTCCATTGTCGTCACATCATCAACCTCCCTCCTACGTTGTCGTCACATCATCAACCTCGCTCTTCCATTGTTGTCACATCATCAAATTCGCTCTTCCATTGTCGTCACATCATCAACCTCCCTCTTCCATTGTCGTCACATCATCAACCGCGCTCTTCCATTGTCGTCACATCATCAACCTCGCTCTTCGAGTGTCGTCACATCATCAACCTCTCCTTTCGATTGTCGTCACATCATCACTTTCACTCTTTCATTGTCTTCACATCATCAACCTCACTCCTCCATTGTCGTCACATCATCAACTTCGCTTTTCCATTGTCGTCACATCATCAACCTCACTCATCCATTGTCGTCACATCATCAACCTCACTCTTCCAGTGTCGTCACATCATCAACTTCGCTCTTTCATTGTCGTCACAATATCGACTTCGCTCTTCCATTGTCGTCACATCGTCGACTTCACTCCTCCATTGTCGTCACATCATCAACCTCACTCTTCCATTGTCGTCACATCATCAACCTCGCTCCTCCATTGTCGTCACATCGTCAACCTCGCTCCTCCATTGTCGTCACATCGTCAACCTCGCTCTTCCATTGTCGTCACATCATCAACCTAGCTATTCCATTGTCGTCATATCATCAACCTCGCTCCTCCATTGTCGTCACATCACCAACCTCACTCTTCCATTGTCGTCACATCACCTACGTCACTCCTCCGTTGTCGTCACATCACCAACTTTGCTCTTCCTTTGTCGTCACATCACCAACCTCGCTCCTCCATTGTCGTCACATCATCAACCTCGCTCTTCTATTGTCGTCACATCACCAACCTCGCTCTTCCATTGTCGTCACATCACCAACCTCGCTCCTCCATTGTCGTCACATCATCAACCTCGCTCTTCCATTGTCGTCACATCACCAACGTCGCTCCTCCATTGTCGTCACATCATCAACCTCACTCCTCATTTGTCGTCACATCATCAACTTCGCTCTTCCATTGTCGTCACATCGTCAACCTCGCTCCTCCATTGTCGTCACATCGTCAACCTCGCTCCTCCATTGTCGTCACATCATCAACCTCGCTCCTCCATTGTCGTCACATCATCAACCTTGCTCCTCCATTGTCGTCACATCACCAACCTCACTCTTCCATTGTCGTCACTCCTCCATTTTCGTCACATCATCAACTTCGCTCTTCCATTGTCGTCACATCATCAACCTCGCTCTTCCAGTGTCGTCTCATCATCAACTTTGCTCTTTCATTGTCGTCACATCATCGACCTCACTCCTCCATTGACGTCACATCATCAACCTCACTCTTCGATTGTCGTCACATCATCAACTTCGTTCTTCCATTGTCGTCACATCATCAACCTCACTCTTCCATTGTCATCACATCACCAACCTTATTCTTGCAATGTCGTCACATCATCAAATTCGTTCCTCCAATGTCGTTACATCACCAACCTTGCTCTTCCATTATCGTCACATCATCAACCTCTCTCTACCATTGTGTTCATTTTATCAACATCAATATTCCAATGTTATCACATCACCAACCTCACTCTTTCATTGTCATCACTCACCTACTTAATCATCCATTGTCGCCTTATCATCAACCTCACTCTTTCATTGTCGTTACATCATCAACCTCACTCTTCCATTGTAGTCACATCATCAACCTCGCTCTTCTATTGCCGTTACATCTTTAACCTCACTCTTCCATTGTCATCACATCATCAACCTCACTATTTGATTGTCGCCACATCATCAACTCCGCCCTTCCATTATCGTCACATTTTCTACCCCATTCTTCCATTTTAGCCACTTTCAACAACCTCGCTCTTTTATTTTATCAATTACAATATACAAACAATCAAATATAATTTTATTTTTTTAATAAATTTATTCTTCATATCAAACCTGTTATCAATTTTTACTGCATTTTAACTACTGAATTTACTATGAATTAAGTACTCGTACAGTATCTTTTATTTAATTAAAACTACATAAAAATGGCTAAATAATGCTACCAGTGTGCATGAATATGCAAATAAAAACATTAAATAGAACGCAAATGTTTAAATATTTAAATTTTACTAATAAAACAAACAAACCTGGTTATTTTTCGAAGATTTATACACGTCTGTCTGATATTTAGATTAACAAACATTTTGACACATGATTACAATTCTGAATCATCAAATGATAAATTTTATTTATTTCTTTTACTTAAAATGAAATATTTTAAAACTAAACTCGATGTTGTTGTTTTTATAATATACTGAGCAGGCTCTTGAATATAAATATCGAGATTTCATGGAATCGTAAATTTATCTATTTTGTCTGGTCATCCTTTGAAGTATCATTACTTACTTTCCAAATAACTGTAATTGTATTGTTGAACCTGTCTTTACACTGTCGTTATAATCACTTCAGAATACTTAGACCGCAATACAACCAGACACGTATCCTATAAAGGATGAGCTTTATTCCAAAAGTATTAACCATTTGAATAATTATTATAGGAAACTTATTATTTCCAGTGCATGCGGTGATCAATACGTCTTCATCCAGACAACGCTTTGTAGTGGTATATAAAGCGTCTACAGCACTGATTGTTGATGAGTTAATTAGCAAAAATGGGAGGAAAGTGACATCAGTGACACTTATTATTGAGTGGTAATGAACAAAATGTCGTAAAAAAAAACTTTAATGAATTACCTCAAATAATGATAGTTAATGAGCCTGTTTTAGTAGACAAGGATATAGAAAGCAGCAGAAGTAAATTGATTATATTAATTATAATAAAAGTATACTCTCAGCAATTCTTCTCCAACGATGAACGAACTTTCCAAATAATAACGGCTTTTTAAAGTGCTCATTAATTGTTATATAATTAAGTAAATTGTTAGTAGCACATAACGGGGGTGGGGGGCTCTTGGATGAGTGCCTTATCCTTCTTAATGCTAAATGATATTGATAAGCACAAAAGCATTAAAGCGTTTGTCATATATAAGTACCAGCTGCAACATTTCTAATGGAAGTAGTTACTGTAGACGTTGACGTTTCTATTGGATCAAGCTGTACAAGAACAAAAAACTGTACTTGAAATACAAAACATATTGTGCAAATTCTAATAGAAATGAGTCACTGTCTACCTTTAGTGTAACACAATTGCAATATCTAAGAGAGCCGTTAGCTGCACATATGTATGTAATGAAAACTATAGTAATAACGTGTTATTCAATAGATTATCTCTTTTGGAGAGATCAACTGTTAGCTCTTTTGCTTTTACTGGGAAGTTCAGCATTAAAGATCAAACCATGCATGATGGGTGATGGCAAGTTATAGACATAAGCGTTATAGAATAATGGTGCCAATGGGGAAAATTTGTCATATCCCAACGTACCACTAAATATTTCTAAAAAATCTTGCCTACATAGCTTAAATTCAACACGTTTGTGTAATTTGGAAGCTTTGTAGTCTATCTCAGTACCTGGTTCATCTTTGGTCAGGTATGTTAAACGCAGTGGAATTCACAGTCTATCCCACATAATCCGTTTACAAAACTGTGATGTCAATTAACTTCCGCTGAACAATTGACACTGCAGTGTAACAGCCCCTCACAAGAAGAACCACATATACATTCTAGTTCACAAATGTTTTTCTCACAATATAGTCACGAGGTATAACTGGGAACGACAAGTATACGACAAATGCCCAGATCTGATATGAATCTTTATTTAATACTATTAGTGGTGTACCTAATTCGACATAAACTCTCGATAATCATCATATAAATATAAACCATTGTTAAAATCATAATTGGAGACAAAAATATGGTACTTACCTATTTAGAGTTTTTCGTAGGAAATATAAAATATAATAATAATCATTCTAGACTGTGAAAGAATTACACTGGCAGCGGTGATTCCCGATTTCCATTTAATATACCTAACGCCTTTAATAACACATGTATGGGTTATATTTCAATTCTAGATATGCCATAATGATAAACCAAACCATAATTTTCCTACTTTCTTTTTTTAAATATTATTCAAAAAAATTCATCACTTAAAAATAAAAGAAATAACAAAAAAAATGCGGTCGACGTATATGAATCGATAAAAATGGTTGAATGGGGATTAAATAATTAATACAATATTCAAAAACTTTTTAAAAGATATTAAGTTTATGTGTGCCTTCGTAAATAATATTTTTTTCAAGAAAACTGATCCCTGGAAGCTCTGAATGACTCGGTTTCATTTAGTATGTTCATGAGAATAGTTGAATATACAACACCCCCGCGCATGCGAAATGAATCATAATGTAAAGCTATTATATCACATACCAGAATACAAGGTGTACTGCCAATAGGAGATACAAGAAAAACTTGATGCAAAGCATCAATTCGCCGCAAAAATATTTGGATTGAAACTTATGAGATTGTTTGAAGAAATGAAATAATCCGTTTTCCCAAAGAAGATATTTAAAGATGTTAGTGATGGTGGCCATTTTAAATTGATAAAATAATCTTGTGTGTAGTCTGGTATACATGAGAAAAGTCCATGTTTAGAGTTTTAACTGGTCTAATGATTAACGAGAAAATGCTGCTAACGGATGACAAGCAACGGACAATGCGCCATTGCATAAGCCATTCTGGTCTTTGGCCAGTAAAGCTAAGCATGTATTTAGTGTTGTAAGTAAGAAATAAGTCAAGAGGTAAATTGGACTTCACCTGATATGAAAAGATACAGTATTTTCTGCATTGTTAGATCCATTTACTGGTGCAATTCGCCATTGAACCTCATCTGATATAAAAACAACATACAGTACTTTTTGCATTTTGAGATCCATTTACTGATGCAATCCGCCACTGGACCACACCTGATATAGAAATATACAATACTTTATGCATTGTGAGATCCACTTACTGGTGCAATCCGTCATTGGACCCAACCTGATATAGAAATATACATTCCTTTCTGCATTGTTAGATCCACTTACTGGTGCAATCCGCCATTTGACCACACCTAATATTGAAATATACAGTACTTTCTGCATTGTTAGAACTATTTACTGGTGCAATCTGCCATTGGACCACACCTGATATAGAAATATACAGTGATTCTACATTGTTAGACCCATTTACTGGTGCAAGCCGCCATTGGACCTCACCTGATATAGAAATATACATTACTTTCTGCATTGTTAGATTCATTTACTGGTGCAATCCGCCAATGGACCTCACCTGATATAGAAATATACAATACTTTCTGCATTGTGATTTCAATTTACTGGTGCAATCCGCCATTGAACCTCACCTGATATAGAAATAGTGGTTAGGTTAACTGATCGTCTGTAAGCCATCGATTGCATAAAAATGACGCTAAATATTCAATCAATCAATCTATTTCAGAAATTTTTGCATTCCGTCATGTTAGCCCAAGTTATATAAAGTCACTAAGGTTTCCAACTGGTACCAACGTGTAGATCTTACCGAACGACATTTTTTAATAAATATAAACCCTATATTCACGAGGGGTAGACGCATAATGAAAAATGTCCTCATATTCAGCAGAATTAACACATTCCCATTAAGTATATATATATATTTATATCTATATGTTTATTGTTGTTATACATGCATGGTAAGAAATATTCAATCGCACAAACGACATGTACAAGAACCATAAAAAAGGTATCAGTGCTCACAGGCTAAGGCCTACTCACTCTAAGAGGGATATATAGACAGAAAAATAAACAAATTTCTAGTCACCTAGGAGAGATATATATATCCTGAAAAAATAAACAAATTTTTGTGGCTTTGAACACCGGAAATGTTGTTTTTGTATTTACTTTAAATTCTCTCAGTGCATCGTATGCTACTTGAACAGTACGGAATTGTAGGAAGGTCATCATGCTACCATGATAAGCGCATTTTAAAGTTATATCCCCCGAAATTAAAGTTTCCCCAACTTCCCTCTACAGCAATCTTCGTAAATCAAATGCTGCGAAAATGGGTGCAAGCGTTTGGATGAAACACGGCAAAAATTAATGACGTAGCATGTTCTTTTCCGGTATGGCAGCCTTGGGCCCGATCACGGATTGCATCTAGGGTTTCCAGTGTATGTCTGCGCATGCTCACACATTATAATCCATGATTAAGGGAGTCTTCGTTAGCAAACTATTTATTAAAATGATTTTAAAGAAGTATTGATAATAATTGCTCACAAAAAACTCAGGTTATTCAAGACATCGTTACACATTTATTTATCTTAGTTTTTTTAATATGTCTTTTAGTGCCATTCAAACATTCAAAGTTACACCTGGCGGCGAATAATGACATTCATAAGACACAACGTTCCACATATTGTATTTCAGAACCATATTGTAAAACAATTGTAAGCGATAGTTACAATTTTAAAAATATACACATAAATTGCCGTGATAGCTTTCGGGAAGTAACTGTACGGTATAAATGTGTCTCATAAGCTTAATGTGACTGACCGTTTGAATAGGGATGAGAATATAATAAACAAAAACTTTACTCTACTTTACCTAACTTTTATAAGTAAATATGTAGTTTTATCATTTATTTATAAAGGGTGACCCATCAAAACTTCCTAATGACCATTACGATTGACAAAGTAATTCATGAAAACCCTTTGTATAAACATTATTAAACAGTACAAAAAATCGCTTACAACAGTGTGATAATGCTGCTCTGAAATTCACCCGGAGTTTTTTCATCCTTTCAGTATATATTACTTGCATTGCTACAATATAAAATAACCAGTTCTCAAAGCGCCCGGTAATCAATACGTTCGCCGTATATACGTATAGACTCAGCAACAAGTTAGTCTAGTAGTGTCGCACTGGTGTAAATGTTTAGTTCAGTTACTGGCCAACAATTGTAAGGGTTATCGGATATATGATTTAAAATTGCTCATGAAGTGTTGTAAGTAGAAAAGACAATATTTTTAGTTTAACAAATATTTCTGAAATAATATTTACATAAATACATGGAAGAATTATTCAGGAATGTATCAGGGTTTTGAAGAAGCTTAAAAAGTATTTTACGTTCTGTGTGGATTCATTTCAAGAGAATTTACAAAAAAATGGATTAATATTTAACATTGATTTTGATGAAATTCATGTTTATGCTTTAATGATTTTAGCAGTAAGAATTTCTATAAAGCATCTGACTGAGAATTAATTGAAGATTGGAAGAACATATCGTGTGAGGTGTTGTGTGTCAGCTAAGATTTATATTGAATTTTGTATTGTTGACAAATAGCGTTCGTTGACGTCGCTGATATTGTGTGTTCATATTGCTCTTGTCATTTTGATATTAGACTAATAATAGTGAATGTGATAACACGATATTTTTTTTTGCATTTAAGAAAAAACATATTTTTATATGTATACAGCAAGGATAGTTGATAAACCTGCAAAAAAAATCAAAAATCAGTTCAACATGGATATACATCATCGCAGCTGTTGAAATACTTGTTATTGGAGAGTACTGGAACATATAAAGGAGTACCTTACACTTCAGATCCACGTTTTATGCAACGGATATATAACGTTTAAGTACCGCTATCATTGTCGGCAGTATAACGAATGTTGAAGAGTTCATTGTTGCAGCACTTGCTGACAGAAACAGACATGTGTAGTTTAAATACTACTGTGCCACGGTTTTGTTTGCATCATACAAACGATAAGAGAAATACAACTGAACACGATATATAACTTTACTATTTATTGTTAATGTTTTAACACTAACAATGCATTTGTCGCCATCGAAGATTCTGTTCACAAATTGTCTGGAACTAGGAAGTTTACACGATTTGTCCACGGATAAAAGTATACTGGAAGTGTCTAGAACGATACAAAAAGGTGGAACTTATCCAAGACTACAGGTTGTGAAAAAAGATGGATATTATTTTTCATTGAATGACACAAAGCTCCATTTGTACCGCTATCTTGAAAAGATAGGACAATGCGGTAGTGTGCAAGTTGAAAAGGTTTCGCTAAGAGAGGTACCAGAAGGAATCTTAAATTTGATGCGAGCACCCGATGTAAATACAAGACCAAAAGGTATACACAACTAAAAGTTTATTAAATATTTGACAGTTTATTAATTAGAGGGGTATACGTCAATGTTGAATTAAGGTTTTAATTATTTTCACGCATAAAATTTATATTTATAGATCGATGGTTCAACACAAAACAGCTCTATTTCCCTTTTGTTTATATGCAGATAGAGCAGTATTGCTCTGAACCCGCGGGATATAAAATAGTAATTCCTATATGTTTGCCAATTAATGCTTTTTTAAAAAAATAGAAACACAAGTTTAGTTTAATACTATTTTATTGCAGCTGTTATATACACTTATATGATTAATAACAATACAACTATGTTTATATATAGTGCAAATAGGTTGGGCTACAAGTTTTAACAATATTAGCAACAGCCCTCCCCAATGAGAAAATCACATTAAATGTACACGCTTTCCGATACTTTACATGTCATCACAATATTATGAAAGAAATTTCGCAGACATTTTGCAAAGAAAAGAAAACAATATATATATATATAAGTGAGGAAAATAAAATCTTTTAATAAGATAACATTTATAAATATAAATTCTGACTTGAAATGAGAAAGGATGATCCTAACTTACCAAGATGAACTCCTATCCTGCCGAACCCCGGGATACATATCCCATTAAGATAACCGTCATTGTTTTGTAATAACAGTGACAGAGATGATAAAGATATAATTGGGAGTAAATAAATGAACGTTTGTTAAGTATGCTAAATTATTTCATTTTCCTTGATTTTTAGATGATTACAATTGTTTATCCATTTATAAATAACAAAAGCATTACAAACTTAACTGAGATATGTGTCTAATAGGTTTACTAGGTACAGCTCGATGTGACGACAATAATAATCAATAAAAACTTTACCAGCGCGGTTATTTGACCTATCAACCGGAAGTCTTTGTCTTTCAGATGTTTACAGAATTCACACATGGAATATTTCCAATAAAATTGTCACACATTAATTAGTTTTACAACGTTTTTATCAGTGTTGTTTGCTAGCAGTACTGATAATAATGAAATGTGTAATTATTATTGCTGGTATTTACAACGCAAGTATGATGACGAATGATTCGCGACTGATATTTATTAGTTAAAATTCGAGGAATCGTCTGACACGCCATGATTTGTATTCAGTGAAATTAACGAAAAGTGACATTTTTTACTGTGGGATGTTTGTAATTCAATATAACTACATATTGCTTTGTGTGACATTATTACTGTATATGATTCTTTACTTAATTATATCGTATAATACACCGATTAATTTAATGCAAAGCCATTGTGTTGTAAACATGATATATTTTTTGGCATTTAGTAGACATTTGAACTATTTGAAATGTTCGGTGTGCATAATAATTGTTTGTGTTTCTTTGAAAATTAATTCATTTTCAGCATCTGTAAGAAGATTATTCCCGAACAATAGTGTTTTTGTGCTCAATAAATGGAAAATTCTAGTAGTCAAAATCAGGTTGTGTCTTTGTAAAGCATAGCGTTTACATTTTAAAAAAAAGTGCTCTGCATCTTCAATGTCACTACCACAGTCACATGGAGAGTTATGTCTCGAGGGATTTATAAACAAATCGGAATTTAAATTACTACATTGATTTCTGATTCGAGTATGGTAAATTGATGAAATTCTTACACAACTTAAATAATATTTTGGGACAATAGGTGGTTTAAACAGAACCTTAAGTTTTGTTTTAAAATTTGAAAGAGTTGGTGCTTCACGGATATTTTGGTCAAGTTCGTTCCATAGTTTAACAGAAGAGGGGATCACATATTTAGAAATATGTCTGTTCTTCTTTGAACGGTTGAAAAGTTGTTTCTCAAATTATACGGGTTAGCTTCATCAACAGTTTGAGGAAACAATTCAGAGAGATATGTAGGTAAAAAACATGTTTTTCTTTATATACTAAAATCAATTTTTGCATTTTCCGTCTGTCTGAAAGAGATACCCAGCCAATTTCAATTAATAACTTATTTATTGAGACAGAGCGTGTAAGACCAATTACTATTCTTGCAGCTTCATATTATATTTTTTCTAATGCTTCTTTTTCAATAATGGTGCAGCTATATCAAACAACTGATGAATATTCTAATATAGATCTAAGACAGGAAATGTAAATTTGATTGAGTGTGGAGCGTTTTAATTTGAATTTTAACATTTGCATTGAACCTTATACTTTTGCGGCTGAAGAACAATTTTTTTTATATATGTTCATGCCAGGAACCGTCTTTACTTAAAGTGACACCAATATGCTTATGGTGCTGAACAGAAACTATATCAGTTCCAGCGAAGATTAATTTTGGAGGTTCTTTGTTAGCTAACGAAAAAGTTACGACTTGTGATTTTAATGGATTAAAGTTTACGAGCCATTGTCTACACCAAGCAGAAATTATTTGTAAATCAGAATTAAGGGTTGTTTCAATTATTTTTGTGTTGAATGATGATACTGCAAGTGAGCTGTCATTAGCAAAGAGTCTTGTAGTACTTACTAAGGATTCAGCTATATCATTGACATAAATTGAAAATATAAGAGTGCCAAGCACTAAGCCTTGAGGAACACCGGCATTTAGATGTTTGGTTTCTGAAAAGGAAGAGCTTATAAATTCTCTTTGCGTCCTATTATTTAGATAATTTTCAATCCATTTGTTAAGTTCACCTGTTACTCCGTACTGACGCAGTTTATGTATGAGACCTGAATGCCAGATTCTGTCAAATGCTTTTGATATATCACAAAAAAAACTATACTGGTGGTTTTCTTTTCAACAAATGCCTTATTAATTTGGTGGTATATGTCAATTAACTGATAAATTGTTGAATAACCAGGGAGTAACCTTTATTGATTTTTATAAATCAGGTTCTTTAAATGTAAATAATTGTATAAATGCTTGAATATTACTCTTTCCATGACCATACCAATACAGTTAATTAATGAAATAGGTCTATAATTTGATGGAATATCTTTAGCACCGTTTTTAAATAATGGCATTACATTTGCTAATTTTAAACAAGTTGGGTATATACTTTCTTGTAGAGACCTATTAAAATGATGCACAGTGGTCGGCATAGTGTTTTAGCCGTTTCCTTTAATATGTGATGGCTTATTTTGTCTGGGCCGCTAGCTTTTTTGACAACTAAATTGGAGAGAACATCAGAAATTTATTGTTCTGTGAAATTGATATTATGAATTGTGGCATCAGTTTTCAAAACAAAATTTGGAAGTTCAGAGTAAGTATCAATTGTAGAGATAGAAACGAAGTAATTGTTTAAGGTATTGGCTATTTCTTCATCAGAAAATGAATGATTATTGTTTTCATTTTTTCGTTGTGGTATTTTATCACGTTTTGTTTTATTTTCATTTATAAGCATTTTTACCAACTTTCAGTATTGTGAGGGTTGTGTAGTATTCAAATCTTGTAACGAATATTCAATATTATTGAAAAATATTTCTTGGGCATGTTTTTTTATGTTATTTACTTTGTTTCTTATTCGCTTATAGTTATTCCAGTCCAACATTTTATTTGATTGAATAGCTTTTTGTTTTAATCTGTCTCGTTTTCTGGATGTACTGCGTATTTCTGAATTATACCACGGCTTATCACTAGGGCGTATTGTTACAAAGAAGGTTGGGATAGAGGAGTTTGCCTTTTCGAGAAATTTACTAATGAATGAATTACAAGCTACATCAATTGAGATATTAAGAAGAAAAGACCAGTCTGCTGATTGTATAATGACATTTAGCTTATTAAAATCTGCATTTTTGTAGTTCCAAACGCGACGCTTATAAGAAGCATTACATTTAAAATCAATTTTAATATGTGTATATGTGGCATAATGAACACTTATAAGTCTTTCTGTTTCAAAAAAACCAGATTCATATGTTAAAATGTTGTTTGAAATTGCAATGGGATCAATAAAAGTACTTGAATGGACACTAACACGGGTTGGAACTGTTATAACATGTGTCATGTTGTTCAAACTAAGAATATCTCGAAATTTTCTATTAAGCGGATTCAGCTGGTCTTCATTTATATCTCCGACTAGTATGATGTTTTGTATTTTCTCTGAAGCTTTTACAACACATATGTTTAATTTTGCCGAAAAGGTTTATTTTTATCTTTGATTTCAATCCATTGTGTTTCTTGGAGAAGGTTTTCTAAATCTTATTATCTTTGGGGGCTAAAGAAATCCATCTGAATGTGCAGTATTGTCTTTCCTGAAAACATTATAAAAACCATCCAGAGATAAAAAGTTGATGTTTACTTCTATTGATAAGTGGGTTTCATTGAAGAATAAAATGTCAAAATCCGTAAAATTTTCCGTAATGTAATTTATCTTATTTGTAATACTGCGAGTATTTTGGTGTAATATTGAAAGACAACGATACGTATAATTAGTAGGGCCTGGATTAATCTTAATATCACCTGATAACAAAACTAATATAATTAAAAAGATATTACAAAATGAATCTAACAATATTACTATGTTGTCTACGTTATTTGGCACTTGAGGATTCATGATTTCAATAATTAGTGTCTACATCTGGACAACTCCATGATGCAATAATTGGTGTCTACATCTGGGCAACTGCAAGATGCAATAATTGGTGTCTACATCTGGGCAACTGCAAGATGCAATAATTGGTGTCTACATCTGGGCAACTGCAAGATAAATCTCTTTATTTTTTACATTTTTTACAATCTAAAACCCGAAAAACGCCAATGATGGTTTTAATATCGCATTGAAAGGGCTACAGTTAAGTCACATCTGTAATCATCTGTGGTTCTTCGGAGAATAAATTACTTTAATACTTGTTTTATAGTGATTAATTGTACTCTATCCTTAGCAGAGAGAGGGAGAGAGTAACTTGTGTCGAGAAAGGCATTTCAGTGTGCGTCGTTCATTAATCATGTTTAGAGCAGATGTCTAAAGCTCTTCACTAATGTAATGAAAAATTTTTATTCTCGATTAAACAAATAAATTTGAGTTTTGTCTTTAAAAATTTGGGAGATGTTAATAACGAACACCGCAACAAATACGTACTACCATTTCCAACACATCACTGGTTATAATTTTAATGATGAAGGAATACTCTGGATGCATTTACATGAATCAAACAAAAATACTGTCCTTACACAAGGAAACTTGCCTGGGTCGAGCTGAAGTCGAATCCACGACCCTAGCGTCGATAGGCAAGTGTTCTTAAAACGGCGTCTTTGACTAATAGGCCACCAAGTGCCTCGTCTTTTGTTGAAAAACTGGGACACAAAATGTTTCAACAAAACAAACAGTTGTACCATGACTTTATATGTTCCTGGATTAAAAAAACAAATTCATATGACAAAGTATGTCTACCATTTTATTTTACTGAATGAAAATTCTTTTCGAAAAATCTTGTTTCTGTTGAAATTATATACTAATTAATAGATTGAAACAAAAAACCTGACACCATGTGGCAAATTATGTCTGCCTTTTTCTCAATGACATTTTTTTTTCAAATGTAACCTCAAAACGTTATTATTTCTGTTGAAATGATATGATAATCAATATATAGAAACAGGAGCTTCGCATAGCAACCGTTTTATATTACCCAGCAATATTGTATATATTGTATAACATACATGTAACATATCGAATGTCCAATCTTTAACGTTATTGTTGTCCTTCTTACCTGTCATGTTCAACTTTTGCATGCCAGATCAAAAATTTTGTCAAGAAATAAACGGCGAATTTTTTCGTACAACTGGGGTGAGCCATAATTTAAGATATATCTCATTCTGTTCATACGATACATGAATCAATGTATTTTAATTTTCCCTAACCTTCAGAATTAGTGAAGTATTTATTTTATTATAGCATTTGATTTATGAGCCATGTTTCCGTTCATTTATTTCATGCCATGCATTGACATGATAACATTTCATTGGCTTTCTATTGTTTATAATATTTTCCAAACGAATAGAAAAACTCCAAAAGCCGTGCCATCACTAAGTATCTATCGAAGCGGTTGTGTTGCAGAAAAGTGAAAACTTTTATGTTGGAGATTAAAACAAACGTTGTAAAAGGTGTAATGGAACATGTAGCTCCCTGCTAATTCCGATGGAAACTACTGTATCAATATTTAACATGAAGTGTTTTCTCTGTTTTATCTTTACTTTCCTTCTACACTCTTCTTTACTACACACATATGTTATGCCAGGTTGTTTGTCCTTGTATTCTTTTTCATGTCTTTTCTTGCTTATTTGTGCTTCCGGTATTAAGTACTTCCATGAAACAGGCTGTTTGGAGTCCCTCAGATTGTCTTATTATATCTTAAAAGGTAATTATGTAAATGGATGGAGGGTCGCCATCGGTTTGTTTCATGGTAAAGTATATTATGGCTCAAAGAGATTACATGTAAAGCTTAAGCTATCTGCAAAATGTATTATGTTGATTTTAGCAAAGGTTAGTTGGTATTTGAGGGAAATTATACATTCAGCCAAAGATGAATTTTATAGTTCATATTTTAATTTAGTTGTATGTCTCCTACTTTTGGAGGCTGGTGATATTGAGTTTAACCCTGGACCAATCACTGGGAACCATTGTTAATCAATCATACATTGTAATATTAGAAGTATAAGGAATAAGTTAGTGTTTATTAGAGATACTTACATTGATTTTGATATTTTATGTTTTACGGAGACTCACTTAGATGAAGCTGTTACAGATGAATCGATTATGTTAACAAATACATTTGATGTTCCCTATAGAAGGAATAGAACAAATCATGGAGGTCGAATTCTTGTATACTTTAATAAAGCTTTAGTGCACTCAAGAAAAAACTGACCTTGAACAATTTTGTACGGATTCTATGTATGGTTTGATGTTAGAGTAAAGAGTGAAATATATCTAATAGGAGTATTTTATAGTCCAAAAACATCTGATGTTACTTGTTTTAATAACTTCAACAGAAATATATAAAAGGCAATGGAAAAATCAGAAAGTGCTAGGCATCCTAAATGAAGATTTATTAAATAACTCGTATCGCAATTTAAAAGATATTACACTCAATAATTCGTTATGTAACGTGATAAATACACCAACAAGACAAATCGCTATTCTTGACCTGATTCTTATTCCCAATGATATGGTTTATATTGAGGAGTAGAAAATGCTGAGCATCTCTTTTTTCAATGCTGTCGTTACAGAAATCTAAGATATTTATTTTTCCAATCTAGGAGAGAATTCCATCCGCTTTATATCAATGTATTACAATTTGGAAATAATAATCTAAAGTTGGATGAAAACATTCACATCAAGCTGTTCAGGACTATATCAAAAGTACAAACCGGTTTTCAAATTAAGTTGTAATACATTCCGAGAACAGTTGATAAGCTTTCTAATATGTACATGTATGATGTGGTAAATAGCCAAATAAACTTATGCAAATTTATCATATGTAATTATTTTTTGTAGTCGGTCAATCTCGAATGTTTTTTTTCTATATTTAATCACAGGATCACACTGTCGTCTTATGAAAACTCGTTTAATTAACTATGATAAACAAACATTTTAGCATTTTAAAGTTTATTATAAGTTTTCTGATCTCTCTGATCTCATTCGTTTACAATTCTGTCTTTTTCTCTTCCATATTTATTTTTTATTTGTTTACAACTGCCGTACTCTGTATGTTTTTTTTTTTGTTAAACTGTTAGGGGAGGGCCAAATCTAATATTTGATGAACTTGTGGCCCAACCCCATTTCTGTATATATAAATATTAATAAAATATGTTTAAACATAAACGAACATTTAGCTAATTCGAATAGGCCTAACGTTTAATCGATGGACTGTTCGGTTCAACGACTTACCCGAGTTACACAAAACATCTCAAATGAGATTTTTCTCAACTAAAATTTATAATACGATAGCTTCCTTAATCAAATTACATGATTTCCTTTATTACTGAGTAAAAATGTGCTCCCGTCTCAATTCTGTAAAACCATTTAATAAGTTAAAGTAACCATTTAGAGAGATTGAGACGTTTCTGTCGAGGAACATGTTTACTGAAACCCGCCGCAGGTCCCAAAATATTAAAACCGAGAGGAAATCATGTCATATAACTGCGGAATGTTACACATGTGGGTATGTAGAAACTCAGTACTGTCCAAGTTATACATGGCTGTGAACTTGTGCTGAAAACAATAATTTAACAAATTATTCGTAAACTTCTACTTGCTTTTAAATGTAGTACTTTATTGATACAAAACGTCTCACACAACACTTAAGTTTGCATATAGAGAACACTTAACACATTATCAATGGTTAAAAAATGCCTTATTTCCATAGATAGTCCTATGTTGATCTAAATATGCAATAAAACATGGGATTGACCAGATTGCAGTTTCACAATTACAGTGGTTTGATGACACACCTTCATTTTTTGACAATTCTGCCCATTAATTGCAGTGTATCACTACTTATCTTTAATCTGTTGTGAATTTATAAAACAGTACTCAATGTCACCAAAAACTTGGCAAATGAAAATGTTCCAATGTTCTCATGTGTACAGATGTGTAAGATCTCATATTTGAAATAACGTTTCCATTTGCCTACCCGTCGCGCATATGCCGTATGCAATGAAGACGAACTAAAATCAATAATAGTTAGAATAAAAGCATAAAATTTGCTTAGTTTAACATATTAATTATTTCATATTTATTTATTAATATTTATAAATTTTTCAAGATAAACAGTCAATACAGTACAGTAAATTATTTGTTCCTTATCTTGGTTACGAATGCAGCGTCGTGCTATTAAATCACAATGTCGTGACAGTGTAACATTCGTCGTGACTAATAAGCTACCATCGTGACATTGTGTCGTTGCTTTATTGATTTGATGAAGTTAAATACTCGATATTTCACTAAATTAGCGATGCAAACCGTGTATTTAATAATCCACGTATCCTTGTAGATTACACGCACAATACTCGTCACAGATCATTAAAAAAACATTCATTCAGAAGATGTGCGGTCACTGTGTAGGAAATAATGAATTTTATGATAAAGTTGTTGTTGTTATATGGTTTTAATTGTCGCTTTCAACGACGGTGTCTACTTTAGACATAATTCTGAGCGCTGCAACACATCAATATCAGACACATGGTACGGTACCCAACCCGGTCACATTATACTGACAACAGGCCGACCAGACCTACAGCTATCTTGTTAATGCTGAGCGCTAAACGAAGATGCTTCTAGTACTTCTTTTCAAGTCTTTGATATGACCCGACAGGGGATCGAACTAATATCTTTCACAGGCGAGACGGGCGCTCTACCCTAGATCAGCGATGCGGTTTGTAAAGAGTTAACATCGATGACAGGTTATTGATATGCCGCATGTATACTATATATTAAGAGGTTGAACTTCAAGGATAACTTTGGTTGTCGACAATTGCATTGTTTGACGACCTGAATGATTCTGATAATACGTTGCGTAAAAGTAATATAATTCATGGTGTTGCCAATGAAAAATTACATGACAATTCTGTTGAAAATATAAATGCTACAATACGTCAACAAAAATGCATGAAATAAGTTTTTAACCATCACTGAGCTATTGAAGTACACATTTTATTCATTTTTTTCCTGCTAGTTATATTGAACTCACGTTTTCGCAATTTTCTGACACGAGCTATCAGTCAAACATGTCTTTAATCCATGCAGCGATCTGTGTTGGTTGCTACGCCACCGTTTTCCTTAGACAAACTAACGATGTTTAAGTAAACACTAAAATTTACAAACAATGTCTCATGAGTGGAGCTATTATCGTTATTGCGTGAAGTCTATACGATAACATATGATCAGGTTGTAACACTATTACAAATTGCTTTGAAATCAAATTGCATTTTTTTATTGATGTACGATTTGTAATGTTGTTATTTCGATGTATATTGTCTTTATAACGATGTAGGTAATGTATAAAATTCAAATACGTTGAAGTTTAACGTCATTAACGTCATTATGTGTCGTGTTCGATTGAATAAATGTTATGCAAATGAGTTTAAGTATCCTATACTGCAATATGGTGTAATTTCTATTGTACACTTCTTCGTTACTGTTAATTTTTGTTTTTTCTGCTGATGGTTTAATGCAATTTCGAATCAAATATGATATATTTTGAAGAAGCATGTAATGAAGGTAGATACTTTTATTGTTATTGGGTTGAAAATTAAACATGTTTTCAACAGTATATTAACTTGACTCACCATCTAACAACAGATATATAACAGTTAAACAGGGAGTGAATTGTGACCTTTTTAAAAGAATTTGTTAGGAAATGGTTTGAAAAGTTAGCAACTGCAATATCACTCACCTAATATAAATGTAAACATATGAAATAAAAACAGGTATTTGGTGAAAAAAAATGCATTTATATGTTTGAAATAGGTCTATATTGAAACAAGGTTAGCGATAATCAGATCACCCACCTAACAATATAATAAAGTAAAATTATCAAACTTGGATAACAAGGTTGTGAATAATTATATGCATGTAGAATTGATGATTTAAAGTCTTTTAAAATCCCTTGTGTAATTTTTGTCATCGTTATCACCTGTTTCGTAATTGTCATGACCACATCCGTCATTGTCAGCCACAATAGCATTATATAGAACTTTAAACCATTTGTTTGATAGATATTTGCATGTCCTTGGTAAAACATTTTTGGTTAGTGATATTTTCCCCTCTTTACTTGATTTTTTTATTTATCTCTGTCCCATCTAATTGTAGTGACCTTAGTTGCAGCATTTATGCTACATTTCTCTGTTTATTTCTGTAATTTCATGCTCTACGTCCTTCTGTTGTTTTTATAATTCAATGTCTGTTATCAGACCGTTTTCAGTTTGGTTTTGCTTTAATTGTTGATAACTTTTGTATTTTTTTGAAGTGATACTGGTGGAGTTGTTAATATTTTTAATTACATACTGCGTCAGTTGTGTTTTGACAGCGCTGCGTTTTGACAGCTCTTTGTTTGCAAACAAATAATGCAGATTTCACGCGGAGGCTTTCTGCATAATTGATGTCGGCCTGACATACATGCGGAAATTTTCTGCATATCTAATGTCCGCCTAACAAATTATTGTGACATAACATTTTTTTATAATTACTACAAAATTACTAGCATTACTAGGGAAATGATGGCATCTGTCTGAACATCATAAGTTGTCTTTATTACCTGATCCAGTTCCAGGTGGTTGGACATGTGTATGGTAATTCATTATATGGTAATGCATATGACTTGGAACATGTAAACTTCATGCCATCGCCTGGACGTCTGCATATCAATGTGGCTAATATTTCTGCACCCAGGAAATCCTGTCTTACCAAAGATTGTCTCGATATATCGGGTATGTGTTCGGAAAAGTAAAGTAAAAGTAAATAATTGAATAAAAAATAAATGAAGCATGCTGCTAAAGCTATATGGTTACGATGACATATATGTATTTATCTTCTATGAGTTGAACCCAGTGTCCATAAGCCTAAAGGGAAGCAGCCAGCAAGGTTATTTGTTATCAACAAACTACACCTGCTTTTAGTTTTTTATTTTGTATACATGTGATTTAAATCTATAGATTGTAATGTATTTTACATCCCTAAGAAGCATTTAAATATATATATATATATTCTGTAATTCCCGAAAGCAGATCAAACATCTGCCCATCCGCGCCTTATTTAAACAGGCTAGTACATGTAGGTGTAACTGGGTATCAAACTAAAGGTTGTGATTTGGCTATCCAGAATTATATGTCAGAAGAAAAGGCCATACCTAACTTGAATATTTGACCGTAATAACGGTGACTGGAAAAACAGAAAGACACATATGTCTGATAACCAAGACACCGAATTACACCTAGATTTTCTATTTAAAGCATAAATGATTACGTTTCTATTATCTTATGTATCAGATATTGATTTAAAATTATTTTTTATATACTGTTATTATATTTATTTATTAATTATTATTGTTCACCACGGTAAAAAGGACAACTCCAGGAATACCGAAATTCACTTGAATAGAATAAGAATATTAACATAACCTAACTATTTCTAGATGTATATTGATAATACATTTGATGAATCATAACTGATGTTTGAACAAAGAAGCTAATGTCTATTTGGTAAAATACAATGTTTTCAGTTTTCACATTGATATAAGGTACAACAAATCATCAGCTCTAAGAAGTCGTCGTCAAATCGTACATTTCTAAATGTTTTGTTTTGTTGCAAAAACAATTTTAAATTCATATCTGATACATAGAATAACAAGCACTTAATAATCAATGCCGTAAATAGTTAAAGATGTTATTCGTTTATTAGGTGACTTTATGTTTATCCTGTCACCCTTGAAAATCCCATTTAAAAACTTGATCCATCGGTGATAATTTCGGTCCAACTTAACTTAATTGTAGATAATGTGTACTACGTGTTGCATCAGATCGAAAGAACATGATCATGTGCATGTTTTACATACAAGTGTATCAATTACTTGTATTCCATATGTTGATGTAAAAGATTTTCCAAATTGCATCATAATCGAACCTTCTGTGTTTGTTTACAAAAAAATCCAAAACAAAAATGACGTCAGCGCCTTCGTAATGGAGAGTAACCAAGGTATCAGACTATAGAAGAGACGCCGGCGTTTTTCCTTTTTTACATGTATAAGTCAGTTTTGTTTTATTGTGAAACGAGTCGAAAAGTCTTGCACAATTTAATTATTTAAACACATTTTTATTATGCAACAACTTTTAAACATAAACATAATCGTATACACTCAGTGTGCTGCAGATAGAGAATACCAAGGCGTTGTTGGCGTATTCTCATTATCTTTCAAGTAGGTTAATGTTCATATTGATTGTTTTATTAAACAGCAATATTTTTTATAACAACACCACCACTAATAAAATTGCCGTATTTCGGCTCTCCATCAAACGATTTCCGGAACCAATGTTTTTCTTTCTGTTAGTATTTTGAGTTATTTTCAACATGCATGTTACCCTATCATCTGGCTTTGCTCTCTATCATTAATGTTCGTGCTGATTTGGCGGCTGTGTCTTTTGAATGTTGGTCTCTTGTTTAATAACTATGTTTTTTATATTTAAGAAGATTTGTGCTCTCCAGTTGGTGGAAGTTGTCTGTTATTGACATTTCCAAGGCGGTTGCCCCTTTTGCATTTTCTTTGATTAGTGTTTGCAGTGATCATATGTGTGTTGTGTTTTGTGCCTGTGAATGTCACGTCTCTGGTTAATAGTATATTTGTAATATAATAATAACAAAAATGTAAAATTTAATGACACTTTAATTGCAGATACGTATATCGGAGAAAAACACGGAAATACTTTAAATTATTAAGTAATCGCATTCCGCGATGAAAGAGGAAAATCATCAAAGCATAAACACATCAGGAAATTGTTTGCTTATTTGATGTTATTGTTGGATAATGTAAGACAACCATTTATAATATTCTGTCTAAAATCAAAGGTTGTCAGCAATAGACGTAGAACGTACACAAGCGTTAAACTATAAAGCTTTATTAAGGTAATGATGTGTATATTTTTTTTGTGGAAAACGGTGAGTAGTTATTGGAGATGTCTGAAAGCCTTTGTTTAGTGGCTGACTTGGCATTTTGACATTGTTTCGTGTTTTCGATCATGCCTTGTGTATTTTATTACAGAATACTAATAAAAAAAGTCCAAATTGATCGTATCGCATCGAGGCTGGTTTATTTCCGGGCATATTTTTTCAAATGCATCATCATTGTATTAGTATGATAAGCATTATAGTTGCACCATGGCAAATAATGTTCACTCGTGTTTGTTTTTAATTTTATCTTAGTTTGTTAACATAAACATGTGGGTAAAAATAATACAACACTTATGAAGATCAATCAATGGTGACTATGGTCTATATGCATCACATAAATCTTTCCGATGGACAAACCATTTCTTTTTAAGGTGTGCTATGTGAATTTTGGACATGTAAGCTTTAAGATTAAGTTTTCTGAATCCAAATTGGATTAAACTAATGAGAAATCCATATTGACATCTCTGTTCATCTATTTTATCAAGATCAACCCTATTAAACTAAACTTAACTAGACTTTCAGAATAGTTTATATGAAATGAACAATGCGGGTCTGCATATTTTCTTGGATGCGTTGCGTATTTCTAAAAGTGAACCTTGTTACAAATAGTATTGGCTTTTAAACAGCAATATATTGTATGTATGTATTGTTTTTGTTAAAGAATGAAATTTATTTAACGCCATTTCAACACATTTCATATCATATGCGCATATCCAGTTTTATTGTTGCAGGAAGACCTCGGAATAATTCGAATAAAACCACAGTCCTCCAGCAAGTAACTTGCAAACTTTCACACATAGGTATTTGATCTGAACCTACAACCTCAGCAATGAGAAGTGAATGATCTTGAGACGTCTTGATCTTGAAATGTCATTACCCCTCCACCACCCCCATGAACCGATTTATTCACGCCGAGTGTTGTTGGGAGGTTTCTCTGTTCTGGGGCCGGTGCCAGTGGTATGAGGCGTGCTAATTTAACGATATTCTTTACTGACAGAATCGACAGATGGAATCGGCTCTTTGTTTTGTTTTCGTGTTGCATTATTTGCTTCCAAAAATCATTGCATGATCTGTATTTTAAATAATACACACTTGATTAGCCAAAGAGCATCTGAAATGTATTTAATGAATATATATTATTTATCTATTAATGTGACAGGTACAATACAGATATCAAGTTGAATTGGTGACATATAATTTTTTATGTAGTTAATATAACAAAATGTGTATGTAACAAGGTATTGACAACTGTTGAAAGTATAATAATTGCGTAATAATGATGGATTCCTGCGTAGACGAGTAGTTTCAGGCGCTGTTGTCTAACAAAATCTTACCTCCCATCACTGCGGTTGTGAGTATGAGCCCAGGTCGTTCCAAATATATATTTGTGAAATTTTGGAAGATACTTACGAAATAATGGTTGTTAAATCAGATTGATTCTAGGGCCGTCCTCCACCAATAAATCTATATGTACTACATATAAATTGTTATGTGATGAAAATGGCATTAAACCCCATTATAAACGTAACAAAAAAAAAATACTAATGACACATCGTCATTTTATTCCAAGTACACTAACCAAAGCTTATCGCAGAGAAAAAAAAATCTTGATTATGTTACTTCCAAAAATGGTGATGCAGTTACATCATTAAGGTTCATAGTCGTGTTTCCTAAAACAAATAAATTCGACAATTCAAAGCAATCTAACGTCGCCAATTGTTCTATAACGTTGTCTAGTCGGTTACAAGCGTCGGAAATGTACCATTGATCAGACCTTATGCTTATCAATCAATCTGTCAGTTACAGCACGGACGTCTGTAAATGATATGCTTTGAAATAGAAAACTTGGCATATTGCTTTCAAAACATCGACTAACTGACGGAAAACAATTTTTTTACAAATGAAAAATTGAAATGGTGGACAGAAAACAACATTAAGATAACTCCAGATGAGGCAAACACAAAAACAATTGCAACTTATAATGACTGAAATGTCCTTTCTTCTAACCGCGGAATTGTATTTTGAATGCATACTATTAAACCATCTTAAGAATACTAATTATAACAATTTACTATTTTTGTAAATAGCAGTATCTATTTACATCTATTTTATAAAGAATTCAATAATTTTATAACAATTGTTTAGATATGTGTTGGTATAGTTTATGTATGGTTTTATATAGTGAAATTAGAGATTGTACCTCCACAAAGGCAAACCATCACGAGAGGAATTCAAATGTCACATTTGGAAATGGATTTTTTCTTTATTTTAAAGAGCTTAACATGATAACTTTCAGACTCATTAGCTTAGTAATATATAAATGATAAATCTTACAACCGAAGAATATGTATTGAACTCTGAATTACTGTCAAATTTTATCTATTAAGTTATATATCATGACTTTGAAAATACTGGTTTCTGAAATTAAATATGCTTTCTAAACAAGCGATATAGTACTGACTTGTACTGACATGTCTTGAAACTAACACTTACCCTAAACTACCCTCGCATTTCAAAGAGTTAAGCAAGAATGATATTTTGTAATATTATTGATGTCCTTAATTTGACACCAGCTTTTGATATTTGTCGTTTGTAATGTTCAGTACTTTAATCATATCGCTGTAATTGTTTATATGCTGGTGTGCTGATTGCGTCGCATAGAGTTGCAGTTCGATTGAACTTGATTAATTCACCGACTCGATCGAAAACTCGTTTTTCGTATTGGATTATTAGGAGGGAGTGTGCAGGCATTACTACATGTGTACTTATTATTTATCTCATTGCTTGCTGTTTGTGCCGTTATAATATCTGTGTCACGTGTTTGTTAACGCTCTATTATGGAACATAATAATTTCTAGTCCGGCTTAATGCCTTACTTTTGTCGTCGTGATCAAGTTGTGCAGTGTTTATCATCGCCAAAATAATCGTACGCCACAGGGACTACTTTTTATTTCTCGAAATTTGTTTTATCATGTATTTTAGTGTAAACAAACAGAAGTATAAAAGTATATTGTTGATATTGTATTATGTCATTTTAAAAAAATGTTTTATAAAAGAAACCAAACGCTACAATAATATTAATCAAATTAGGAAGGCGTATTGATATGTATTAAGTCCCGGCTATCAGTACTTTGGGTACTTTGATTTTTCTGAGCTCTTTTGACTATACACATTTATACATATATCATTTTTATTCAAGGCAAATGTGACAAGAAAAGTAAAGGAAAATATCACAGCGTTGGTGTGGACGATGCTAACCACAACACAACGTTGGTGACCACAGAAGTAGTAGACGCTAACGACAACGATGATGATGACGACGATGATGATGATGATTCGGATTGTGGTGATACGGCAGATTCTTCAGGTAAAGAAATAATCAAAATTATAAACGAACTGAAATGTTCGATTGTGTCTCGAAAGCAACAAAACATGTGAAACATTTGTTAGAATGATGTAAGCGAAAGCCTAAATGAATTTCCCGATTGTTTTCGTAACTGCAAATTTACACTAAGAAAACTTTTGAGCTTCAATGAAAAGGGTCTCAGATGCACAGCCTTATTTATTAAGGAAACAAGGTTTAGTTAACTTGTATTTAGTTGTCATAAAATAGTATTTTCCAGGTAAAATTAAAAAAAAATGCATATGTCTCATCAAATTAACATCAAAATGAAAAATTATTGTTAAACAATACTGTCAATACAAATATGCTATGGTTCGTTAAATGTAATAACGAGTAAGAACTGTTTTCTTATAATATTGAATAGATTTTCGATATTAATAATCATATCGGTATTTATATGTTTATATCTCCATGTGTATAGAAAGTTTTATTTAACGTTAGCCGCGGTATCATAAACTATGTAGTTATAATTATTCTAGCTAAATTACACATATACTTGTCTTCTTTCACAGTAACACAAACATCTATACTTAATCATGTCGTATAGTGTCATATCAAATACATTTACGGTATATTCATCTATAGAATTTAATATGAGTTGTTATTGGTAAACATTTCGAATATTTGTTGCCGCTATAGACATGTTTATTACGAAAGATTATTCTGGCGTAGCTAGAATCTAATCTGCATTATATCTGTTCAATGCAATACTACAATTACATATGTATAATATTTGTATTCTACTATGTGAGTGGTTAAGCAATAGGACACAGCCTTAGGGAATATCAACTGTTGAATATTTTATTTTCGAGTCTCTTAATCTTCTGCAGTTTGTCATGAGAACGCAATTAGATCAACCTGTTCATCCCGGTCATATTCAAATCACTTTGCGTTGTATTTTTATATATTTCACGGAACAGATTACCTGCTACTTGACATTTTATGTACCGGACAATTTATGTATTTTCTCAAATAAATTATCAAAGCAATTTCCTTGAACTATTCGGCTACATGAAATTACACCTGTTAATGCAGTATACATTGGAAATACAAATGTGGCGTGAAAGCTGTTCCGTTTAGTATATATTCAGTAACGCATATTTATAGTTGTGAATGTGTTGCAGATTGGAGTGACGAGGAACCTTCTGCTACAGACATCGACACTTCTGCTGATGAGGATGAAACTCCTGACGAAAACGAAAGTTTCATTTAGCAAACTATCGCTGCTGAAGAGATATTGATTGTATCAGCAGTGTTTCTGAAACATATCCCCATATGTGAAAGTGGATGTTTTATTACTTTTGTGACAGTAGTATGACTGTCTCGATATGTAGACTGGTTGTGATAAAATGCTTTGAACGTTTCATAACGTGACTGCGTGCTATATTTTCTGCCTCGCCATTTATTGTTTTATATGTTCTGCAACAGTCAGTATTCGGCAGTTGAAGTATTTGCTGGAAGTCATAAACAGAATTTCGATATGTTTACTATTTTGTTATTATACGTTGTTTCATTAATACACTCTCTAATAATGGAAAGCAACATGTAAGAAAGGAACACAAAAGTATGTCAAAGACTAATGTGAAATTGATAGAAACGTCTTTCTTATTATTGGGATTAAGATATTTTCCATACCAAACGAGACATAACTATTTCTCTCAAGCACGAAATATATTTCAGACAGAAATATGATCCAACATTCTTTCCTGATATTTTTATACACTTTGTTTTGGAACGCTTTTAATGTTTTATTTTTTCACTATTAAATGTATTGCTGATACATGTATATCCGTAAAATGCTAGGATTCGTATGCTCTTATGATTTGGGGACATGTGTTAAAAAGCAAAACATTTTCAGATTCAGTTTTTAGTACGACTAGTTTCAAGAGATATGAAAACGCAACTCAGGAAGAGATAATGAAACGCGGAATATATAACTAAAATCGATATAACCTATCTTCCAGTAATTAATTTTGTTGCTTGCTTACTTTAGATGATACTGAATAATTTGGTACCTTTTGCACTGGTGTCACTTTTTCCATTTGCATGTAAGCCTTCTCTAAACCCTATGTTCCTCAGATGCGTTTTCATGTTTCTTTATGCATATAGAATAATGTATATATTGATAAAAACGATATTTACAATCAGAAAACCGATGTTTTTGTGACCAACTGTTTATTACCTAATATAAAGAGTACATAGGAAGCCATTACGGTCTTGAATAAAGACTGTATTTAATACCGAGACTGGGAAGTTTTCATGATAATTATAGCGTTAAAACATATCCTTTATACCAATGCCATTAACTGAAGTTTACATTGAGATATAACTGTAGTTAGAGAGTGTTGATTTATATCATTTACTAGACGCCGTTAATTAGCCGCCTTATTAGTGGCGCATTTAACCCTAATCATATTATTCAATGGCTGTTACGGTGTGAGGCGAAAATCAATTCTATGATGGCAGAATAGTTTATTTTTCGCTCGCTGCTGGATATACATTTTATGTTTGTATCATTGCGTCGCGGTTTTGGATACTTATTTGAATGGGGTTTAACGCCATTTTCAACACTTTATAGGTTATTTATGGCATATCCAGTTTTACTGGCGGAGGAAGACCTCAGGCTGAGTAAAATCACCGTCCTTCGTAACTGGAAACTTTCTCATATAAAGTTTTTGGAGCGAGCGGGACTCGAACCTACGATCTTAGTGGTGAGAGGAAAGTGATCTTGTGACGGCGCCTTAGACCCTTGGTCACGGAGGACCCTAGGTTTCAGACACAAAGATAACTTGTTTTACATGCACAGAATATATATATGTATATGTATATAGTGTCACTTTATGGCGTGTTACTGTTTGCTACAATATTGTATTATGCATTTTGTTTTACTTTGTTTCTTTACAGGTCTGTTTGGCAAGCTATCGTGTATAAACTATATATAGACTTTAATGCATCAAGGTACTTACGATTTAATTCCGATAATATACTGACATGCACAGTCGTTAAATGTATTATTTTTTAACATATTTCAATTAGGATGTTTACAACTTGTATGGCAAACGTTTCAATCATTTGCTTTCACCACCTCTCCCTTTTTAACGGCAACGACCTTTAACGCGGTGGTTAACGTTAATCAGATGACTGCAATGTTGGATTTTTGATCAAATGACAACTTTGTCACATATGTTTATCTTATGTGTCTTATATAAACTTATTGCTGTTTTCGCGCTCGCATCAAACAATTTATGTGAGAAAGAGTTTGCCAATAACAAGTGAATGGTCAGTGGTTATACTTATATTCATTCTGAGATATGATATAAAGTTATAATATAACCTGAATTAACAGCTGAAAATGGAGTTAAACTACATTAAAAAACTGCTGTTTTACTACATTAATCACATGGCCGTGATTTCTAATATGAAGATGTGATAAAAGCATCAAAGTATCTTATTTAATTATAGTTTCTATTTCATTATAATGTTATCACATTACTTAAACCTCATATAATTACATGTACGATATATATCACGTTTTCAATACAATTATTACATATAATTATCTATATAATAATTTCAATCACCTAATGTAATGTGATTGCATTGTTACAAATATTAAATGTAATCATAATTTGACTACATTGTAAAAATTAATAATATCATATAAAAATATGATTTCATGTATATTTTACGTGTGACTACAATTTTGCATATCCTATATGTAATTACATTATCGCATTTTTTACATGCAGCTGCAGTATCTCATATTTATACAATTGACTTCAGTATCGGATATTTTATATGAGATTTCAGTATCGCATACAGTTATATATGTATCTGGAGTATCGCATGTTTGATATGTATCTACATTGCTGTATAATTCATCTGATATTACAGTATCGCAAATTTCCATATACTTTCATACATATTATATGTAATTATAGTATCACATTGTTTCGCATATAACTACAGTATCGCATAATCTTACATGTGAGAACATTTTATTACAGATCTATGTGTCATAACCTTATTTATGTATCATGCATACTTTAATTAGTGGGAAAACATCATGAACTTTATTGCAGTTGTAGCATGACGCAGCAGAACATGTGTATGCTAGCTATTGGTACGTGTTGTCATACAGTCGTATTATATCCTATAACAGATCGATGAAATGTATTCAACTGAGTATACATCTTTTAGTGTACTCTGATTAACACGTGCTTATATAGATTGATGACGTAAATAGGCAATACTAATATATAGTCTTGATCAACGCAACGTTTACTTTTCTGAAACACAATGATCTGATACTTTGTGGAGAAAATAAACTATAATTTGATTGGCTGAGACAAAAACGCTTCTATGACGGTGATGTTTAAAAATGATAAAAATACGTTATATCAACAAAAGCCATTTCAGATTTCTAGTTTAGATGTGTGTCACATAAAATACATAAAATAAACATACACAAAAAAAAAGAAACAAATGTCTAAACGATACTTTTCTGTAATAACTACTATGGGAATCTCCAAGACAGACAAACTGTTACAACTTGAAATTGTTGAAACTTTTGTTTTAGAGAAAATAAGGCTTTGACGATGATCAAGACTATTTTATATAATAAAGACTATACTATATAATAAATACATACCTAGGTTATTTTTATTGCAATTTATTATTACTGTATTATTTTATAACTAATATATATGTACAAAAATCACTGTCATGGTCAAATAGAACATAATGAATATATAATGCACGATATATTCGATGGAGTATGCATACATGTGTTGATTTTGTGGACGAATACATCATATATATGGTAGTATTTGTTTGAAAACAAACACAAAATCGAGTACAAAATTAATATAAATACGCTCGCCGTGCGTTCACCATATAGCTGAAACACTGACAGATTGTCATTAGTTGGGCGTTTGATAAAAATCAGCATACCTAAAACAGAGTGTTAAATTATTCTCAATATGGTGAGATATTCATCTAATACAGTATTATTTAAATCAAAATTACTATACAATGATGCATGGCCGAGAAGTTTAAGGCGCCGTCCCAATATCATTTACCTTTCACCGCTAATGTCATATGCTGTACTCAGATTCATTCGGATGTCTTCGCCCACCAATAAAACTATATATGCCATATAGAACCTTATGTATGCTGGCAATGGCGTTAAACTTCACTAAAAAGTATACACTGATGCCTATCTCAACAGAATGGAATCGATTACGGTACTATTACATGACACTTAATAGAATCGAAACTAGCATATATCTCTGTATACTGTGTTTAATATATTCATTATCTTGGTTTATCCTTTTGATTGTTTTTTAAAAGGGAAGGCGGGTGAATGGGTGTTGAAAAAAAGTGTTTTAGTCTTTATTTTGTATTAAATGAATCGTATAGTATTACTGATTACGTGACCAATTATCCAACGAACATTAATTTATTTATGTGTTTGTTGGAAGTTTAACTGAAATATTTATGTAAAATATGTTATATGCTCAGCTCTGTTGCTAGCGTTTCCTGTTTTTTGTTGTGTTTTCTTTCTTCATTATAACCTTTGTCAGTGACCTTCAGTTTTCTTGACTCTGCATACAAGTGTTATTTTGGAAACCTGTCAATACGGTTAGCTGTGATCAATGATAATGCAAGCATTTTTTGAATATGACGTATTTTATATTGATGTTAACTTGTATACTCTTTTATACTTGCCGAATTTTGGATGTTTGACAAACATATTCAAACGTTACGTTTCTCTTGAGATTGTAATCACTTACCTCGTGTCTGTTTCAATTTGAATTTATATAAATTTGCAAACATATTGCATAACGCTTTTTGGGCAAAGTCTGGAACATAAGCGATAACAATATATTGTCTATTACAAAATTACGTGCGGAAACTATCGATCCAATATTTTAACTAAAAGGTCAAAGTATGTACTGTTATTGAAATCCTGGACTGCGTTAAGAGTACATAATATATTTATCATTGCAAGAACGTTCCTGCAATTGTTAAGGAAAACAGCAGTTTTATTACTTAAGGATGTGTTCAATATTGTTTAGGTCATTTAAACTTTAATTTTTATTATTCGTTAATTTCAAGCAGTGAATAAGCTTATCGTAACTGTCTATTGCTCATGGTATTTAATTTTATTATCTTGCCAACATAGTTTGAGAAAAATACAAGACATGACACTATTAATTAATTATTAAGATGTTTGCATAAATACATAAATTAAGTTCCATTTATTATATTGAATGTATGCATACTTTATCTTTATATTTCATACCAGTTTGCATTATAGTTGAACAACTGCGTACGTTTTTATGTGTGTGGTACTACATTAATTTCATTGTGAGTAATAAAAATGTACATATTTTCATATACAGTGTTTCTTCAATAAAATCCAAACTATTGCTATTATGGTTATTTATAACTTGCAGCTCAAATTAAAATAACATTCATTAACATTCATTTATTATTGATTTTACTAGCGAATATCGTAAAAGTACGTCATTCCATATCGCTCGGTGTTGACTGAATATCTAACTGACGACAATAAATCATTTGAAATGGCGTTATTGGGTTTTCTTAACGTCATACAACGATTGTCGGAATCTAATACATGTATAGAGTTACGTTGGTATTACGATTTTTCTCGTTCCTTAAAATAGATAAGACCTGCAAAAATAATTGATAAACATATACACATGCTTGCTCAGTTATCATCAAATAAACAAGTTCGTTAGCATAGGTTAGCACTCGGCAACTGAGACCGCTCGCTGTTGGTCGAATATTTAATTGACAGCAATAAATCACCTAAAATGACGTTATCATCACGCTGACGACATACGATTATTAGTTGAATCTTATATATGCACAATGTTATGTTTGAAAACGGACTTTTTCTTGTTTTTTATATAGATGACTTGAAAAAGAGGAAAAATTTACAGAGGTTCTGTTCACTGTGATAAACACAATGTTGCAATTATGAACATTTTTATTGAATTCACTAAATGCGTCAAATAAATGTTATATAACACACGGTAATGTGTATTATAATGCCTCTTTTCCAACTAATTAAAGGAACCCTGTGATAAACGAGCACTCAGCAAAATCATTTTTTATCAATTTACATATTGCTCTTTCCAAAGTATATGATATTACATTGGTGGCGTTCATTAATATTAAAATACTGTATTTATCCAAACATTGCCATTGTTATACAAGCTAGAGGAAGATTATTCTGTTTGAACGATGTTTTCTGGAGCTGTTCCAATCCATAGTTTGTGTAAAAGTTAAAATGCTTTTTTTAATCTTTTTGTTCAAACTTCAATCTATTTTAATTGGAGCGGAAGTGCTTGGGATGCAGTGTCGGCTGCTCACACCCGAGGTTACGGGTTCGGTCCCAAGCTCGACCCGATGCCTCTTATAATACATCACTTAGTACTTGAACGGTTCATATATAACAAAGCTTTGAACTTTAAACGCATTCAAGCTTAATATACTTGTATGTGTAAACGATAGCATTAGCTATATTAAACATATGTATCTTCGTGCTTGAAACACTACCCAGAATATTCACAATACCATCAAGTGTGTTACTTCGAAGCGTTCACTTTAATCAACAGTACTGTTTTATTCATGATGCTATTAAGAAATAAATGTCGCTATTTGAGGTGATTGCACAATCCACAGACTGCTAATTACACACGATGATACACATATAAATTATTCATCGTTTGTTAGTGAGGAATAAAAAAAAATAGTGGTATTGTGCAACTGGTTTCCGCCTAATCGTTATTGGAATGTATATTTTGTTAAGCTCAATTGAATGTTTTGTTTGTCTATCCCGGTACAAGGCATCACCCAATTCAGGTCCGTTCGACCCTAATGTAAACACATTATATTCTCTGCATTGTCCAAAAACTAATATTTTCCGCTAAAGCAACAAACAAGTAAGCGTGCTCGTGTATCATGTAAAAGAAGGGAGAACTAGGACATATTCTGCAATCTATTAATGTTATTTTATAGTAGAACATATAACAGCTCTAATTATCACATGAAAATGCATTTAAGTTAAAAAGTACTATGGCAATATTTCAACTACTCGCGTGAAGGGTATTATTTCTTTTAAAACTCTTATTTCAGATTAGCTTAACGTCTCACTACACAGTTGTGACCCTATTCTCAACGGGTACAAGATGCTTCGTTTAAAAAATCCTATGTAAATTGGTTTGAAATATGTTCAAAATGGTTTTTAGAGGTTGTGGTTTTTGCTGCTGGTGAGTAGAGCAAAACCTGGCAGCATAGCATACACTGCAATAAGACATCATAGGTATTAAAAAGTAACTTTTATAGGATGATTTTAACAGATGTATGTATTAATGCCCATTTAAGGACTTCTTTTTTTTAAAAAAAAATCTTAGGGTGACACTGCACCCTCTTTAAAAGACAATCTAGGCAACCTACAAGTTATTGTGCGTTTTATGTGGGGATACATTTTGGCTATGAAAAATAAGTAAATACATTCTGTGGCTTATTTAAAACAAATAATAAAAAATACAACTGTGTTATGAGACCTTAAGTGAACATTTCATGCCACAGGAAGATAGCGAGCGTGAGGTGATTTGTCTCAATTGCAAGAACTTATTTCTCAATAAAAAAAAATTAGTTTGAAACCAAAATAAAATACGCCTAAAATGTGTTGAAACAAGTAAGTTCTATTAATCCCATTTTTTTAAATAAGCGTAAAGGCAAAATAAAAATATAAAAACAATTATTTATCGCCCAATTTGGGACCTGATAAAAATGACTGGATCGTTACTATTTAAATTTCTAGTTACAGAAACAATAACAGAAGAAAGTATATACATATTGAGATAACGCTAAATAGAGTATGAATGTTACCCATGTGCTTAAAAAAATCATTCATGAATTAAAAGGCATGTTGAATCTAAGGTTTTGACAACCTCAGTTTGTACATGACAAAGTAAGTTTATTTTCATCTCACAGATTCCTGTAGTAATGCATATGATTATGAACATATCATTTTTTCAATAATACGCTGCTTGATACAATCATATAAAGAGAATTACATCATTACAAGTTTCGCTTATTCAATTTGACCACTTCTATAAGTGCTTGTAAAAGGATGATTACTGATTTTAAATTTAACATTATTAATATAGATTGTATAAGCAATACCATACCAGTAGTCAAGCGTTTATTAGTGATGTTTTCAAATTATTTAAGTGTACCAATAGTTATTTATAAACTCAAATTATTTAATAAAGACTGGTTGTCATCTCAAATCGCCAGAAATGGCAGCACTTTGGCGAGAATTGACCCTTGTATAGAACCAACATGCTCCATTTGGAACTGTTTCTTGACATGCTTTTTTTGTTTGCCAGATATACCTAACGGATGGTTCATACACCTTTATTTACACATAATATGGCATGCCGCCAAGTAACTTATACCTTGCTTTATCTTGTAAGTAACAAACCAAGTGCAGCACCATCAGATTGTGAAAGTTTTAACTGGTAAAATTGTAGTATAACTCATTATGCTACATAAGTGTATACTATGTATTTGATAGACATCAAAAGATTCCAAACATGATTAATTTTGTTATTCAATTATCTCTTCGCTAATTTGATAAAGCGGTCAAGATTTAGGGAATTCCTGTCATACCATTACGGTTATTTTGGAGGTTATCTGTGTGAATTATTTTAACTAATTGAGTTTTGTTAGTCAAATTAAATTTATCATATGAAATCGATGATTCTTTGGTTTAGTCAATATAGATATTTTTATATTTATTGCTTATATCTTTATTTAACCAATGTTTGTCGACGTTTGATTGAACTGAAGCTATCATTACATTAAATATGCTGTTTATTGTTTATTTAATCATAGGAGAAAATAATAGTTTCTCTTAAACTTTCGCAAACAACCAACATGATTGTGTCTGATGTATAATGGAGTTTTGTACAGGAATGAATAAGATAAATATATCGTCCTATCAGCTCTATAATCCTTTGAGTATTTGCATTTGGCAGCTGAATATGATGACTATCAATTGTGCATGTATTGCTACAAAATAAAAATGGGAATTAAATCAAATTTAACAGTTGTATTGCCATTTTCCTATTCTCTTATTAATGTAAAGTTTTCTAACGTGTTATTTTCATTACGAATAACTGCAAAGTTAACACGTTTATGTGGTTCGCACGCAATCAATTTATCCAGACGAATAGAGTGAATATAGTCACGTGATCAAGTGGTGTATACTCATTGAATAGTCAGTTGAATTGTTTCGTTTTTTCGTTTCATTTTGTTGTTTTTTATATTTAATATAGTGCAGCGTACTTCAACATAATTCATCACGGAATATTACTTAGTAAATACAATATGCCTTTCTCGCGATTTAAAGTGTTGTCATGGCAATTTTGATAAATTTTCACTTAAGTATAAGAAATTTAATCTACATAAAACTAGAACAATACTTAAGTTTATGTGCGGAAATTTGATTTAATTTCTATTTTGCGAAGGACATATCTCTTGAATATGATTAAAATACTAAATATATCGCAAAGCTATGGTCATATATGACAAAATGAATACAAAATGCAATTAATGTAAATTAATTATTTTGGCATGTTTAATGAAATTCAAAAGAAAAATACCAATTTGTTTTGTTTTTTAAAAATAGCGTGGCCTCACTAGATTGATTAATGTGTGAATAATTTCTTAAATATGATTTTTTTAGAAAGTGATACTTGGGTATTGATAATATTTACAAACCGTTATGCATGGATTTGTAAATGTCTGTAAGTGTCGAGATTGATAATCGGCGTGAAAAGGATATTTCAGCACTGTCATGTGTTCCGTAAAACTATTATCTTGAAGGACGAAATGCCTTGCCCGAGGGCTGAACGTATGTTTAACCAGCCGGCATAAACACATAGCTTATTCAGAATAATGTTATACATATTTGCTGTATTATAATGGTAGATGTAAACAGTTTTGGCTATATTATAATCGTAGTTGTCTACGGTTTGTGTTGCATCATAATCGTAGCAGTGTACATCTTGGAATGTAGTATAAGCGTAGTTATATGCAGTGTTTGATGTATTAACATCGTAGTTATATAAAGTTTTGGCTGTATTATAATTGTAGTTTTGAACAGTTTGAGCTGTATCATAATCGTAGTTTTTAACAGTTTTGGCTGTATTATAATCGTAGTTGTGAACATTTCGGCTGTATTGTATACGCGTAGATGTATTCAGTTTTTGCTGTAGTATACAATCGTTGTTGCGTTCAGTGTTGCGGTATTTTAATTGTAGTTGTATACAGTTTGGGCTGTATTAAAATCGTAATTGTGTACAGTTTTGACTGTATTATAATCGTAGTTGTATACAGTTTGGGCTGTATTATAATGGTAGTTGTGAACATTTTGGCTGTATTATATTCGTAGTTGTATACAGTTTGGGCGGTATTATAATCGTAATTTTGTACAGTTTTGGTTATATCATAATCGTTGTTGTATACAGTTTGGGCTGTATTATAATGGTAGTTGTAAACATTTTTACTGTATTATAATCGTAGTTTTATACAGTTTTGCGGTATTACGATCGTTGTTGTATACAGTTTGGGCGGTATTATAATCGTAGTTTTGTACAGTTTTAGCTATATCATAATCGTAGTATTGTACAGTTTTGGCTGTATTATAATCGTAGTTGTGTACAGTTTTGGCGGTATTGTACTGGTAGTTGAATACAGCTTTGCCTGTATTAAATTCATAGTTGTGAACAGTTTAAACTGTATTATGATCGTAGTTTTGTGTACAGTTTAGGCGGTATTATAATCATAGTTATGAACATTATGGCTGTATTATAATCGTAGTTGTGAACAATTTTGACTGTATTATAATCGTAGTTTTAACAGTTTTGGCTGTATTATATTCGTAGTTGTGAACATTTCGGCTGTATTGTATAATCGTATATGTATACAGTTTCGGCTGTAGTATACAATCGAAGTTGTGTTCAGTGTAGTCGTATTATAATCGTAGTTTTGAACAGTTTTGACTGTATTATAATGGTAGTTGTAAACAGTTAAGACTGTATTATAATGGTAGTTGTGAACATTTTGGCTGTATTATAATCGTAGTTGTATACAGTTTGGGCGGTTTTATAATCGTATTTTTTTACAGTTTGGGCTGTATTACAATCGTAGTTGTGTACATTTTGGCTGTATTATAATCGTAGTTGTGTACAGTTTTGGCTGTATTATATTCGTAGTTTGTACAGTTTTGGCTGTATTATATTGGTTGTTTTGTACAGTTTTGACTGTATTATATTGATAGTTGTGTACAGTTCTGGCTGTATTATAATCGTAGTCGTGGACCATTTTCCTGTATAACATTGTCTAGTGGTATCATATTGATTTTGAATCTTAACGACACGCAGTACAAGACTCGTTTATAGACATTTCAAAACAAAGTGAAATAATTATTAATTAGAAATTAATCGTTCGCCAGTTTGCAGGAGTTACCTAAACTGTGAATTTACCCATCAATGTAAAACCGTAATAAATATTCAGTCTGTCAGTACAAAATACATATTTATTAAAACCAGAAAGCAGTGCATATAAAAACAAATGATTTTATCTTTAAGCTGTGTTTTAATAAATAAACTAAATGCTTGAAATCTGCAGTCGTTACCTTTGCGTTCCAAAAATCAGACAAATGTATTTGATTTGATACAGATATATACAGCTTTTAAAGGATTTATGTTAAACATCTTAATGGCATATGATGGATCAAATTTATTATTAAACCTCATTTACATCATATTTTCTATTTAAGAATATGATTATGTACATGCCTATTTAGACGGATCTATCGCTGTTTTAAAACTATTCATATTTTAGATATCAGCAATAAAACCCAACATCATCACCACTATAGGTCAGCTACCACCATTGAGACGAGCTCTTTGATTAGCTGAAAAAAGTATAGGGATATTCAGGGCATATATTTTTATAGTAAGCTTAATTCTGGTTGGATGAAAATGTTAAACTGGCAAATGATCACAATAAATATAAGTTTATTATGTTTGTGTCAATAAAAAATTAGAATAATGTTTCTGTGACTGACTAAATTCATTTTATCAAGGAAACTGCATGGAAAGTAAAATTGGTGAAATTTACTTTTTTTCATGCTGAAAGTGGGGGTACCCAACTTCAGGGGGCAAAAAGTGGTAAAAAGTGCTACTTTTGACCCCATTTTGGGGACATTTTAATTTCAGTCTAGGACAGTACTTTAATATGATATAGGACTTTTTGAACCGCCAATGATAGAAATAGTGAAAATTTGGTCAAACGTTATAATGTAAGTGTATGGAAAACGCAATGGTGGTAGCTGACCTATAATATGAACCACGATTAAAAATTATCTGCGTAGTCATGTACATAATGTATTTGTAAGCAAGATATATTTTTGCATAATTGACTCCGTGAGTGTTTAGTATCATGGGATAGTTTTCATAGATTTGGTACAGAATATATTACCTCGTTCTAGTAGTAACATAATATTCCTATTGGGAATCCAGAATTTTGGCCGACTAACGTATTGTTAAAGATTGAACTGATTAAGACCACGCGGATGTAGGCCATTATTAATAAAACTAAAAATAGTTCCCTTCAATTGATAATTTGGCATTAGAACATGATCACTGATACAAGGGACGTTAACATTGAGTTTATTTGACCTCACGGCATTTAGTTGTATGTCTATATGTGTTTACATTTCTATTGATAACGAAATAGTACTGATACGTTCAATGAAGCATTATTATAGCTGTTTACACACTGCCAGCTCGTTTGTACTTACGTATGGTTTTGAGACCATCACAACTTACGTTCGAAATACGGTCATACCTCTCGCGATTGGGTCAGTTAAATAGCAATGTTGGGAAAGCCACATTTGAGCACGTTGAATGGTCAGTTGCTTCAACTTAAAGTTTTGATGACGTTAAAGTTTCGTAAGCGTTCAGTTGCCATGAATTTTGGGACAGGCATAAAAAATTTCATTCGGGATTAAGAGACCTGAATCGGGAGATAACAAGTTATGGGATAGACTATTTGCTTTCTGTTATATTATAATGAAATATGTTCTGTTTCAAAAGATTATCCGAACATTTAGATGTTTATTTCTATATCCATTTTCATTATCAAATATCTTTATTTGACAATTTGTACACGATGATTGCAATGATTTCCGTGTGAAATAACAATTTTTAAATCTTAAAAAAAATAATGGCTGAAACAGTATGCTTGTTTCAGTCAATCAGATCTTACTTCCAGTTTCAAATGCTTCTGCTTCACAACTTATCAATACGTTTTCTTTTAGAAAAAAACAATTGTCACAAATGGCCTCTGCTAAGTATCTCGTAGAGGCATGTCTGCTGATAGAGACAGCACAACTGAATATATTGTTCATTAAACGCCGTCCAAGCACAGGTCATCGCACTATACTCTTGTTGCATGACAACGCTTCAACACACATCGCCAACATTGTCATGAACTATTTTACACAGGTAACTATTGTTTTGCTTCCCATCAGACCATATTGTCTTAACGTAGATCCTTTTTTTTCCCTAGACTCAATAAGTATCTGGACAATAATTGGTGAAACGGAAACATCTCGGATCTTCAATATTCGTGTGTCTGCACAGTATACGCAGATAGAGATTATGAAAAATTATTGGAATATGAGATTAAAGTTGTGCGTGTCAGAATGAGGTAAATATTTTGAGGGAACCACTCGGATTTTAACCTTTTGGTTTCGCATTGAAATACATGTATGCATACTATGGTACATATAAATCAATGTCAACAATATATTATATGTAAAACCCGAACCAACTAATTTAATTAAACAATCATTATACCCTAGCAAAATCTTAACAAGCATCTGCAAAACAAACATTCCATCGTTATTGTGTAAACCATATAAAAAAACGCCATTACACACTGAAGTCCTTCCCGAGTTGTGAGCAAAGTTGAACCCTTTCAAAAGCACTTACTTTGCATAAGATACAGATAAGTTCATTTCTCATGAATGTTCAACAAATAAAATCATTGGCTTAAGTAACTGTGCCAGTTTATTTACGAAATACATTGAATAAAACGTAACTACCATAAAACGTTTGCGTGATGTCAATGCATTTAACAACAAACATTTAAAATAACTGTGCGATAAATAAAACAGTTATGTTCATTACAATGCAAGTCAGCGAATGCTCTCAAGTTAATACATCATTTATAAACATGAAAGAAACAGTGTATACACTGGTTGTCTGCGTACAATATCTAATGACATAATAATAATGAAATAGACGGTTCCTCTGGTGTCGCGTGGTATAAGGCGCTGTCTCAATATCAACAAGGTCGAAGGTTCTAGTCACGCTAGCTCCAAAAACATTTTTTTTGTGAGAAAGTTTGCCAGTTACTTGCGGAAGGACGGTGGTTCTTCTCAAATTCATTCTGGGGTTTTCCTCCACCAATAAAACAGGATACGCCATTTATAAACTGAAATGTGTTAAAAAATGACGTTAAACCCCATTCAAAAAAAACAAAAACACGAAATATACCTATTCAATATTTTATCAAATGCAAATGATTGTATTGCTTACAAACGGTAAATTGTCTTTTAATATATATTTAATTCATTCAAGCTTAACGGAAATCTTTATAAACACATATTTATTATTGAAAAACAGTTTTTAAAGGTGTTAGGTTTTATTATCAGTTATTAAATGAAATAAAAGTTTCTACGACAAAACAATAACATCCTAATGAACTTTCTTCTAAAGAACTCATCTAACTTTCAAAGACAACAGAAAACGTTAAAGACGAGCATTTGCCACACGGAAATAGATTTCTTGAAAGACATATAATAACACAACACAATGAATTTCATGAAAAAAAAAATTTCCACAACTTTTTTTTCATTATGAACTTTAATGTTATAAACTTATTATTTTTTTATACTTATAACCATAATGAAGTTAAATTCAAAATTTCAGCTAAAACACTGAGATAACTGGGATAAAAGTAGTAAAATAAACCACCCTGTCCAATTGGAATTTTTATGTCCAATTGGAATTTTTATATTCCAATTGGCATTAGTTTCCAATTACATTTTCCGACCTGTCGATTCTATTTATAGATCAAATATTTTGTGTGCGTGTAAAGAAGTTGAATGTGTATGTGAATGTGGGCATGCACTTGTATGGGAGTGCAGCGTAGGTGTTTGTGTAAGTGCGTTTGTATGTCCGTCTGTGTGTGCGTGTAGCGTACGTGCGTTTGTAGGTTTGTATATGCAGCATGCGTGTGAATGCATGTGCGTGCATACATATGCATTAAAACTAGAAGTAGAAGTGACAGTAGCAAACACAAAATAAGCATTTATATGTGTGCGTGCATGTAGTGTACTCAGTGGCAGAATAACAACACAAGCAGCAGCAGCAGTAGAAGGAGTAATAGTAGTAGTAGCAGTAGTAATAATAGTAGTAGTAGTAGTAGTAGTAGTAGAATTTATAGTAGTAGTAGTAGTAGTAGTAGTAGTAGTAAAAGTAGTAATTGTAGCGGTGGTGGTTTTGGTGGTGGTAGTAGTAGTAGTAGGAGAGGTGGTGATGGTGGCGGTAGTAGTGTTAGTAGTATAAGTTGTAGTACTAGTAGTAGTGGTAGTACTATTAGTAGTTGTAGAAGTAGTGTCGGTGGTGGTTATAGTAGTAATAGTAGTAGTGGTGGTAGTAGTAGTAGTAGTAGTAGTAGTTGTGGTGGTAGTAGTAGTAATAGTAATAGTGGTGGTGTTGGTGGTAGTGGTGGTGGTGGTAGTAGTATTGGTAGCGGTGGGGTGGTAGTAAAAGTAGCAGTGGTGGTGGTAGTAGTAGTAGTAGTAGTTGTAATAATAGTGGTGGTTGTGGTTGTAGTATTAGAAGTAATTGTTGTGGTGGTAGTAGTAGTAGTGGTAGTCGTAACAGTAGTAATAGTAGTTGTTGTGGTGGTAGTAGTAGAAGCAGTAGTAGTTGAAGTAGTGGTGGTGGTGGTGGTTGCGGTAGTAATAGTAGTAGTAGTGTTGGTAGTAGCAGTAGAAGTAGTGGTAGTAGTGTAGGTGGTGGTTGTGGTAGTAGTAACAGTAGTACAATTGGTGGTGGTGGTGGTAGTAGTAGTTGTAGTAGAAGTAGTAGTAGTAGTAGTAGTAGTAGTTGTGGTAGTAGTAAAAGTAGTAGTTATGGTGGTGGTGGTGGTGGTGGTGGTGGTAGTAGTAGTAGTAGTAGTAGTAGTAGTAGTAGTAGTAGTAATATTAGTAGTAGTAGTAATGGTTGTGGTAGTGTTAGTGGTGATGTTAGAAATAGTTGTAGTAGGGTAGTGCTTGTGGTGGTAGTGGTAGAAGTAGTACTAATTGTTGTTGGAGTAGAAGTAGAAGTAGTAGTAGTAGTAGTGGTGTTAGTAATAGTAGTAGTAGTAGTGGCAGTAGTAGTATTTATGTTGATGATGGTGGTAGTTGTAATAGGTGTATTGGTGGTGTTAGTTATAGTAGTAGTATTAGTAATGGTAGTAATAGTATTTGTGGTGGTGGTGATAGTATTACTACTTCTGGTGGTGGTTGTGGTAGTAGTAGTTGTAGTAGTGGTAATGGCGGTGGTGGTGGTAGCAATAGTAGTAGTAGTAGTGGTGGTGGTGGTGGTAGTAGTAGTAGTAGTAGAAGTAATGGTTGAGGTGGTATTAGAAGTAGTAGTAGTAGAAGTAGTAGTAGTAGTGATGGTGATGGTAGTATTAGTAGTAGTAGAAGTTGTAGTAGTAGTAGTAAATGTAGTAGTAGTGGTTGTAGTTTTGGTGGTCATAATAGTAGTAGTAGTATTAGTAGTTGTAGTAGTAGTAGTAGAAGCAGTTGTAGTGGTGATGGTGGTAGTAGTAGCAGTTGTAGTAGTTGTAATATTAGTTATAGCAGTAGTAGTAGTAGTAGTAGTAGTAGAGTTATAGAAGTAGTAGTCGTGTTGGTATTATCAGTAGTAGTAGTAGTAGTAGTACTTGTAGAGTAGTAGTAAAAGTAGTAGTTGTAGTAATGGTAGTACTGGTGTTAGTGGTTGTAGTAGTACTAATGGTTGTGGTAGTAGTAGTAGTGTTATTGGTGTAAGTAGTAGTAGTAGTGGTGGTGATAGTAGTAGACTTAGTAGTAGTAGTAGTAGTAATAGTATGTACTAGTAGTAATAGTAGTTGTGGTGATAATGGTAGTTTTTGTACTACTGGTGGTGCTGGTGGTAGAAGTAGTTGTAATATTAGTAGTAGTAGTAGTGGCATTTGTCGTGGTAGTCGTAGTGGTAGAAGTAGTAGTGATGGTGATGGTGGTGTTGGTGTTAGTAGTAGTAGTAGTAGTAGTAGTAGTAGTAGTAGTAGTAGTAGTACTAGTAGTAATAGTTGTAGTAGTAGTAGTGGTGGTAGTAGTAGTACTATTAGTAGTAATAGAAGTAGAAGTAGTAGTAGTACTAGTATGTTTTGTTATTGTACGTATTGTAAGAGTAGTAGTCGTGATAGTAACAGATATAGCGGTACTTGTAATAAAATATAAAGTCCTTTGAATATTCAGAGTAAACATCGCAATTAAAATATGTTTTCTTTCGCTGTCCCAAAATATTATTAATACCTATCTTTTAAAAACAAAATAAAGGCGAAAATGTTTATAAGCCACACATTTTTTTATACAATTACATGCTGGAACAGTATGTCTAAAAGAACATCGGACACTACGGCGTCACACAGCGTGAGCTAATCAGTGACAGTGTGTTATTGTATTCCCCTCGTCACTGGCTGTGGGACAATGTGGGATAATAGAAGGTAGTAGCGATGCCCAATATTCACTTTAAGAAAATCCACTTTATACTTGACTGATTGGAAAATTTAACACTTGAGAACAGATGATAAAAAGGAAATAATATTTTAGACGTAGGTCTATAATAAGTTGTGAATCATATCATATAATCAGAATATGTGCTATGAAACTTTAAAACTGACGCGGAACAAATTGTATCAAGGGATTTTAGAAGAAAAAGATATTTCAGATATAAGAAAAGGGCAATCAAGTTCATCAATATTTATTGACTCTTGTCTCTAATTATCATCAGTGTCTGGTACAAATTGGTTGTGTGGTGTATTCGATAATGATCGAAAGTGTTCGAAAAATCCATCTACATTTATCCCAGACGTATGTGTAACTTTTTTCGAACTGCATTTTTTTTAATATATTACCAAAAGTTTCGAGAGTTGGTTTTACTTAATTTTGATAGGTTATAATTTTTTTGGGTAAAATATTTGTTTGTTTTTTTTTGCTTTCCGTTTTGCTTTAAAGAACAATCTCCTACTATTTATAAAACGTATTCTATTTGTTTCTAATGGATTGTTTTTATAATTTCTTTTATCTTTAAAAAATGTGTTTTAAGAGTCCTTAACAGGTATCGTTTAACCAATCTGCCTTTTTAATACGTTTTTGCAATGGGTTTAATTTACATGTTCGTCCATTAACAATAAATTAACAATTATTTAAATTAGATTTAAAAAAACGCTTTAAAGATACTGTAATTAGCAGAATAGACCTTAAGCAATTATTTTAAACTACAGGACACGCAGTGACCAACTTGTACTTATCCCCCACACCCACCTTCAATCCACGCGGTAATGTGTAGATATATGTCAAAAAATTTAAGTGAACATTTTTATCAAAATTAATATTCACTAGATACGGGAATACAAAACTCCTAGTTTATAAAGAGATTAATTTTGTTATAAACAACAACTTAGGATATTATACGATTGTTGACAAATTAATCTTATTATTGGGGTTTAATATGTTTTAACATATTTAAACTAAATATGGCATATCCAGCTTTACAGAATGAATCCGAGTAAAACTACCATCATTCCATAAGTATATCAATTGAGTGAATTTCAGCTTTCAGATTCTATTGATTAAGATATAAAGCAATACTATATCAGTGTTCCATCATTTGTTTTGATTTTCATATATTACCTATTAGTTAATACTTATCTATTACTTTATATATTTATAATTTGCTTTTTTAAAAAATAAAAAAAAAGTTGTATACATTCTCGCTGAAATTAATAAACAAGTTCTATTTACTGTTTTATATATTTCAAATTTCATAAAGTAAAACAATAAAGCGAAACAAAATACTGGAAACTGTCGATATATTACGAAAGTCTCGGCGAGTATCGCTCGTTATATTCCGGACATTTCCGATAGCGATTACCTGAGTAGTATAGTAACGGTTAATTACAGCACACTTCCTCACTTCCTATTATTTGCGGTGAAATGCTTTCACATTATTCTCTTAATAGTTCTGTTAAATCGTTCAATAACAACTGCTTTTCCTTCATTAACGGTACGATACATTTCAATATTGTTATCGCTTAACAATTTCTTAAAGTGTTTATTGTAAAATTCACTCCCCTCACCAACCCGCAACTTTTGATGTTTTGCATTCATCTTACGTAAAATATCTTCAAATGCCTTGGTTACATCTAAATTAGTTTTATTTTTAAGCGGTACACTTCAAGCATATTTAATCAATATATCAATTATATTTAATATGATATATTTAACTCCTTTTTTATATTTTGAGAAAGCCCGCGTATCAAACAAAACAGCAGACCACGTATCATCCACACCACTTACAATAACCCGACGTCTCGGTAATTTTCTTTTGATGGATTTGTGTAATTCATCCGCTTTTTTACTACACCAAGACGCCGACCTTTCCAGTTGTTTTTAGTCCAAGCCAAGTTTATGTTTTATAATAAAAGATGGTTTGACAATTAAATTTTTAGCAATTTTTTCCTCAAATGTTTATTATTTAGTGTTCTTTAAATTGTCTAACATAACTTCATCACAAACAGTCTTTATTTGTTCCATCTCAATGACAATAATCATGTTCTCGACAAATCATTTAGCGGAGGTCCATTACACAAAGGATTTCCAGGACCACAATACTTATATCCAAGAAGCGTTAATCCCTTTTTAGGTAGTTATGGTAACATAGTTTTGTGGATATCAAATCCACGCCCCATATTATTTTTTACACATTTTGTTTTTGTTATCCCACAAGACGCACACGTACTCTTTTGCACCAACCTTCCGTTTTAGTTGTAATAATTTTAGGTTCTATATCTTGTGTTACAATTGTTTCTATCACACAAGAACTACTCATTTATATATTATTAAAACATTTTTTAATAATTGATTCATTTTCTTTGGTTTTGAACGGTTTCAACATTTTAGACAAAACATCATACATGCTACATACATCTTATAATTTCTTAATGAAATACAAGCAGAAGTAACCACACAACATTTGTATTGTATTTGATAACATGTTTTAGTTTAACTGGTGAGGGTAAACCAAAAGGATCAAAATAATAATCATCACAACAACAAACTCGATGAGTTTCAGGACCAGCCATATCAGCCAAATTAATTATCAGACATCCACTCAATGACGAACGTGGAACAGTATCTCTACTGAATACCCCGCCGAAGTAATGAATTTTTAATATCTTAACCCATTCTAATATGTCAAAGTTACTTATGGGTTTATCCGCAAATTTTGTTTGACCGCCCTCCATGTGGTCCAATCTGCAAGCCCCATCCCTTCGGAGATCCAATTTTCAAACCTCTTCCACAAGGAAGTGCATTTCCTGCACGGTGCCCCTTTCCTGTCAAACTAGAAATAAGCGATCCGATAGGAGGTATTCCCAACGAAGCTGGTAAACCGAGAAATCCTCTATTTTGCCTTTGTTTCTTATTCATAGTCATTTTCATACTATTTGATTTTTTTTTAATTTATTAATCTGGTACTTGTTTAAATAACCGGAATTGATTAATTTTCTCTAACCATTATCATCAGTTAAAAGCATTCCATTTCTAAATATTCTACTAATTCCTGTAGACGCTAAACCATTTAATGACCCAGTAGCCGACGGCGCAACAATTTTCGGAATAAATTTAGCAGCCATAGGCAAATCACCCCCGCCATTTTACCAAGGAATCCGACATTTTTTTCTTGAGCAATCATTTGTGTCTTGGATATATTTAAATCTAATCACCCAATCGTTTTACTTTGTTAATTGCTTTTATTTTGTTATAAGTTAGCATCAATGGCACGGCCCTTGCAGCAGCATTTAATTGGTTATTTTTCTACCTCAATGTTAATTCGCTTCTTTTATTAACGTCTCACACACCAATTAATTTTGTACTGTTCTACATATAGAGACATGCACTTCTGGAACACTGGATACATTACCAATGGATCTAAAAGTGCCTTATTCCCATAGATAGTCCTCTGTGGGTCCAAATATGCAGAAAAAACATGGGGTTGACCAGGTTGCTTTTTCACAATTTCGATGGTTTGATGGCACCCCTTCATTTTTGACAATTCTGCCCATTTGTTGCAGTGTATCACTACGCATCTTTAAACTGTTATAGCATCATCAAACAGTTCCCAGGGTCACCCAAACTTTGCAGAAATCATGAAAATGTTCCAATGTTCCCATATGCACAAAGAAATATGACATTTTATGCATTTTTAAAAAAAAAATTACCCAACCGCTTTACACAGCTCTAATTTCTTGGGCGTAATAATCTTGCTACCGTCATGTAAGGGAGGTAATTGTTCAGTGAGACCTTAAAAGCATTTGCCAAACTTCTCTTTTGTCCCTCTGTTAAATTTACTGTATGTAAAGTGTATGTCATATATATTATATTTACATAATGATTAATTCATTTCCTACTTTATTTATTACAACGCTTTCTTTAAAATTCCGTAGATTTTGTAAGACCCAACAGGAGTAGAATTTAATTTATAATTTAACGTGATTAGTTTAGGATCAGTAGTAACAATATCGCTAGAACTACCACCAAAGTTAAAGTACAAAAGTCCAAATAAAGATTGAAAAATGTTTATATTCAATAACGATCCAGTGTTTGTACCATTTTGTTTATATGAATAATTAATAACATCTCTTAATATTCTAACAATGTTATCCTTACTATATTCAGTTTCTGGATAATATTCTCCATTACCAACCTCTAATCGAGGAGAGGACAAAGAGCAAATATTGTTATAAGTTTTGATATTAAACGTATCAAAGAGATGTGGGTTTTGTTATTGGTTATTTTCTTTGTTAGTTTTTTGTAAATAAATGAAAATATTTCGGGTTCTTAGCACCAGCAGATATTCTAAAGGATTGAACTACTTGTTTGGAACTAGCTGATTCTTGTATCATTTCCCTAAGATAAGTCCATTTTGTCGAGATCAAATGATTTTCTACAGTATACGTTAGTCCACCAGAATTATATGTCATTTTTTGTCACCCAAAGCACTAATTTTGTAATAACAACTCTTCCATCATCAACACCATTAGCTTTTAAGATCAAATTATCATCGTCAGTAATTTGCAAAAGTATTTGTATTTGGCTAGGAGGTAACAGATTTGTTTCCAAAATTTCGAAAAAAATGAATACTTTTTCGGATTATTGTAATTTCTTTTATATTTCCACAACAAACAAGTATCGTTTTAAGAAACCTTTATTATGATCAGCTTGACCCACATCACTTTCTGCTAAATTTTTTGTATCCAAATAAAAATACTCGTTTGTCCCAGTGGTTTCGGCGTAGTCACTAGATACTTCAAGCATGTCCTTAACGTATTTTGAATTCCTTAAATCAAGACTGTAGTTCTCTCGTATTATAAGTTTATATTTAAAAGATGATAAATCAAATTCCACTGAAATAGCCTCGTTGTTATCTCCATTAAGAGCAAGTGTTTGTATAATGTAGTTTGTTTATATCAGAATAGGAATACATCCAATCAGCAAATTCGATATCTTTCCTTTCCGTTCCATTGTAGTAATGTATTTTATTATTACCAAGCTCTTCATTAATATTATACCGAGAGTATAACATAGTATTTATTGAATCAAGACAAACAACATAGTTTTTATTTTTATCAAGAAAAATAGGTCTATCGAGTACGGTTGTAAAATCACTAGATGTATACTTATTATTATTATTTTTTAATTGAGCTGGCTTGGATGAAAGGAATTATTTTTTGTTCCATATATCAAAAATATTTATAATAAAGTTTAATATGAGATTCTGCTTCAAATTTAAACATTTACACACAGGGAATAGCAGTAGGATAAAGAGCAATTCGGTTATTGGGTTCTCTTATCTGAAATGTCCACCTATCTCGCCGTAATTCTGTTCTAAGCCATCTATCTTTATTTCTTTAGCAAATGCTTTTAGTTTATCGGTACTTATATGATTGTTATAAGAAAGCCCTGCCAAATCTCCATTAACATTAGACCCAATTTCCCCGAGTTTTTCAAAAAATGTATTTACTCCACCACCAACATCAATTTATTTTTTTTTTATTTTTCATTTCAAGAGCCGGACGGTGATTTATATAATAGGTCGAGTTCAAGAACATAAGTACCTGGTTGTTTAAAAATCCAATGTTCCGCACCATAAAGGAGACTACGGTCTCCACCTACATCATGATTGTATTCTACAAGACTTTGATAATTTGTATATGGATTGGGGTTCGACTAAAATGGTTTTGTGAAATAGGATATGACTTTTTCTGTTGTTGATGGGACTTTAAATGCTTTTTCTGCTGTTGATATGGGTTTAAATGTGTAAAAGATCTTATTATCATTTTCTTTAGTTATCCAAATCTCATAATCAATTCCTATGTCTAATGAAAAAAGCAGCATATCATATATATGTCTCTTTTTCGGTATTTGGTCATATTTTTCATTTATTATTCGACGTAATTCACCATCATCATCAGCCATCTTCAACTTTTTTAGTTATTACTGCATTATCCGCAATTGATCTGTAAAATAAGAGTATGTACTTCATCTCGTTGTACATTATCCGCATCCAGTTGATCCTTTAGAAGGTTAAACCTTGTTTCTTACGATGTTCTTAATTCTTGCGTTAATTTATGTATACTTGTCTACAGTTCTTTATCATCAACCATTTGTTTATTGATATCAGACACCCTAGTCCTTAATTCATCAAAACCGTTTCTCAATTGTTTTCTCACCTTTTTAACAATATTTTCTTCTGTTTCGTCACTTAATTTTTCAAAAGCATCCCCCATAAGCTAAACCTGTTTTCTTAAAACATCATAAATAACAATAAGCTTTTCCTTGTTTTCTAATAGTTGTTGTTAAATAAATAATACCTTATCGGCTGCTCCGTTTTCAATATTTTCTAACTGCCCCGATATTTCGTCCAGTTTCCATTTATCTACAAGATTTGACTCACATTTTACTACAATAAACTTATAAACAGCATCCTTAGAATCAGTGGGGACTGGTAGGTTGGTAATTCTCATTTATTGCATGTCTAATGCAGATCCGTTTTTAACATATTGAGTTAATACAATTCCATAATTCGTTTTTCCATTTTCACCATCATCCTTTTCTATGTCCGATATGTTATTATGTGTTCCCATTATATCTTTCCATAGAAATTTCTTTTAAAAAGTTTTCTTGGTTTGTCTAAATAAAGAAAATTATATTGCTTACTAAACCCTCTTATAAACTTTTCTTTTTCTGTACCATTTTCGTTACAACGTTATCCATTTCTTTTTTAGACGGGGTTTGAAATAAAATGCAATGTCAACAGTTAAGTCTGATATTTTTAGGAGTTTTTTTAATAAGATTGAGTTAAGTAGATGACTCAACAGTTTTTATGTCTTCTTTGAATAAAATAATTGTAATATTATCTTATTTTGTTCCGCAAGTATAATCATCAAATACCACAACCCTTGAACACGAACGTCACTCAAATTATCAATACTAATGATATCGCCATTTGAATATTCTAAAATATCTTCAAGGGGGAAGTCATGTTTTTTCCGCTATACCCTCAAACCGTTTGATTAGAGATTTATATTTTGTTTGTTCTAGATTTTTAGTAAAAAAGATATAATTTATCGTAGACAATTAAAGACTTTGCCAACATATGCACTAATACATTTGTTTTCCCGCTACCAATATTGCCGCATAACATCCTAAAACAAGAACATGGCATGTAATCGTGTAGTTGCTTAAAAGTGTTTTTTTTTTCTTCTTTTGCGCCATTATTCGGAATTCCCATTATATCATTAGCTATGCGAATGTCTTTAATAATTATAATATTATCTAAATTATTTAAATTTATCTAAAATTATCTAAAGTTATCATATAATGTTATTATTGAAATGGAAAGAATAGGTAAAAAAGAAGAAAGAAGTTAAAGCATTTTTATGAAATCAATGATGCTATGGTGGACTACAAGATGAGAAAACAAATGAGCCAAGAAACATACCAGGAAATATTTTAACCTATTACTTCCACTCAAGAAAAGGTTCAAAAAGAGATTAGTAGCCAAAGTAGAGCGTTGGAACGAAAATTTGTTGAGTTACCGAAAGAACAAGCTAAGGAATTATTTAGTTTGCTTAAACCCCTACCAGCAATAAAAGAGGAAGACCCTGAAGATGAAGCGTATGACCCTAAAGATGAAACGCATGATACCCTGAAGAGATTTCTGAAGAACAACCCGCTAAAATATTAGAGGCAGAGTATTGTGTAGAAGCTGCTAAGGAAACTTCAAGTGTGGTTTTTGATATAGGGTTTGAAGATTTATATAATAAATAGAGTGATGTTATACCGTTTGGTAATTTGATAAATACGCCAGATCAATGGGAAGATGAATGTAAAGAAGTTGTTAGCACTATACGACGCTTAAATGGTATGATAGCGGGCTCGAGAAGAAAAGAAGACTGAGACAGTTAAATGAAAGATTGGGAAAATGAAACAGGATAAAGATCAATTAGTAGAATACAATAAAAAAAACTAAAGCGTGTGATGGATAGTGAATAATTGTTTACAGGAAAAGGCTTAAGAAATTTTAAAAAATGAATGAATGAATGAATGAATGAATGGTGTTTTACGGCACGTCGACACATAAATAAAAAAAAAAATTAAAAAAGTAAATAAAGATGGAAACTATGGAAGCTTGAAAATAAATATACCTCAACTAGTTTTTCATCATAAATAAATTGCGAAGCGAGGTTCTGGAACTGCGTTAGAAGCAAATATAGATGACGATTTTATCGAACTAATTGCTAAAAGATACAAAAAACATATATAATGAGAGTAAACAAATACACGCGATAAAAACAATTAACTCAGAAAAACATCAAGTAAAAAGTTATGAAATAAATAAAATTAGTCTGTCGTGTTTCAGTAATAAAATATATATTTTAGATGATGGGATTAACACAATTCCATATGGTCATTATTCTAAGTAAGAGTTGAAATCGGGGTGACTTTTTATAGATTAATAGTAGTATAGTAAAGGTAGGCTTCAACAAACTTTTCCACGGGCGTGGATGACCAGCGAACCTGTGAGTTGGTCATTTTAGGCGGTGAGTAAGTGTGCTGTAATGAACCTTTGCTATACTTACCTGTTACAGACTAAATATAGATTTTTAAGCAGACCATCCGCGCAAAGAGTTGTAGGTGTTCGTTTTGCCATCCATAGCTTATCGACGGATACCGTATACATCTCTGTCTATCTCGTCTTTTATCAGTTTATACTGTTCAATCACACGTAAAATATTGGTTCCCAGAAGCAATTTGACTTTAATGAAGATAGATAAATATAAAGTATTAGTCTTGGTACATGTAGTAGTAGCATAGACATAAACAGAGATAAGAGTGACTGCAAGTGCTTATTTAAATTTTGAATGTCACATTTGGCGTTCTTCAAATATTAGAAACAACATTTCCTGGACCAATAAACATAACTAGCAGCAGCAGCAGCAGCAGCAGCAGCAGCAACAACAACAGTAGTAGTAGTTTTTGTAGTAGAAGTAGTAGTAGTAGCAGCAGTAGTAGTAGTATTTGTAAAAGAAGTAGTAGTAGTATTAGTAGTAGTAGTAGTAGTAGTAGTAGTAGTAGTAGTAGTAGTAGTAGTAGTAGTAGTAGAACTAGAAGTAGAATAAGTAGTAGTAGTAGTAGTAGTAGTAGAACTAGAAGTAGAATAAGTAGTAGTAGGAGTAGTAGTAGTACTAGTAGTAGTAGTAGTAGTAGTAGTAGTAGTAGTAGTAGTAGTTGTAGTAGTAGTAGTAGTAGTAACAGTAGTAGCAGTAGTGGTGGTGGTCGTTGTGGTGATGGTATTGGAACGTTAACCGTCTTCGTAGTGGCTCTGATATATGACTTCGTGAAACGGATCATTGCTTAACACAGTTCTGACAGTATGCAACTTCACTCAGTTTTGACGGGCAAATGACAATAAACCATAATGTTGTATATAGATCATCAGAGAAACTGTGACTGTACTTAAATTACACAATTAAAGGACCAACGGTATGAGAACCACACGTTTGATACCTAAATTGCTCACAAAAAGCCTTACATGCGTTATAAGCACGTGTATGGTACCTTAATTACACAAGACAAGCACCAACTTCATGATATGCACACGATTGGTACCTAAATTACACAATTAAGGCACGAACAATATGAGAACCATAAAATTAGTACCTAAATTTCGAAAGACATACTCTACATAATTGATAAGCACGTATTTGGTATTTAAATTACACAATATAAGTACTAACGGCAGGAGAACCACACGTTTGGTGCCTAATATACAACAGACAGCATTAACGCCATGAGAACATCACGTTTGGTACCTAATTTACTCAAGACAAGCACCAATAGCATGGAGACCACGCGATTTGTACCTAAAATACACAAGACAAACACCAATTGCATGATGAGCACCTGTGTGTACCTAAATTATATAAGACAAGTGTTACCTGTATGATAAGCACATTAGTCGTATTTGGTTCTTAAATAACGCAAGGCAAGCACCAGCTGCATTATAAGCACAAGTTTCGTATCTTTTCTCACTCGATACACAACATCCTTACTCGACTATAGATTTTTTCTTACTGGCCACTTGATTTTCTATTCTATATATACTCAATATTCTTACACAGCATTCAAATTCTTTTTTTGACACTTTAATTTTACACTCAACACTAGATTTTCTTACTCAATACACAACACTCTTACTTGACTAAAGATTTTTCTTACTGAGCACTAGAATTTCTCATCTATTTGTACTCAACATCCTTACATGACATTCAAATTCCTTATTTGACACTTTGTTTTCGACACTAGATTTTCCCACTCAATACTCAATATCCTTACTCGACTATAGATTTTTCTTACTAGGCATTAGATTTTTTACACTATATAATTATAATCAACATCGTTACTTTAAATTCCCTTAACTGACACTATATTTTCTTACGCAACACTAGATTTTCTTACTCAATACACAACAGTATTACTCGGCTATATATTTTTCTTACTGGGCACTTGATTTTTTAATATATGTATACTGAACATCCTTACATGACATTTGATTTCTTTATTTGACACTATATTTTCATACGCGACACTAGTTTTGTTTACTCGATACACAGCATCCTTACTTGGCTATATATTTTTCTTACTGGGCACTAGAATTTCTAATCTATATATACTCAACATTCTTACACAATATTCAACTTCCTTGTTTGACACTTTATTTTCATATGCGACACTAGATATTTCACTTGATACACAACATCTTTACTCAACACCAGATTTTCTTACAGGGCACTAGATTTTTAATCTTTATATTCGCAATATATTATTCGATATGTGATTTTCTTACACCACAATTAATTTCAAAACTTAAAAATACAAAAGTGGATCCACCATCAATATATGTAAATATGACGTCACGTCTTGAAGGTGTCATATCAAACATAAATTACTTATCAAAAGCACTCGTTAATTCCTTTAGCATGTTAACCTTTATTTTAAAAGTGCTTTAAATTTCCCCATTGTTCATTCTTTATAAAAACTTAACATAACTATTAAAAACAAGGATTTGTAGGTTGTCAAATTAACGACTGGAGTTTTCGAAAGCGAGGCTAAATGTGAAACAAATGCCTGGATTTAATACTCTATATTTCCCTCAATCCATAATGGAAAATTTATCTTTATATGTTTATTGTTGAATTATATATTTAAAGTTGCAATTCTTAAAGGTCATAAAATGAAATAAAATAAAATAAAATAATTAACATTGTTTACTTAAGGTCCAGGTCATTCTGAACGGTACACACGTAGAAACAATGGCTGCGAAATGTTGATTTTTTCGAAATGGATACATTTTGAAGGAACATTTATCAATTTAAGCTTATTAAAATAACATTAAAAGTATCTGCGATTGGAAATATAGTATACCAAATGGTTATTGTGAGGGATTCATATTGGTATTTTTGTTATTTTTCGTGAATTAAGGATTTGAAAAGAACCATTTGACCCTGAAAAATATACAGTGCTCGGAAATGAGTAAATTTTGGATGGTTTCTTTTCTAATAAAACTTATATTGGTAACTTTGACAATATTGCCGATTGAAAATGAATTAGTTTAAATGAGTTTTGTCAGGTTTTCTTGTTTCTTTCTTGAGTATCTTTCGAGAATTAAGGTTTCAAAAAAGAAAGCATTGAGAATACAACATTTTGTCTATTTTGATCGAATTTTAATGTGATTTTAAACCTTTCATTTTACGAAATAGTTCTTCTAACCTTTACCAATTTACAGTTTAGGTATTATGAAACAAATCATTTAAATATCAATACACAACTTAAAGTAACACCAGATAAATTAGCATTATTGTACACCCATAAGGCGTGGAATTTCTGTAGTGCGTGTGAATCTAACGTGACACCAGCACTTTCCAATTAAAAAACATCTATATCAGTTGGAACCTCCCAACTGGAAAACCTCGGTTCCAATTGTCCAACTCTTAATAAATTTCCGATTTTAATTTGGCAATTACAGGTTGGAAATAGAAATTCCAATTGGAAATGGAAACTTTCCAGCTTGGACGAAACGACTTTCCATTGCATTTTTTGGGTCGTTAGATTATAATTGTGACATAAATTGGCAATTTATAATGCTTTTGATAACCTTTTTGTGATCGCACAGTCGTACTCCTCAAACTGGGATACTTTGCCAAAAAAAATAACGAAAGAGTTTTTGCCAGAATTTCACTGTGTTGTGTTTAATTTATTTAATCCATTTGATCACATTAATGAGATATTGCTGTATACGGGCATGCATTGCATGTTTGGTGCTGGCATGAATGCAAAACTAACGATAATGAGGGTAAGAAATTACAGGGATAACTAGTTAAAAATAATAGAAAAACAAAACATTCAATTTCGGTCTTCTTTGGTATCGCATCGAGTAACATAAAGTAATAGCACAGGAACACGCAGCTATGAAGAAATATAATTCTAAAACTAATCAAACATTAAATAATTTTAAACCACTGAACGTATTACCATATAGTCGATTGACTGATTGAATAATTATGGTCAACTTTATGCCCTCGAGGGCTACTAGACGATCAGTTAACCTAACCATCGTTTCCTGGGATTCTGGAATGTTAACCAGAACTCTAGCATACCCCATCTCTGCAAGTAACTGATAACTGTCCCACTTGAATAATAAGACACAGTGTCGTATATCAATCATCACGGAGACTGTGACTGGGCGGGGATTCGAACTCTGGATTGTCCTACGGAGATAATTCAAATGTATTACTATATCATACTTCATTGCAACCATTGTAACCATTACAGGGTATTAAATAAAAACTTATTTTGTAACACGTGACAACGTGTTTTAATTAAAAGCACTCGTTTGCAATTGGTTTAAAACCTATACTATAATTTCCATAATAGTTCCAACGTATTTTAACCAATAAAGAATTTTCAGAAAATTAGCCAACAGTCTAATAAGAGCAAGCATTTAATGATAATGAACGACGCTTACGTTGTTTCTGTAAATTTTGCAATCACATAATATTATGTGGATCACTTGGCCAATAAAAGAATATTTGTCTGTATTAGAATGTGATGTCTGGAGAAAAATGTTCAAATAAATATTGCCTGTATTTGCTAAATGAAAAGATAAACAACGAATACGTTACGTTGCTACTAGTCTTTCCCAGAGCCCGACATCTCCCGAATCAATTAGGTCTAATAGCAACCAATAAAAGAGAATTCTATGTTTTTCCCAAAATTCATAGCGATTAAACGCTTACTAAACTTTAACAGCATTCAAACTTATAGTTGAAGCAACTGACCAATCAACCTACTCAAATGCGGCTTTCCCAACATCGCTATTTAACGGACCAAATCGGGAGAATTGGGCCAGTTTTACATATTACAGTGCTATTGAACTTGACTTGACATTGTCAATTTGTTAAAGAAACATTTGTTTAAACTAATGTTTATCCATGAACACATTTTTCCAAAATAAATTTTTCTATTTAGGTTTATCTGTATATTGTTATATAAGTATCTAACATAGGTTTGAGGTTCAGATAGACACTTCCGTTCCATTGAATAATTGATTTCGCCAAATCACTGATTATTTTTCTTGCATAACGAACCACATTGAATAATACGTTTAATTTTATTCACCATTATACTTTTTAATCTGATCTATTCTAAGACGTCATCTAATATATTTACGTCATATATTTTATACGCCACGTCATATATGGTTGAAACGTTACATAGCGCGAAACGTTACAGTGAAAAGACAGATCATATCCTTTTCCGGTATACAAGAAAATGTAAGTATCATTTAGTTGATAATGTTTTGTCTAAACGAAACTTGTTCGCCCATTTGGCAATATATATATACATACATAGATGTATAATATGGTGTCATGTTCATATTTCTTTAAAAACATACAACACCGGAATAAAATATGTAGATTTATTTATTTACGCTCCGCCCTTTGGCCACGTGGCGTTTATTATCATTGGGCTTAAGACTGACCGATGATGAGATGATGAGTTTTAGTTCTCATCGCTCATCGCTTGGCATTTATCTTGCCGATTTGGTCCCTTAGCCGGTGTAACATTAAATTTTCACATAATTCTAATGTTTATTCTATTCAATTATAAATATATATTCAAGTTAATTTTGGTACAGCCGTCAAAATAACTTATTGATGGATGTGTGACATCTTTATTTCCAAAGAGCATTGCCAATGTTTGTCTTTTACTACAACGCTATCAACAATTGTTTTTTTTTTGCGTTAGGTTCTTTATCCCAATAAGTATATACAATCCCAGGCTCGACAATCTCTTTGTTGTCATGGTACTTCTTAGATAGCCTACGTTTTAACCCTGCTCGTGGTACTAAACGACCTTATAGGTATTATGGAAATGGTATGGCTTATAAAACATAAAAGCATGCTCTCACACTGGGATAGAGGTCTACGTCAGCCACGGAAACTGACTCCGCATAAATGTATATTCTTTTGTCCGCCGTTGCTTTCACCTTCTACATTCGTTAGAACATTTTCTATATCTGTGATGAAAGCTAAATGGATATAATGAATCACCTACAGTAATGTTAAATTTTCAAATTTACATTTTTAAAATGTGTGAAACAATTAAATTTTATACCTTGTAATAAAAAACAATTAAAATACATTTACTGTTATACGAGTACTTAGTCAACCATTAAAATTTGCAACTACTGCCATTATGAATGGAGCAGCTCATTTTACTCTGTTAGCGGGCACCGCTATAAAACCAAAACATTAGGTAAATCGACAAAATGTGCACATTCACTGGAACTTTTACGATCATTGTTATGCTGTTTGTTTATAACTACGGCTATTCAATACAATCAACATACTGGTGCTAAACATATTAAGTATAATTGGAACTTTTACCAATATTGTTTTATTAAATAGCACAAATAATGTTCAGATTTATATTTCCGGTAAGCATAGACCATCCATACCTGTAACGTAATTTGAAACGTTAGCACTCTTGCAGCAATCTGATTCAAGTTTTGCTATGAGATGTTTCAAGAATGGTAGATACATGTTTATTCTCCCATACGACCGTGTCCAGTCGTTTCTGGAGAAGGCGGTGGAGGTAGCGTTGGATAACGGTGGAATAACGCTGAATGGTGTGGGATTTGCGACCAGTGGTAAGAGACTAACTTTTTAACTTTTGTTTATTTTTTTGAAACTCTGAGTCGAGCAAGATGATAACATTTCTGATCGCTTGGCAGTTTTTACAGACTGTAGCTGTTTTCGTTATCGTTTTGAAAATACATAGACATTACTGTGGAAACAACACAGAGCAACACTTGTTATTGTATTGCAAATATGCAAATGTTTGTTTGTCAAAATAGAAACCAGCAATAACTATATTTGACCATATCTGATCAGATAACAAAACACTTACGAGACAGATGCATTTCATATCAATGATTTAATGTCGGTTTCGATAAAAGGAAATTTATTTAGCTTTTTGTCAACCAGATGTTTCAAATAGACTATTTATAGTTAACGCAGTAAAACAATGCGGATTTATCAATGCACTTTCCTATTTCGAGAGCATAAACAGATCAAACCTAAAATATTGATTTGGTGCAATCAGTAAGTTGGAAACTGAAGTCAGCATATGCATTGATATAATTAGCCCTGAGAAATGGTTTCATTTCACAATAAAGGAAATTTTACAATTAAGAATGTGTAAATTGTTCAAGAGTGGTAAGTAAAGCTTAAATAATGAACACACATACCAGTTTCAGCAGACGTATTAGCACTTCTTTCAACTGATCTGTTTTTATATGTACAACATTTCCTGGCAATAAAATACAGTAATTTTACTCTAATGTACATGTACATTTATTCTCTTCTTCCATGTGTGTGAGTCCTATCTCTCATTTACCCCCCCCCCCCCCCCACCTCCCCCCCATAGTCCGCATAGCTTTCGTAGTCTTAATCATCACAGACACTTGCTTTTCATAGATAAACGTCCTTCACGACCGTTCAAAAGCGCCAACTGATATCGCTGTAATGTAAGGGACAGTACAATATCCTATTTATAAAAACAAGTTTAATGATTTGATAAACTGTGATAAACATACCTTTAAAAAAAATCGTAGAAGATGGCAAAGACTAAACCGTATTGTAAAATAAAGCGTAGAATACAGAATGTATCCGATTTTGATGGTACCTTGCCTATATTGCGTTGCTTTGACTTGTTTCACTTTGAAAATAGTACCCAACAGGAAATCAAATCCTATCTTAATACTTAGGCTGACCTCCGTAGAGGCAAACCAAAAAAGACCGGTATGATGGTATAGATATGTTGTTTCGTTGGTGATAACACGTGTGGTATCGGAATGGTATTTTAGTTTGAATTGCTTTCTTCCGTGTGTGTGTGTGTGTGTGTGTATGTGTGTGTGTGTGTGTGTGTGTGTGTGTGTGTGTGTGTGTGTTTAAATAATAACGATTGAAAGTAAAAAAAAAATATTTGCGTAGGTTACAATCATATTTTCTAAGAAATGAGTAAAATTCAGCAGTTACATTTATGTTTCGGTGCGGTTCCAAGTATCCAAATAGCGGAGGTAGAGTAGTAGTACCGCCACCAGAGTGAGAGGGACAACCTTCCCATACACTACACCCAGGTTGCATCTTCCCAATAATTGAAGTGCTCTTACGCCCATTAAAGTATCGATTACCTTCAAAATACTTATAATTACGCTAAGTTACTCAAAACGACAATATTGACTGCGATAAAGTGATTTGTTACGCAATAGCGCGCTCGATAGTATCACGCGTATATGCAAGGGAGGATCCTGAGCAAGAGTTACTAGACCAAACTTGTATTCCGTACTCATTATTTTTCAGTGCGTATAAATAATAAAATGCGTACTACGTTCGATACAGTTTTATTGCAGACATCAATATATTAAAAAAAAGAAAACCCAATAATGGTACATAATATTAGTGAAACCATAACTTTTTTAATCCTGTTAATGATCCCGCACATCTTAATTCGCACACTACCACTGCAGTATTCATTTGTGTACTTCCGAACACTGGCGGAGGTACAATCGGAAAGCAACCGAGTCATTACAGAATTACAAAAATGTAAACAAAAGTTAAAAGTTCGATCTGCTCGTCTAAGAAATACATATTTCAATCGAAGTTATTCATTTTCTCACTTTTTTAAAAACAGTCATTAAGGGGTGTACAGGAATGGTTTTAGCAATAATATAAACACATTTAATTACACTCATTTTTGTTATTATCAAAAAGTGTGCATTTAGGAAGTTTAATGAGGCTTTAATAGGAAATGTTATTAATTGAAATAAAAACAGCCTGGCATTTTTGTGTGTGATAAATGGAAAATAGATGGATGAAGTGTATTTAATGTCGATTGAAAAGCTTACCAGGGCTTATCTTTATTTGTTGCACATGCAACATCAGTCATGTGTTGTTTTGCTTATATTTAACAAATAGTTAAAAAAGGACCCCGTGTCTGATCAAAATTTAACACTGATCAGTTTTCAACGACTTTTTTTATCAGAATTTAATGTTGAAATGTGACACTGGTCAATTTTTTACATTGAAAAATGATCCTTGGAGTCATTATTCAACGGGGTCAATATTTAATGTTACACCGGGAATATCGTATTTCACTCGAAAATGTAAGAACACTATAAAAGTATTGAGTAATGCGTACTCTCAGGCTTACCGGCAAATGTGTCGTAAGTGCTGACTTTATACACATAAACTATCTCTCCATTTAGTCTCTGTTTTTACGGTTAACAAAACGCTCAGACCTATGCTTTGGAATAGTATTCATCCAGTATTTGGATTTGAGTGTTATCTACGAATCATATCTACCGATATGCAATCCCAAATAACTCATCCTTGCTATTGGCTAAACATAATACTTCAGCTTGAAACTGAGCAAGACTTATGCCTGAAAATAGTCGTAAATTATTTACAATATGCTTATGAATTAATCTTTTAACGAGCGAGATATCATCAGTGAATACATATTAAGTGTTATATACTCATACCGATGTAACTTTCCTTTAATATTTATAAACATGGTTAAAACTCTTTTCATAAATTTCCGTTTACTCTGTGAAAAGATTGTACAAGAAATAACCATTGTAATATGCCTTTGTTTAGCTTAAATATATTCAGATTCCGTCTATGCGCCTTACATTTCGTGTTTTGACAGATTTTCAATAATTTCGGTGTTTTTCACTATTTGTATTTTTTCTTTGTGCTATTTTACTTTATTTTGTTTAGTGATTAAACATAGCTTTTAAGTTGACTCTCAACACATAAATGTGTGTACCTCTCATGCTTGTGTTCATATTCATGTGTCTGTGAAGGCGTGAGTATATGCGTGATTGCTTTCTAGTGTGTATGCGTGTCTGCTTGTACCTCGTCACGGTTTTGATACTCTGTAATTGCGTGTAACTGCGAGTGTTTGTGCAATGTAGCGCTTTGAAATTCAAATGTTAAGTATCATGTATATTTGTATGTCATTTGCTATTCATGTTTATGTTGATATGTTCTTTATGTAATAACATATACGATGTATGTTGATCTCCGCTAATTGTTGAAATAAAGAAAATGTATTCAATACAATGTAGTGTTTTTTTAGATACCAATAGCGTGTCTTAGGAAAATGGCGACGTAGCAACAAAATCATCGTTGATGGATTATCGACTTTTGATATACAGCTCGCGGCAGGTCAATAATCGGCGTATTATGGTTAAATTTATTTTATTAAAAACAATCAATTAGATTGTAATTTGCTTGCATTTTTATATTGACAGAGAACCTTGCAGGAAAGGGGTGTTTCTTCCAACAATGATACCAGCTGATATAGATTGTCGTCGTATGACAAGGTGATTGACAGATCATTGTAAATATTGACAGAGAACCTTGCAGGACAGGGATGTTTCTTCCAACCATGATACCAGCTGATATAGATCGTCGTCGTATGACAAGGTGACCGACAGAACTATGTTTATATTGACAGAGAACCTTGCAGGACAGGGATGTTTCTTCCAACCATGATACCAGCTGATATAGATCGTCGTCGTATGACAAGGTGACTGACAGATCATTGTTTGCATTGGTATTGTCAAACTAGATTATAACGGCAATTGCATACATGTAGTTCACCAAATATTTGTTCTTTTTTCCCCAAATTTAATTTGAAAAAGAAATAAGTGATTTATTTTTGTTTGAGCAAAGTGAATTATAAAATGATATATTCAGTAACAGTTGACTTTGATATTTTATCAAACATAACTTATCTTATTGTTGTCTAATAACGAAAATCCTAATGAATTAGCAATTATGCCACGACATGTGTTTGTCTAAACCATGTATATATATATATATATAGGTTGCCGGGCAGGCTAGCTCAGGTAACGTGCGCCAGTCCAGTTGTCATGAGCCTGGCCAGCGTATCTGCGATATTTGGTCATGTCATTTGTTCTACAGTCTCTCACCTCTTAATATATGGGGGAGTCGTCAGTGACTAAAAGAAATAAAGTGTATCTGAAACTGGTTCATCCCAGAAATTATGTTGCTGAAACACTGTTAAAAAGGGCGCAATGTCCCAGACACAAATAATTTCAAAGTCGTTTCTGTCATTCAAGAGACATATATCATGTTCAGCAGACACATTTTATAAATATTTTATTACCGTATTTTCCTTATTTATAGAAAAAGTCGTGTTCAACAGATTAACAGTTTTGCCTAATGCGTATACGCATTCCACGGATGACATCAAGAATAAGATATTAGAAAATGTAAATGTATAACTCAAATGCTTGGTAAATTTTACATACCAAATGAACTGAAGAAGATATTAATCTTGTTATAAAAAGTGCCAGTAACACAAGTATATTTTTATACCCACTAGTAACACACACACACACAAACCCACTAGTAACACACACATATACGACAAGCAACACACACATATACCGACTAATAAAACACACATATACCCACTAGTAACACACACATATACCAACCAGTGACTCACAAAAATACCCACTAAAAACACAAACATATACCCACAACTTAAAAACACACATAACTACTAGTTACACACACATATACCCACTAGCTACAAAAACATATACCCAGTAGTAACAAACACATATATCCACACACATATACATGTACACACTAGTAACACTCACATATAATCAATAATAACACATACATATACCCACTAGTAACACACATATATACCAACTAGTAACTCACACATATATACACTAGTAACGCACACACACATATACACACGAATAACATACACATACATGTATATCCACGAGTGACACACACATGTACATGTACCCACTAATAGCACACACATATAACCTCTAGTAACATTCACATATACACATAAGTAACATACACATATACCCTCTTGTAACACTCACATATATACCCTATAGTAACACAAACATATACCCACTATTAATCCACACATATATCCACTAGTTATACACATATACCTACTAGTAACACAAAAATATACCCACTGGTAACACACACATATACCCAGCACTAGTACATGTAACACACACATATACGTTCTAGTAACACACATATACCAACTAGTTAAACACACATATATCCACTAGTGGTACACACATATACCCACAAGTGACACACACATATACTAACTAGTAACACACACACACATATATCAACTAGTGACTCATATATATACCTACTACTAACACACACACATATACACACAAGTAACACACACACACACTCTCATACACACTAGTAACACACACATATATCAACTATTGACACACAGATATACCCACTAGTGACCCACACATATGCAACTAGTAACACACACATATACCCTCTAGTAACACTCAAATATACCCACTAGTAAAACTCACATATACCCTCTAATAACACTCACATATACCAGATAGTAACACAAACGTATACCAACTAGTATCACACACATATATCCACTAGTAACACCCATATACCTACTAGAAACACACATATATACCCACTAGTTAAGCACATATATACCCACCTCTAATAACACACACATAAACCTACTAGTAACACACATATACTCACTAGTAACACACATATACCCACTAGTGACACACACACACACATACCCAATAGTAACAAACACTTATACCAACTAGTGATTCAAATATATACCCACCAGTAACACACACATATACCCACTACTAAACACACATTTACCTAAAAGTAACACATACATATGCCCACTAGTAAAAGACACACATATATCAACTAATGACTCACACATATACCCACTAGTGACTCGCACATATACCCACTAGTAACTCTCACATATACCAACTAGTGACTTACATATATGACCACTAGTACCACACAAATATATCAAGTAGTGATTCAAATAATTTTATACTCACTAGTAATACATATACCCACTAGAAACATAAACATAAACCCACTAGTAACAGAAACATGTACCAATAAGTGACTCACTTATATACCAATTACTAGCACTCATATATAACCACAAGTAGAACGCACATATACCAACTAATGACTCAATTATAAACCTACTAGTAACACAAACATATACCCACTAGTAACACACATATATCTACTAGTAACACACACATATTCCAACTAGTAACACGCACATATACCAATTAGTTACACAAACATATACCCACCAGCAACACATATATATATACCCACTAGTATCACACACATATACCCACCAATAGTAACACACACATATCAACGCCACTATTAACACACATATATACACACTAGTAAAACACACATCTATCAACTGGTGACTCACTCATATACCCACTAGAAACACAAACATATACCCACTCATAGCATACACATGTACCCACTAGTAACACAAACAGATACCCAATAGTAACACTCACGTATATCCACTAGTGACACACACATATACATACTAGTAACAAAAACATACATCCACTACTAACACTCACATAAATACCATTAGTAACACAAACATATACCCAATAGTTACATGCACATTTACCCACTAGTAACACACACATACTCACTAGTAACAATCACATATACCCCTAGTAGTACTCACATATATCCACTAGTAACACACACATATACCCACTAGCAACACACACACATATACTATCTAGAAACAAACACATAAACCCACTAATAACAAAAACTTAAACCCACAAGTAACATGTACATAATCAAAAATTATCTACTAATAACAAACACATATACAAATAAGTTACACACACATAAACCCACTAGTAGCACACACAGACACTCACTACTAGTAACATACACATATACACACAACTAGTAACACACATCTACCCACAATAAGTAACATAGTCACACTAGTGACTCACACTTATACCCACTAGTGACATTCACATATATCCACTAGTATAACACACATATACCTACCTGAAACACACATATATCTACTATTAACACACGCATATATTCACCACTAGTAACACACATATACTCACTTGAAACACAACGCATATACCTACTAGAAACACACACATATACCTACTAGTAACACACACATATACATTCTAGTAACACTCACATATACCCAGTAGTAACATATACATATACCCTCTAGTAACACTTACATATACCTACTTGGACATAAACATATACCCACTAGTAACAATCACATATACCCACTAGTAACACATACATATATCCACTAGTAACAAACATATACCCACTAGTAATACACACATATACCCACTAGTAATACACACATGCGTTTACCCACTAGTTACACACACATATACCCACCAGTAACACACATATATATTCATAATTAACACACATATACCTACTAGTAACACCCACATATACCCACCAGTAACACACATATATATTCATTATTAACACACATATACCTACTAGTAACACATACATATACCTACTAGTAGCACACTTATATCCACTAGTAGCAAACACATATATAACCACTAGTAACACACACATATACCCACTAGTAATACACACATACAGCCACCACTAGAAATACACACATATACCCACTAGTGACTCACACATATACCCACGAGTAACAAACACATATAACTACTGGTAACAAACACATATACCCGCTATTAACACACATATTTCTACTAGTAACACACACAAACCCACTAGTAACACCTTCATATATCCACTAGTAACAAACACATATACCCGTTAGTAACATACACATATACCCACTAGCAATACAAACACAAAACCGACTAGTTACACACACATATACCCACTAGTCATACAAACATATACCCACCACTAGTAATCCAAACACATACCGACTAGTAACACACACATATACCCACTGGTTACACACACATATACCCACTAGTAATACAAACATATACCGACTAACAACACTTACATATACCCACCAATAACACAAACATATACCCACGACTAGTAACACACATATACCCACTAGTAACACACACATAAATACCCACTAAACACACACACACACACACACACACATATACTCATTAGTAATACAAACATACACCCACTAGTAACACATACATATATACCTACTAATAACACACACACAAACCAACTAGTAGCACACACATATACCCACCACTAGTAACACAAATATATCCACTAGTATCAAATATATATACCCACTAGTAACACAAACATATACAATACCAAGTTATTTGTTTTCGCCATAAACAAACGGTGATATACAACTGAGGACATAAAATTACGTTGTAACTTAAAACTATCGAGAAAATCAAATGTAACAAACATGTTTTTATAACTTTAAAAATATTTTACAAAATCAAACGTTCCAACCTTTATTCCATCTTAATTAAAACATGAACAGTGTGCAAAATCCTATCAGACAAAAGCTTTACACGTTTTTATGTCGTCTGCAGACAAATATATTACTCGGGAAATGCGTTTTATGTTATTTTAATTATCCAAAATGTCTTTATATTATAAATGATGCATCTTAACACACGCTGTCTGTCTAAACATCATTCACCTTACATAAAATCTTCATGATTTTGCTTTTCTGTCATTTTTGCTTTATATTTGATATATATAATTGGTAAAATATTACGTCACTAAAGGAAGACTTTTGCTATTTTTTTTTATTGTTGCTCATTAATAAGAGGATTTAATGGCGAAATGAAACTTAATGTATGAATGTTGATTCGTTATTAAATGTAATTAGACATTTATTTTTAAATCTATTTGTAAAACATACGGATCGTTATCTAAGATCACAATAATTACGAAAAGATTGTGTTGACGTGTTGTTGTTTGTTGTGCTATTTAATGTTTCAGAGAATACATGTGTCAAACGATAATTTGTTTTAATAGAAAAAAGTCATTCTGATACCATTTGTTATATCTATGAAACTGGTCTTAAAAATAGGAATCATAATGAAAAATGAAAACACATATGTTGTTCTTGGTAATAGGAACACTGAGTTTTTCTCTTAGTAAACATGTTGCTACCTACGGAAAAAAAATTAGGCAATACCCAAACTACTTTTTATACGTTTTTATAAGAAAGACACATTAAATGTAAGATTTCACCAAATGGGTTCTGCAGTTCAACAACTTCAATTTAAGATGTTAATTCATAAACACGAACATCTGGAACTTTCTAGCCGACATCTTTAAGTATAACTGTTAATTCTCTGGTAATTCCAGAACGCAAACAATTGAGTTCCAAAGTCAGTATCTGCCGTGTTTAACGTATTCGCAGCGGGATGGTCAGTTGCAGAATGATAACCTGCATTACTCATGCATTCTATTCTTAGTGAGTCAATTTTAAATGCATAAGGTACCGCATGTCTACTTTTGCAGTAACTGGCTGTGTACTTAATTCATAAAACAACGTATATATGCATGTTAAGCTAGACGCACAGTTCTAAAAGCATTTACTACCGTCGTTGAGCCTTCTAACAAAACAGTATTTTATCACGCATAAGCTATAATGTACGATTAACCAATCATAATTTTAGAGACAATATAATTTACATCGTATTAGTTAGCAACAGCATGTCTTATACATATGTTAATAATGATAAAACTGCGGTGAAGTCTGAGCTCTATCATTGAAATATTCTGACAATAGGTTGATTTGATCACGCACAGGAAATACTGTTCAAGATCAATATAGTATCGCTCCTCTTTCTTCACACTCTTTATTCCATGACGGCCGATTACACCATTGTCATTTAGCAATGCATTAACCTTTTATTGTTGTCGAAAGTGATTGCTTTAATACAATTATTGAGAGTAACTTATTAATGTCCTAAATACATGCTTAGCAAGTCAGATATATATGAATTCACTGTTTCTATATGATCCAACGGGTTTATAGATCTGTCCTTTATATAGCATGTAAGTTACCTTGAATCCTTAACTGGATCTTACTAATATAAAACTATCAGCTCATGTATGTAAGTTTGTTGTGAATTTAATTATCTCCCTTTATGAAATTAAATATATATGAATTCACTGTACCCATATGATCTTATGGGTTTATAAATCTGTCCTTTATACAGCATGTGAGTAGCTATGAGTAGCTATGAATCCTTAACTGGATCTTACTCATATAAAGCTATCAGTTCATGTATGTTAATTTGTCCACCCTGTCCAAATGTGATGCATGTTATTCCATTGTTTATAATTCATGGTCGACACCAAATTTATTGGTTTGGCAGAAGCCTTGATATTGTATCTATAGTTTGCATTGTAGCTAGGCGCACTTAGTAGTCTGGTCTTGGTTATTCACAAATAATTATCTCCATATATACACACCATTTTGTCTTATCCTCTTACAGATCTCGTGATTTCTGGAATTGCATTGGCCAAATTTGTTATGCAGTTATAACATAGTGGATCACATTGTGTTATTGGAAACTACTCATGAAGGAATTGAATTGTACAAAGCTGCGCTGTCAAAAGAATAACTTTGTATTCCGTTTAGAATAACAATTATTACACAATGGATGATAAAACATCGGCGGCAGTTGCTTGAACTAAACAGGCATTTCAACCACACCCTTATTTATGTATTTGTATTAGAGGATTCGTCCTCTTTTAAGTAACAATGAAATGTGGGTATTATGTTAATTTGAGAAATAAGTATTAAATATAGTAATAGAAATGGATTAAATTTATTCTATAGTTTAATTAGCACACACAATAAATAATTTGCTGATTAAACTCTCCAAATGTGTACTAGAAATGTTTAATAAACGGAAATAATTTATCAAGTTCAAGCTGACAAATTAGAATATGATTATGCTTCACCGTTTATAAGATTCAATCAACACTTTCTTTATTCCTTATATTGTCTTTATCCTTTTGTCACATTGTTGTATAACTGTATTATTTATGTATGTTTTTTATTATGAGCCAGTGGCCTAAAGAACTTGAAAAACTATTGTCTTGTCATTGTCATATTTTGCTTTATTTTTTAAGTTGAATTTATTCGTTATTCCCTCTTATATGCATATACAATAAAAAAAATACATAGAGAAAGAAATAATGATACATACAACACAAAGCAAACTGAATAAAAAAATTTACACTATATTATACATTCTTTGTTATTAGCAAAATGATGGTCAGGATAAAATATTGGAGAATTACACTGAAAGACGAAAAGCAAATAATTTCGATTTGCAATTTCTATAATAAGAAAACCGTTGAAACGACTATGAATATATTCTATAAAATAATGTTAAAACAAGAAAAGACGGGGAAATAGAGATGAAAAGGGAAAACGCGTGGATAAATGAATGAAAATAAACAGAAGTAGTCATGAAAATAGATTAGTGTGCTTTTTACTGTCGATTTGAATTAAAATTCAGTTGTGAGTTTTTATTATTAGACAAATAGCAATCTATTCCATTTATGTTCATGCTGCGTCTTTGTTGTTTGCTATTTTTTTTTCAAAATGTTTATGATATATTAGATAATTTATAAAAGTGTTGATCTTTGGAATTATTTGTTCATACTTGGTTTGAAAATAATATATATTTCCATAAGTCAATATGCAATTTAATAAAATAAATAACTACTCTGATCAAGATTCCCATGAGAAATCGTTGAATAAATGTGACACTCCCAAATTAAATGTTTGTTTGTTTCGACATGCATATTGCAAAAATCTCACAAACTTGTATTATAAATATGTGTACTACATTTATACAGAAATGTATTATTAGGTAATTGTATTGGAATGCTCCTAATTTTGTATGTATTAGATATTGGAAAGGTATATTATGTATACTTAAAGATAAAAGTTTGTTTTATGATATGTGGTTCAATAGTAAGGTCGCTTCAAATATACTTAAAGTGGACTTGTGTATATATTTATTCGATCTTAGCAGTAAAACTGCACATTTATATCAAACATTATATATCACGAATATTCTGTTCAATAACTCATATGTATTGTGTCTCTGTAGTGTAAAATTATTTCGTTTTGTTGACCAAATACCTAATCGTGTCCCGCAATAAAGTCACTCATATGCCAGTTTCGGGTTATACTAAAACACCGAAGAATAAAACGGAAAAGGCGTGACCTTTCTCTTTCCAGTTTCGGGTTATACTAAAACACCGACGAATAAAACGGAAAAGGCGTGACCTTTCTCTTTGTTTGTTAATAAACATTCCATCAGTTACTGAACAGTATGTTATAAGGGACGCATCTTTAAACTGTTTATAAATAAATATTTATTTGAATTTTTTATATTCATCATTTGTTCCATTAAGTTATTTTGTGTATTGTTGCTTGGTTTATTCTCATTTTATGGTTTAGAATTCCATGAATGTGATATACTTTGAATAAGTTAGAAAAGCCATATTTTAATTTCCTTTATCAAAATAAGTTTTACAGAAGGATATTTTATTATTATTAATAACGTTTGAATTATCCCATAGTACATGCATTAATTTGTTTAAGTTTTAAACATTTTTTTAAGGTAATACTTGACCATGAGTGTACTGTTTCTGATAAAAACTTTGAGTCTAGCTGAAAGTCATTATTTAAGTCAATTGTATTAGTATAACATGCACAAATTAATTGTCCTCCTTTTTTGCTATTTGTCACATGTAATGTATATATGTTTTCAATCACTATTATTGATAATTCATTTCATCCACAAAGCTTTAATTGAATTTGTTTAAATATATTCAGATCTATCATTTTTAAGCCCCCATTTTCGTAATTGTGTGTGATTGTCTTACACTTATATTGTTTGGTTAATAATCCAATAAAACATGCCTTTGTTTTTTATATTAAAATGTTCAGTTGACAGCTTTTCTAAAACAGCGAAATAATATATAAGTTTTGGTTATGGTAAGGTTTTAATTACTTTAACTTTACCAATCACAGATTCATTTACTTTTCTTGTTAAACAAGATATGACTCGTGCATAAGTGCATAGTAAATGGCATTATTAGTTATGTTGGATAGAGGCTGAATAGTTGCAGATAAGATAATGGTCAGTATTAAAAAGACAGTATCAGTGGAATGTTAAGTGGTATTAGAAACAATAACATTTATGTATTGAAGTCGAAAAGGTCGCCCCTTCTTTTAACTCAGTGTTTTTTATATTTCTTCGAATCCTTGAGCTCATTCAGTGTTTCTCAAGAATAGAGCACCACCGCTCATTGACAAGTGGATGCTAGGCCTCTTGATGGTATTGTATATTACCTCTCTTGAGCAAGTGGATGATAGAGCTCTTGATGGTATTGTATATTACCTCTCTTGATGGTATTTATATTTCCTTTCTTGATGGTATTGTATATTACCTCTCTTGAACAAGTGGATGCTTGAGCTCTTAATGGTATTGTTTATTACCTCTCTTGATGGTATTGTATAATATCTCTCTTGATGGTATTGTATTTTACCTCTCTTGAACAAATGGATGCTAGGGCTCTTGATAGTATTGTTTATTACCTCTCTTGATGGTATTGTATATTACTTCTCTTGATGGTATTGTATATTACCTCTCTTGATGGTATTGTATATTACGTCTCTTGATGGTATTGTATATTACCTCTCTTGAACAAGTAGATGCTAGAGCTCTTGATGGTGTTGTCTATTACCTCTCTTGATGGTATTGTATATTAACTCTCTTGATGGTAGTGTATATTACCTCTCTTGAACACGTGGATGCTAGGGTCATTGATGGTATTGTATATTACGTCTCTTGATGGCATTGTATATTACCTCTATTGAACAAGTGGATGCTAGGGCTCTTGATGGTATTGTATATTACCTCTCTTGATGGTATTGTATATTACCTCTCTTGATGGTATTGTATATTACTTCTCTTGATGGTCTTGTATATTACCTCTATTGATGGTCTTGTAAATTACCTCTCTTCATGCTCTTGTATATTGCCTCTCTTGAAGTTATTGTATATTACCTCTCTTGATGGTATGATATATTACCTCTCTTGATGGTATTGTATGTTACCTCTCTTGATGGTATTGTATATTACCTCTCTTAAAGGAGTGAATGCTAGGGCTCTTGATGGTATTGTATATTACCCCTCTTGATGATATTGTATATTACCTCTCTTGATGGTATTGTATATTACTTTTCTTTATGGTCTTGTATATTGCCTCTCTTGATGGTATTGTATATTACCTCTCTTGATGGTGTTGTATATTACCTCTCTTGATGGTATTGTTTATTACCACTCTTGACGGTATTGTATATTACCTCTCTTAAAGAAGTGAATGCTAGGGCTCTTGATGGTATTGGTATATTACCTCTCTTGATGGTATTGTATATTACCTCTGTTGATGGTATTGTATATTACCTCTCTTGATGGTATTGTATATAACCTCACTTGATGGTATTGTATATTACTTCTCTTGATGGTCTTTTATATTTCCTCTCTTTATGGTATTGATATTATCACTCTTGGTGGTGTTGTATATTACCTCTCTTGATGGTATTGTATATTACCTTTCTTGATGGTATTGTATATTACCTCTCTTGACGGTATTGTATATTACCTCTTTTGACGGTATTGTATATATTACCTCTCTTGACGGTATTGTTTATTACCTCTCTTGGCGGTATTATTTATTACCTCTTTTGACGGTATTGCATATTAACTCTCTTGACTGTATTGTATATTACCTCTCTTGACGGTATTGTTTATTACCTCTCTTGACGGTATTGTATATTACCTCTCTTGATGGTATTGTATATCACCTCTCTTGATGGTATTGTAAATTACCTCTCTTGATGGTATTGTATATAACCTCTCTTGATGGTATGATATATTACCTCTCTTGATGATATTGTATATTACCTCTCTTGATGGTATTGTATATTACCTCTGTTGATGGTATTGTTTATTACCTTTTTTTATGGTATTGTATATTACTTCTCTTGATGGTCTTGTATATTGCCTCTCTTGATGGTATTGTATATTACCTCTCTTGATGGTATTGTATATTACCTCTCTTGATGGTATTGTATATTACCTCTGTTGATGGTATTGTTTATTACCTTTTTTTATGGTATTGTAGATTACTTCTCTTGATGGTATTGTATATTACCTCTCTTGATGGTATTGTATATTACCTCTCTTGATGGTATTGTATATTACCTCTCTTGATGGTATTGTATATTACCTCTCTTGATGGTATTGTTTATTACCTTTTTTTATGGTATTGTATATTACCTCTCTTGATGGTATTGTATATTACCTCTCTTGATGGTATTGTATATTACCTCTGTTGATGGTATTGTTTATTACCTTTTTTTATGGTATTGTATATTACTTCTCTTGATGGTCTTGTATATTGCCTCTCTTGATGGTATTGATATTACCACTCCTGGTGGTATTGTATATTACCTCTCTTGATGGTATTGTATATTACCTCTGTTGATGGTATTGTTTATTACCTTTTTTATGGTATTGTATATTACTTCTCTTGATGGTCTTGTATATTACCTCTCTTGATGGTATTGTATATTACCTCTCTTGATGGTATTGTATATTACCTCTCTTGACGGTATTTTATATTACCTCTTTTGACGGTATTGTATATATTACCTCTCTTGACGGTATTGTTTATTACCTCTCTTGACGGTATTGTATATTACCTCTCTTGATGGTATTGTACATTACCTCTCTTGATGGTATTGTATATTACATCTCTTGACGGTATTGTATATTACCTCTCTTGATGGTATTGTGTATTACCTCTCTTGATGGTTTTGTATATTACTTCTCTTGATTGTATTGTATATTACCCGTCTTCAACAAACTCAATAAAACAGAGTTTGTTATTTTTCTCCTTTTGGTTACGTTCTATGCTTCCGAAATATTTTATCAGATTTGTTTCTTTCCCTAATGATAGTTCCAAGTGGATTGCGTTGCCGAAATAACTAATAACGTAAATTTGAGATGATTAGAAAAATACAATTATATAATATTTCAAATTTTAAATATAGTTACATGGACTAATAAGAGAAATATGTGAGAAAACAATTGGTTAGCCTTAATGTTTTTTTTTTATGTAAGACAAATATATAAAGTTTTAATCTATGCAACATGTAATTTATTTTCGCTCGATTATGGAGAAAGCTCAGATATTATATTATCCGCCTTAGAGTCCGCTGTCTGGATATAACAAATACTGAGTGATTTTTTGAGGGGTTATCGGGTCGATCTGAAGATAGAATCTGCAATCCCTAGCGTGATTATTCTATCCACTGTACTACCGTTCCGCATGATTATAAGGTGTTGTATACTACGTCGTCTTATGTTGGCCATATATTTTCTTTCTTCCTTTCTTTGATACCAATAATAAGGTTACGTTATAGTTTTTCATATTTTATCAATGCTAATGTACGTATACAAATTTATAGTTTTTCGAATTCTAAAAAATCTCTGAAGAAATGTGATTTTCATGTAGAAATTTATTGTCACTTTATACGCATTACCGTATATAAGTTGCTTTAATTTTTAACTGTTAAATATTGCTTTCCTTGTTAGAAATAATTATTAATTTTATCATTTGCGTTGTGACGTATCAGTAATTTCTTCGAATGCAACACGCTATATAGACGAGAAGATACTTCGAAGTACTAAAATAATTACACAAATGCTCAGGTAACGAATATTTACCTAAAAGGGCTTTATTTATACATGTAACGATGAGTGATCACGTGCCTTACAACAATTAATAATTACAATGCATTGTAAAATGTACAAGCAATGATAACAACATACTTAAATTATTATTTTATTAAGTAAATGTACTCAATATATAGTTGATATAATATTATGTTGATAACAAAATGGAAACAAAGTCAGGACACTTAGACAACGGTCCGAACTTTTTTCGAATGATATCTTGTGAAAACTATCTTAATTCAAATACTGAATGCTAATGGATAATATAATATAAAATGCAAACGAGTTTTATCAATATAATCTTAGTTTTATGGATACATAATTCTATATTTTGGCGAAATATGTCTAATTCTCAATGAAATATAACATACATTACTATCTCAAACAAAGTACCTTAATAATCCATCGCAGTCATCTCCAAGTAGATGTAATTATTTGCACATCAAATTTTCTTAAATGTGTGTTAAGGGTCGCCAGATGTTTATTTTATATATTCACTCGAGTTTATGCTACACAATAATTAGACGTACTCTAAGAGAAGTAGGTACACTGATACAAACACTTAAATAATATTAAAATTAATGTAAACTCAGGGTAAGATAATCTTTAAGTGCATTACGTAATTTAAGTGTAATTATCGCATGGCGGATCTAGATTGTGAGAAACAAGTACTATTTGTGTCTCTGTCATGCCCCATAGTTCTCTGATATTGTCCTCGTTTACATGATATCTAACATTTTTACTGGCCAATACAAAAGTATAATACGTTTGTCCCAAATCGAATTATATAAGACTTTAATTCAATTCGATTTAGCTGAAGGTTATATGTTCTGTATCTGCATATACATTGTTAACGTCAGGTAATTCGTCGTCTCTTGCTACCTCACTGGCTGTATCCTTGCCTGGGTTCAACAGCTTTAAAGTTGGTTAGATAGTGAAAACAGCATCTGATCTGAAGAATTCAATACCGCTATAAAAGATGATGATACATTATACAAGATGTACTGCTTACAGACAGACAAAACAATACACAATTTCTTGTTCTTTATTGTACTTGACTATAATGTGTATCACGTTTTCGAGTGCACGTATAAAAGTTCAATGTTGCTATTACATGCAAATGCTCCATTTATATTCTAAAGGTGAAGGTCATACATTAATACAAATTATTTTATAAAACAGCCTTTCAACGCATCGAAACGTAGCGGTATTATGACTGCAGATAAAGGTCAACATGTTATGTCTTTTTCTCTTGCTATGCCTTATTTTTCTACTTTTGTTTCCTCTACTAATATGTTTGTTTATTTGCGTGTTGTCCTGGTGAAAATTAGGATAATCTTAAGTCTAATGTTTTTGTAAATAGAAGCGGAGGTTGTCTGTCCCAGAACCTGATATATTTTTAACCAGGTATATTAACCCCAATGAAAAAGCAGATAGTTCTATACGTGCACCACAAATCATAGCATTTGAACGCTTACTAAACTGTTACAGCATTAATACTTTCAATTGAAGCAACTGACCAATCAACGCGCTTAATTGCGTCTTTCCCAACATTGCTATTAAACGGACCCTCTCGGGAGAGCTGGGTCCGTTCTACTGACTATTAGTTAATAGTATTCAAATATGCAAGCAATTACCATAAAACAATAAATTAGCCGGAAAATAATCACAAGTTCATTATCTCTTCCTTTTTATGTTTACTACTACTTCAATACGTGTATTAAATTGAAAACCGTTTTTTGATGTTTTTTTTGTTGTGGGAGGGCAGTCTGCTGAAGATTTATTATTACTTCCACATTCTCGTTTTATGATGTGATGACATGGAAAACAGCAATATTTCGTTAAGGTACTATCCCCAGTTGCTTTAGTTTCGCTATTGCCCCATGATACTGACCTTTGTTAGGTTAATATTTTTCTTAAATAACTATTAATTGTTATTATGTGTGTGATGTTGTGGTGCATGTGCCAATTAAAATGTTATGGAAATATGTCGTCTTTTTCGACTAGGATATGACATAACGTATACTTAATGATTGTTCACAGTTATATTTAAAAAAATAAATGAATGTGCATCTCACTACGCGAGAATGCGACCCCTTTTTATTGATGAAAGGACCTTTTCGCGTTAAAAAAGGTCCTTTGTGATTCGGTTTGAAATATTTCCTATATTTGGTTTCTTGATGCAGATCAGAAGATCCAAAAAAGACATAGTATATACAACAGTAAGGCATCACTGCTACCAAAGAGGTGAATTTAATGGGATTTTGGATTGGAAGGTGAACGTATTAAAGAGCAGTTGGGAACTATTTAAAAAGACAACATGGAGATATTGTTTGCAAAATATGGTCAACCTACGTGTTTTTCGAATTGATGTATATCTGCTACGAAGAAAATGCTTTTTAAAAAGTCTTAAATGAACTAAAGTAGAAGATCCTGACATTATCTTGCATAGAACATAACACAAAGTTCAACAGTGACCTATTGCCTCAGAATCAAAGTAGTTTTAACTGAAGTTTAATCAATTCTTATTAGTTTGCAATGTGAAGTAACCATGATGGACATTGCATAATCTTCTATTCCGTTGCAACCAAAAAAGTGCCTGTCATGGAATTGAAACTCCCGTTTCTATTATTCTAAACACTTTTTTTCCGTAACGTTTATAGCCTTGTACAATAATTATTTCCTTCAAGTAAATGATTTAAACAGAGAGTTAGGAGTTCCCATTAAATTTAGGAAATACATTTGCATAATATTGTATATGCATGTGCAAGTTTAAATTTATACGAACGCGCAGGAGTAATTGAGACTAAGGAAATAATTCATGTTAATTGATGTTTTATCTAATTTCGTTTTTTGCTCCTAACTATAATCAGTGTTTATTATAATGCTTAACTACGATGTTGGCATTACTCTGACGCGTGGTTGCATATCAGACGTTAATTTGTAATATATCTTAATTATGCTGCTCTTGCTTGTATAGAGACACCGAGCTCAGTTGCGTATAAATGTTTATGTGTCCTATATGTAAGAGAAGAGTGGTGGGTATACTGTTATTGACACTGTCTTGTCTTGTGACTGGACAGAGTGAGGTTGGGCGCATCCGTAAATTAGGTTTAGGCCTAGTGGCATATTGGGCTGATGATCGTTCCACATTGGTGACTCCCGTTGTCACCTCTGACCTATATTTGTATTGTACTTATTATAATTATTAATTGTACTAATTGTGTGTGTTGTTGGTGACTTTGCCTTTTAAATGCTACTTTAGCTGTTGGTTATATAGTGCCTTACTGTTTTTTGTAGTAAAAGTGTACGTCTACGCTAAGTTCCATGTAAATTTACAAAGCTTTTGTTCATAATCAACAATTATAATGTCGACACTTTCAGATAAATGTCTGACCATTTTTGTTTCATCATAAAACGTGTGATTATACGTATATACAGTATAAGGTAATACAAATTCATATTTCAAATAAAGTTCAATTTTAAAAGTGGCAGATTTATCATCTTTAGAAGACATTTTATGATAATTGGTACAAATGTAAATTACTAAAGTGTCTGCCCAGAATTTAGTTTTTTATATTGGACGTTTTATGTCTAGAATGTCTCAGACATTTTTGATATTGTTCTTTCTTTAATTTAATGTTTGGAATATTAACGTCTGTTTCATGACACTGCCTAGTTTGAGACATATTGATTTTAAGATACAAGCAATGGTTTTCTAGGTCAAAACAAAATAATTGATGCTGTTCAGATGACCCAGCCAGCCACATTTCTAGAACGACTTAATCGTGGTGGAAGTGAGCTAGAATATTGGTATTTTTATAAAACAACAATACATACAAATCAATCAATAAATCAATAAATATATAAATAAATAGAATTTGATATACATATCAATAAAATAGTTCGTAAACAATATAAATGAACGACTGGGAAAATTAGACCAGTTTGCTCCCATATCGTTAACTAGATCTATTCATTTTGACCTTTCATGTTATAAATTAATTGCAATAAAATATAGTATATACTATTCATAATACTTTTAAATCATTTACACATTTAAGCCACATTAAACCAAGGAGTAGCTCTACTATAGTTTTTGTCTTGAAATAAACAGCATATACTGAACAGGAGAAAATAGTTGCCCTAGAAGACACTGCCACAACAATAGCACAGATGCAGCGGCCACAACGGTTATTGTGCTAGGCGCTAACGCTGCAGGGGCTGTGGGTTCGAACCCCGAAGGAAACCCTTTATCGCTATATAAAACTAGCCTACTCCGCTGTACGAATACACGTATACACTGATAGACCTCTTTACTGGTTTATATTGAATAAAATATTGATCTGTTTTATGACTGATAATCTTAGAATTGTATTAAATTAGTTTTTATGTCAATGAATAAATTGCAAAACGACATCCCATATCGTCCTGTTAAGTTAAGAAGAATATTTGATTATGCATTATTAATCACCTGTTCATGCATTTCTGATAATAGGAAATTCAAAAAGATAAGAAATACTAAATGTTCCTGAAATATATCTATCTCGTTGGTACATTGACTTTTCAAATCAAAGATAAAACTTGAATTAGATAATTACTATATAAATAAATAAATCTTATGTTTCTTAGACATCTGTCAATATAATGTTGTTACATATATGAACCAATCGTATTATTATTTAGCAATGTTTTATATCTATAAATAAAAGTGATAATCCAAAGTGATACCAGGCAGTATGTCTCCGATAATGGTATTTGTGTCATAGTTCTCGTCACTGCCAATAGTTTGATATTCTTAGATACTATTATGTAAATCGATTCTCTGGAGTGTTACAAATGGGCAAAGGCACTAGTTACGAATATCAGTAGAATGTTGCTTCTTCGTGTAAGAGGATATTCTATCTGCAAATTGACTCTGATGTATATATCTCATATGTCGTATAATCTATTAGATAGGATGATGCATGTGGTATCAGTGTTGAATAATTTATTCTATTCTGAATTTATTCCTATGGAAACAGTCCGTCTCTTAGTTTACTTTCTAAATATAAATACCCTTGGTGGCTGATTTTGTACATTTGAAATTATACAGCAAACACTGTAATAGTGTTTGCATAATGCATACTTAAATCAGTGGTATAGGCAGTATCAAAATGTGTAATACTTAAATCAGTTGTATGGACAGTAGAACATATTTACACTTAAGGAAACATACCGTTTGTATTAAATTAAAGGGTGAATATTAGTTTAACATGGTTATATCAGTCATTTCTTTATACGCTTTACGTGAAATAATATTGTTGTTGCAATGAGTAGTAACGTTTGTATTCAAATTGTTTTCTTTTGCTAAATAATAATGGCCGATTGTTCTAAATTGTGAGGAGTTCCTATTCTGCTCGGTCAAAATACTTTATATGAGAACGTTTGCCAGTTACTAGTTGCTTTCCATCTAACAATAAAACGGGACACAAGCAAAACGTGTCACTAATTTAAAAAAGAAATCCCGAAAATAATATACAACAGATTACTGTACATTGTAATACTGTAAATAACATACCAATGCACTGAGCAAAACAATGCAAAACGATTCAAAACAAAACAATACCATTTTATGAAATGGAATATACGATGCAATTCACAATAAGTTCGATGCAGTTTAAGACAATGGAACTCATTTAATGCAAAAAATAACAGAATACGACTTATACCGGTGCAAGGATCGGTCTGTGAGAGGTGCTGCATTGTAAAATTGACATTCGTTACTCAGAAAAAAACAACGAATATTCTATTCTCTTTTCGTGACAACGTTCTGTACTGTTATCATATATGGTTGTATTTTTTCACGAAGCATTCAATAAAGCACCAGGGAATATATTATATATACTACGCCACTTATTTATGTTACTTTTTTCATTTCCTAGTAATTCCCATCTAAACCCTGTGCTGTGTTTTCATATCTCTTCCTGCGTTGCGTTTTCATAACTCTTTGGTGTATTCTATACGCTATCGCATTGCGTTGTGTGTTCTATGTCTCCTGTTGGACAATTATTTTATCATGTTTTAGTTGTTTTATCCTACTGTCCCTCGTCAGACTTTTCCTACCTGCCAGGCGTATAAACATATATATTAAGTGTTTGCAGTAAAAATTATAATGAATTGAATTTGAGCGTTTTTTGTATGCACCAAATACAATATTTTTTCTGTTCTGATTTTGCCAATTGTGATATCTGTTTCAAAATCGTTATTCACCGGATAGAAGTTTTTTAACCAATGAAAGATTATAATAAAATACACGATAATAGTGTTTTTTATTTCAGTATTGAGAAAAATATATCATCATTGCACTAACTATGGCTTGTGCTTATTAATATAGGTAATCTATTCTGTATTTGAAGCCGTGACACACTATATAATTCAAAGCATATTCATCATTGAATTAGCAATGTAGATTTGGAGGCTTGGTACAAAGTAAGTACGAGCATATTAACATTCCAGATCAATACTGAGTTATATCATTTTTTACACTAATGTTTATTATGCCAGACATCGAAATCGTTCCATGGAGTGTAAAAATACATTAGCCACATATTTAATATCAATAAATCATATTTAATATCTGTTGATGGAGATACGATATATTAATATTATTGTATTCCTCAATGGTTATATTTCATTTAATAATCGTTCCATGGAGTGTAAAACGGTTATATATTCCATTTAATAATCGTTATATTTCATTTAATAATCGTTAAATGGTTATATTTCATTTAATAATCGTTCCATGGAGTGTAAAAACACATTAGCCACATATTTAATATCAATAAATTATATTTAATATCTGTTGATGGAGATACGATATATTAATATTATTGTTTTCCTCAATGGTTATATTTCATTTAATAATTCAAACTGCTGGTAGTAATAATTACTATTGGAAGTTTGCTATACTTAATATAGCTTGAATTCACATAAGTGTTAGAAGAGTGCCAATAGAGCACATTTAGTGAGAGGAAAAGTATGTTTCTTATTGGAAATCAGTGGCATACACATTGTGACATAACACTTTCATATTGGACATGTACAGCATTTAGTTCTACAACTCAAAGACTTGTTAAGAAGGATAGGAAAAATGCACATCCTGACTAAATGTTGATAAAACAGCACACGAAGGATTCATAATTTGCAAATTAATTATTCTTAATTTAAAGGCAACTGATTTTTTGTACATACACTGTAAGTTGTATGTAATTTTAGATGTTTTGCGAGAATACGCGAGCGTTCACACAATCTCAATCAGTTGCTTTTCTTCTCTATATTATTTCTTGCTATAACTACATGTATATTTAGTTTATAACCAAATATTATGTAGAAAAAACCTGATTACTACAAAAACATGGTATATGTTAAATGCAATTGAAATAAAAGATAAATGTGTGCGAAATTGATTTGGAAGAACTAGAAAATAGATTTGAGAAACACGGAGCCGTCAAGTAACACTCGGGAAGTCAACCTCGTTCTATATCAGTGGTAGTTTAATTGATGACGAAAATCTAACAGTACCAAACTAGTATCTGCCAGTACACAACAGTCATGCTGACTTTTGAAAAGTCCTACTGGCGGGACATAGCCAAACTTATGAACTTTTACGATTGCCTCTACCTTGTGCCACACAAGGCTTTTATAAGAGCATGTCTATTTATAGAATGGGTTTCAGTTTTCTTTTCTCAAGTTTTACTTGAATATTTCAAAATTTAATTATTTTGAATCGTTACATACAAGTTATTTATTTAACGGTGAAATCAAATGCTTTTTTCTAGAGCAAGTCTTAAATCAAGAGCATATATATGCTTTCCTTTGATTTAAGTGTTTAAGTATTTAAGTACGTAATTAGATATGTCGGTGAGACAGAAGCCGGGACAATATTATTTCATAGTTGTTTATTGAAATTGCTTAACTTCAGCATACGTGAGATTGATTGATGATGTTTGTGCCTACCGAGAACGACGTACACATTTTTGGTCAGTTGTTCGTAGTAAATGAGATAGATACTCATATAATGGTTAATATTGACCTCTATTTGTTTTACAGTCAAACTGCATCATGCTTTGATTTATCCTAATTATAATTATTCGAATTGATGTTGGTGTTGTTGTTTTTTTACTATGGTGGAAATACTTTTTCCTGCATGTCAAATAAGGATTGACGATTATTTATACCGGGTACGGGTTTTTCGTTCTACACCTAGTCCACGCGCTCATACTTCCTTTCTCGAGCTATGTTGTGACGTATTCATTCATAAATACTATAGTATTTTCTTGCGCTACAATAAACAAAATGACCGGAATAAAATCGTAACAAAAACACACAGTTACGTTTGTATGCAAGGTAAAGTATATTTCGTGGAGTTTTCGGTGCGGATGGACCTTTCGTCAACCAGGATGACTGTTTTGGCGAAACCCAGGCTATGCCGATATGGATGTTTCTATCTGCGCTTCAACCCCCTCGAATATACTTTATAATCCGGTGCGGATGGAAACTTTCGTCAATCGGGATAATTGTTTTGGTGGTATCGAGGCTATGCCGATACGGACGTTTCTATCCGCACTTCAAACCCATAAAAGATGCTTTATAATCCTTTATAATCCGGTGCGGAAAGAAACTTTCGTCAATCGGGATAATTGTTTCTGTGGTACCGAGGCTATGCCGACACAAACGTTTCTATCCGCGCTTTAAAACCCTAAATATGGTGATACCGACGCTATGCCGATACGGACGTTTCTATCCGCACTTCAAACTCCTGAAAAATACATTTAATCATTCTTTTTCACTTCTTTACTGTAAGATATATAGCTAATTTAAAGATATTTGCTGTTTGGGAAATAAACGATCCATTCTTGTCGACACTAATAAATTTATTGCGGAGTAAAATGTTATTTTTTCACTAAGCAACATTTATGTGCCTTAGGTACATCATTAAGCATATTAATGACCTGAACATTGTCTGGAGCCCATAAAGAGACATCATAAAGCTCGTGTCATACTGACATAATGTAAATTATGGAATATAGGTGAACGGAACATTGTATTAGTGCACACTATAACTTAGCTGCTGAAGTTCGTATGCAATAATCAATGTTATCAGACTATTCATATGTTTGATGAAGTCAAAAGCGATATGGGATTTACAGTTTGAAACAAAGTCATCAAATTTCAGTTCTACCAAAGTATGCAAATATATACTTATCTATTTTAAAACAAATACACCTAAATGATTATGATTATGAATAGTTCTACTACTAGTTCCTCCCTTGATGATTATGATTATGAATAGTTCTACTACTAGCTCCTCCCTTGATGATTATAATAAAGCATAATTCTACTACAAGTTCCTCACTAGATGATAATGGTTATGAATAGTTCTACTACTAGTTCCTCCCATGATGATTATGGTTATGAATAGTTCTACAACTAGTTCCTCCCTAGATGACAATGATTATGAATAGCTATACAACTAGTTTTTCCTCAGATGATTATGATTTTAAATAGCTCTATTACTAGTTTCCCCTAGATGATTATGAATAGTTCTACAACTAGATCCTCCCTAGATGATTATGATTATTAACAGCTATACTACTAGTTCCCCCTAGATTATTATGAATATGAATAGTTCTAGTACTAGATCCTCCCTAGATGATTATGAACAGCTCTACTACTAGTTCCCCCCTAGAGGATTATGATTATGAATAGTTCTACTACAAGTTCCTCCCTAGATGATCATGATTATGGATAGCTCTACTACTAGTTCCCCCTAGATGATTATGATTATGAAAAGCTCTACTACAAGTTTCCCCCTAGATGATTATGATTATGAATAGTTCTACAACTAGATCCTCCCTAGATGATTACGATAATGAATAGCTATACTACTATTTTCCCCTAGATGATTATGATTATGAATAGTTTTACTACTAGTTCACCCTAGATGATTATCATTATGAATAGTTTTACTCGTAGTTCCTCCCTAGATCATTATGATAATGAATATTTCTACAACTAGCTCCTGCCGAGATGATTATGCTTATGAATATTTCTACAACTAGTTCCTCCCTAGATGATTATGATTATGAATTATTCTAAAACTATATCCTGCCTAGATGATTATGATTATGAATAGCTCTTATACTGTATCCTCCCTAGATGATTATGATTATCAATAGCTCTACTAATAGTTCCTCCCTAGATAATTATGATTATGAATAGTTCTACTACTAGTTCCCTCCTAGATGATTATGATTATTGATACCTCTACTACTATTTCCTCACTAGATGATTATGAATAGCTCTACTACTAGATCCTCCCTAGATGATCATTATTATTAATAGCTCAACTACTATATAGTTCCCCCTAGATGATTATAATTATGAATTATTTTACAACTAGTTCCTCCCTAGATGATTTTGATTATGAATAGTTCTTCTTCTAGTTCCTTCCTGATTTAAGACGCTTTAATTCAAACTTATACATAGAAAATCCGAGGCTGCATCATGGTGCTGTCTGCTAGTGTGTGTCCAGATCGGTGTGTGCTTGATTTAATCCGGGAATACAGTGGTATTGGTGCAAAAGTCTAATGACACAAGTCCTTGACCGTCGTGCGCTGACCGAACTGAGTCTACACTGGATTTGATGAGAGGACCAGCCAACACAATGAGTTTATTTTATTTCATAAGTACATGTACATATATTTAGCATACATTTAATAATGAAGCAATAAAGTCATACATCTAACACATTATTTGGAAAGGTTACAGAAAAAAAATGTTTGAAGCTTGTGTGAATCTGCTTCCGTTACAGTTATTTTACTTCCCATTATAGACTTTATCATATTGTTCCGTACTAATTTCAGTTTGGCAAAACATGAATAAAATAGGAAAACATAACACAATAGTTTATTAATAAAAATATTTTTGGAAGAGAATGAGAAAAAGAGACTTCGCTGATTTTTGTATTCCTTTATCGGTTCATTCTGATACAGCCAACACAATTGACACTAACTGTTACAAAATATTTATGTTAACTCTTTTTTACGTGTAAATGTAAAGAGATAATGAATGTTATTGCTGTTGTTGATTGTTGTTACAATTGCAAACATTAATCTTTATCATAATGGTTATATGATAATGATACATCAATGTTTTACGTTAAACTGACGACAAAATTAATCAAGCAGAAGCCTTGCTTTATTGTACGTATCTATTCAAAATATAATATGACATTTTATCACATAATTAACGGTACAAAATTATAATAAACCCATGACATATTTTTTTATATTAACTATTGTAATATCACTTCCGATTTTTTTTGGTGTTTTCCGTATAACTCGACTGACGTTAGTAAAATTCCGAACTACGTTCCGACTTTCCGTAATATGTAAATGACGTCGATTTGGTATGGTAAAATGACGTTATTTTATGAGGTTACGTCATACGACGAATGACGCAAACAAAAATATGCCGGATATTTTCTCGATCCTGCTTGTAAACATGATTTGTTAAATGAATCATAAATGTACTTATTTAAAGCTATTTGATAAAATTTTACATTCGTACTCATTTATTATTGAATATATTAAACACGTTGGAAAAAATGATCTAACGCTAGGCAGAGCCTCGCATAATACATTTTACCAACTCGTTTAATAAATTCAATAATAACTGAGCACTCGTGTAAGATCCTCAATAAATGTTTCGATCAGAACATGTTACAATGACGACATAAATAGCTATAGTACATATTTATACTATTTTGACCGGGGGTTTTGGAGATCTGGAGAACATGGCCATTTATTTTCAGATATCTCGGGAACATTGGCCATTACTTTCAGAGATCCAGGGATCAAAGGCCTAATTTTAGAGATGTAGGGATATTGTCCTTAATGAAAAAAAGTTCCTAATTTTATCAATTTTATCAGAGACATATAAACAGAGATAAGCAACTGGAGGCACTTGTCTAAATTTCAGGTGGCACATTTTGGCTTTTTATAGTTTAGTTTGAACTTATTTATTTTACTTCGATTTTGAAAGTAGTTCTTACGACTTAGACAAATCACTCTCGAAGTCTTCCTGGGTATAACCAGTATTAAGCATATGTGGATAAAGTGTCTTGCTCAAGGACACCACACATAGTCGTGGCGAAGGATTGAAATATTCACGACCCACCCGATTACGGGTTCGTTGCTTTACCACTAAATCATGTGGCGTTTCCTTAATCATGGAAACAGACATCCTCCAAAATCAAAAAAACATAATTTTGTGATTATGGTATCAAAAGAAAGGACTTGATTTGGGAGATTCTTTTTTTCTTTTTTTATAATTCAATCAATCAATCAATCAATATAATTAAAGAAATGAAGAATTTTACGCTTTAATTTTTTGTGTGTGATCGTTTTCTCTTTTTTAGCCCATTTTTGAAATAAGAAATAAGAAAAACGACTTCAATAAATATCAATATGAAACTTTCGCCACCAATGGAAAACTTACTGTTTCATCTTTCTACCTAATAACTTCAATTTTTAATGTGGTTTGCCATCGTTTAAACGTACATAGCATTTGTTAAATCAAGACTTTACTTTGGCGCCAAATTGTTAAATTCAGACCAAGATTCGAAGAGTTATTATAGAAATACTAAAAGTGCAGTGGACATTTTATTGCTATTAGCCTGCCAGTCTCTGTAATTAAGTCACTGATTTTATGTATAATTTTTATACTTGATCATAATTTACATTTAAAATGAGATGTCGACTGCTTGAAACAGCTTTGGAGGTTTCTTACGTGTAAGTCTGGGACCCTGCACAACTTCATCCCATAATCGCATGTACCCGAAATAAATTTTGGATGGCAGAATAGTGCAGTGGTTAATATCGTCGATTTCAGATCGTAAGAACTCGTGTTCAATCTCACCCGGCATCTACTCTCTTTTTTTTAGATCGTGTTTACACAATAAAGTGAATTATTTATGTGTATTTATTGCCTTTTGTAAATAAACCGTTCAGCTGTTCAATTTGTTTGTCTCTTCTGTCCTTCCATCGATATCTTCTTTGGCTCTACTTGCCAAAGGCCATCAGGGCTTATGTCTAGTACATATCAAAGCACGTCTTCGAACGATTTTTATGATTTTTATTCGATAGTCTCACCCCTATTACGGCGATTAAATGAGACTAGGCTTATGTCGTGGTAAGTTGTCCATCGTCCATCCGTCAACCTTTTTCTTGTAGAAGCTATAGCACCCCAACATTTTTCAAAGAATATTATCCAAACTAGCACAGCATTTATATAATCACAATCTCTTAGAGTTCTTGAACCAGCGTGATTGAACCACAAAATCAAGCACATTTTTGAGGAAACTTAAAAAGCATATTTTCTCTGAAAGTTCAAGCTATAGACCATAGATATTTTAAACAAGGAAAAGAAGACAGTACATGGATTTTGCTTATTATGATGATGTGTAAATAATAATAGAGAAGATTATAGTAGAAGTTTTACTTAAAGAAACACTATTTAGCACTTTCAGGGAACTATGTTTAAAACTTTTGGAGCTCTAGGGAACAGTGGAAATTCTTTTAGAGATCCAGGGAACATGGGCAAAACACATGGGCAAAATACTTTTCGGGAACTTTGGCAAATACTTTTGGAGATCTAGGGAACAATAGGCATTACTTTAAGATATCCAGAGAACAGGGACTCCCCTGGGAGGGCCACAATATTATATCTAATAAATCTTTTTTCTTATAATTAAATCCCGGAAATGTTATGATTCTGTTTTTATGTAATAATAAAGCAACTGAATTTGACGCAATTTTGCATAGTTATTAATATAACGTGTTGTTAACAAACAAACTTAAAGATGCATGTTTATAATTAGGAAATAAAATGTTCAAAATCAATAACGATTATCTCTGAAGCATACTGACATTTCATATGCACGTTATTTTAATACTCCTGCTTTACATGTGTAGCCATTCTGATCACACCGCCGATTCTCTCTCTCTCTCTCTCTCTCTCTCTCTCTCTCTCTTGAATAGTTACAAACATTCCTATTGATCATCTGAATGGTATTTATGCGTTTTATGTTTTAAGTTCTGTTTCATTTCAATTGATTGTTATGAATAATTAAGCAGCGCGTGTATTTAAATCGTTTCTTAATTATTTTGAAATTGTTATGAATAATCACGCATTCCACAATATTCGCAGAATGGTGTGATAAATTGCGATGAAGTAGAATAATTCATTGGAAAAAATAACCTTGCGGAAATATGTACCGGATAAAAACAAATTTAGTATTAATTTCTTTATACAATTAAATGGCCACAAAATGACAAAATGGATGTTAGTAAGTGTGAATTGTTGCTATGTTAGCTATTAGGGGTATTAACCAACGCAGTGTGACCATGTGTTATATCAGTCAACGCTGTTAAACTAATCTATTTATGAATTTCCAGTTTTAATTTAGATAAATGTCGTGACGTGGTTAACATAATTTTGTAGCGCCTAATGGTACAGACACGTCAATATATTCTAAAATTAGTTATCATGATTAACTTTTTGGTACCAATCTCAGTTATTGAAAACTAACATTATTACTAGTTCATCCATTTGATGTAGCAATATGTACCATATTTTCATGAAATAAAGATAATATATATATATTTCACCGTCATCTTTAATATCTCTTCAAAAATAGGTAGGATAATCAATAACAATATAATTGATGTTAACGAATATTTTTACTTTTGACTTAATAATTCTTGTTCTTTATATATTTTATTCACACATTGTATAGAAAAACATTGTTAGTTATTCGAATTCGGATATAAGGTTTCACTTAAATGACGGTAGCAAGATTCTCAAGGCCAAAAAATTAACGCTTCGCCACTATATGATAATGTGAATTAGGATTGGCATTGGAAGGATTATCTCCATTGGCTGTCTTCTCGCCATTTGCTTCGCATTACAAATTGTGTTTATTCGACAAATAATGAAGTTCGTCGTTTCGTCTAAGTTGCTCCTTTGTTTACTAACGTGGTGGCAGCGGTGGGATTCGAACCCACGCCTCCGAAGAGACTGGTTAACAACTCTCCAAAAGGCGCCCATGATTGGCCACGTCCACACATCACTAAGGCAATAGCAATCTACAACGACGCATGTGAGCGCCAGCAGCTCCAAAAGAATGAACACGTCTGTCAAGTGATGTTGACACATATTGCTGACCCAAGTGATAGCCAACCTACACCAGTCTTTATCACGATCCAGCATCAAGACCCTATGAAGGGATTTCACACAGACTGTGTAAAACTAGATCCAGACAATATATTACCTCTGGAGTATCGAAGTCAAAGGAAAGCACTTCTTCAAGAACATGACCAAATATTCAGTCCTGATCTGAAAGGCTACAATGCCGCTGTTGGTCCTTTTGAAGCTGTTGTAAATATGGGTCCAGTTGAACCACCACAAAGAAAAGGCAGAGTTCCGCAATACTGTCGGAACAAACGCGTTGAACTGCAGTCAAAGTTTGATGCACTCGAGTCACAAGGTGCTTTCAGCGACCGGAAGAAATTGGGATTACAGTAGAGTGTTTAAATCCATCTTTTCTTGTAAAGAAGTCCTCTGCTGGATTCCGTCTAGTAACTGCTTTTGCTGAACATGCACAGTACAGAAAACCACAACCATCCCTCATGTCTGACGTCGATTCAATACCTCGGGCTGTAGGCAAATGGAAATATATTAGAGTATCGGACTTGACGAATGCCTTCTATCAAATTCCTCTCTTGCGTAAATCAATGAAATACTGTGGTGTGGCTACTCTATTTCGAGGTGTCCGAGTTTACACCGAGTGCACAATGGGCATGCCAGGATCCGAAACAGCGTTGGAGGAATTAATGTGTCGTGTTCTAAGTGACTGTCTCAAACAAGGCCGTATTGCCAAGTTAGCAGATGACCTGTACTGTGGAGGTAACACACTCGAAGAGCTTGTTGTAAATTGGGCTTGCGTATCATGTGCCATGCAAGAATGTAACATTCATTTGTCCCCCTCTATGACTATAATTTGTCCACGCTCCACAACAACCCTTGGATGGGTTTGGACAGATGGTCAGTCCACACAAAATTGCAGTTTTGTCTTCTTGTTCACCATCTGATACAGTTCGTGGCATCCGCTCCTTCGAAGGTACATACAAGATGCTTGCTAGAGTCCTACCAAAGTGTTCTAATCTACTATCTCAACTAGATGGGGCGATATCAGGTCTTTATTCACGTGACAGATTGAATTGGACATACACATTATCAACAAATTTCAAAGCTGCTCAACAGTCTCTTCGGTCCAATAGATTCATTACTATCCCCAAATCAGATGACAAACTATGGATCGTCAGCGATGGATCAGTGTCCAAACATGGTATTGGCGCGACATTATATGTGACTAGGAATAACAAACTTATACTTGCTGGATTCTTCAGTGTCAATCATAGGAAACACAAAGTAACCTGGCTACGTTGTGAAGTGGAAGCATTGTGCATTGCTGCAGATGTTAAGCATTTTGCGCGATTCATTATACAATCCAGACATCAAGCCTGTGTGTTGACCGACAGCAAACCTTGTGTACAAGCCATTGAGAACCTTTGCCGTGGTGAATTTTTTGGCTAGTCCAAGAGTGACCTTCTTCTTGTCTGTTGTGTGTAGGTATCAAGTGAACGTCAGACATCTATCGGGTTCTGCAAATATACCATCAGATTTCGCGAGTCGCAATGCTCCAGACTGTCCTGAGCCTCAATGTCAAGTTTGCTCATTTATCACTCGTCTTGGAGATTTAGTGGTATAAATCAGATTTGATAATAGTTCCTCAAAGTGTATTGGATGGTCTGATCATAGCTCTACATATTCGACTAGATCATCCATCAAAAAATCAACTTGTAATGAAGAGACATTTTTTACTCTAGATTTAGCAAAAACCACTGACAGAGTACAAGGGTCATGACATACATATGCCTCTTTGAAAATGCTTCCCTAACAACCTTATTAAACAGTCATCTGAGGATCCATCAGAATCTATAGGCGTGAACTTCGCGGCAGCCGTTTTGAAATGCAGCCGACAACTGATCCTGATAGTCAGGGAGACTGTCACGTCATTTACATCGGCTTGCATTTTCAAAGACGAGAAACCTGACACATTATGTGAAGAATTAGCCCGTTTGATAGTAGGACTAAATCCTCTTGAAAGGCCCGGTGCAGTGGTTAAAGTTGATCCAGCCTTAGGCTTCGCCTCTTTGAGGAACGACGAATCCTTGAAAAAGTTCCGCATATCACTCCAGATCGGAAGGGTGAAAAATGTGAACAAAACTCCCGTTGCTGAAAAAGGAATTGCTAAACTTGAAACAGGACTCCTTCGAAAGGAACCTGGTGGCGGTGCAGTATCTCCCTTAGGCCTAGCAGTTTGTGTTGTCATGGTGAACTCCTGTTTCCGCAACCAAGGACTTTCAGCACGCGTATTGTTGACACATCGTGATCAGTTCATCCGTGAGCAAATTCCAATTTCAGATTAAAGCATTATCATTAACCAACAAAGCATTGAGAGAAAAACCATGCATACAGTGAGATATCAAAGTGTTCGAATTCTATCCGTAGTTACATAAATCAAGTATTGGGGATTAAGTGTATTTGTATTCAGACAAGCAGAAATCACGAGCCAGAGACCTGTACATTATCGTTTCCACAGATAACGAGTGGTGTTTCATTAAGAAATTTGCGGGAAATCAGTTACGAGCAACATCATACAAAGTGAAACAGTCTGAGTGTTATCGTATAGACTGCGAGATCCGACCTCGTATTGTGGTTCAGGAACAAACTATGCGTGATTACATAAACATTCATCATGGAAACTCATGTGCGGCTTCAAGCACCAATTAACATTTCATCAGTGTTAATTGCTCCTCCATTTGACATTCAGGAAAACCTTGTGACCGAGTCAGTTGATTCGTTTCAGGAACCAAGTACAAAAAAACAAACTGTTGACGATATTCCATAACGTGTGAATGGAAAATCCCTCCGGGTAGCTCTGAACGTAGCAGAAATTAAGGACTATATTGTAAATTGAACGTGTTGATAAAAGTCGAATATCATGTTCTCTTATAATCAGAATACTATTGACATTTAATATCAATTACTGTTTCATTACCGACGCACACGAAGATGATTATCCTCCTTTAAACATTTCGTATGTGCATTTCCTAATCTTTAGGAAAGAAAAGAGGTTGCACCATTTTATGATATAATGTATTAGGATTGAGTGGGAAGGATTTTCTCCCTTGACTGTCTTTCCGCCATTTGCTTCACATTTCACATTGTATTTATTCGACAAATAAAGAAGTTCGTTGTTTCGTCTAAGTTGTTCCTTTGTTAACTGGCGTTGTCTAAACCAGTTGGGCTTTATATGTGTTTAAAATGTATAATATTATCATATTTCTTTGCGCATATGAGAACATCTTCATGATTTCTGCCGAGTTTGGATGACATTGTGTACTATTTAATAAAGCTGTAACAGTTTAAAGATGCTTAGTGATGCAACAAATGGACAAAATTTTTAAAAATGAAGGGATGTCACCAATCTTCGACATTATTAAAAAGCAACCTGGCCATTCCAATGTATTTTCTGCATAATTAGGTTAACAGAGGGCTATCTATGGGAACCATTTACAACCATTAGCAATGTATTCACATATTCCATAAGTGCATATCTCTTTATGTAGAACAGTACAAAATTAATTGTGCGGGACGTTCAGGTAAGAAAATTGATATGTTCCGAGAAGCTCGTTATCAACAAAGTTTTCTGTACCCGAGAGTCGAGACTCTCTCAATATGAGTTTTGAAATGTGGGTGTATATTGACGTTTTAACGAATAAAACATTTTATGATTGAACAATACCAAGTCCGTACGATTATAGTAGCATAATGTTTGTTTCAGAAATATAGAACTAGTTACCAAACCCATTTAGGGACAGAGCGTTTTCATTTATAATATTGAGGAAATAAATAAAAAATAAAAGTGGGTACTTTCTTTTTTGGCTCAGTATATATTTATTTAAAACAAATCTTATGATTCATTTACAAACATGTAAAGGCAACACGTTTCATGTTCAACCATTTCTTATAACTTTCATAATAGAGACGAGGCTTCATGTCCCACCATTAACTGTCTCAATAGACACGAGGCTTCATATCCCACCATAAACTGTCTAAATAGAAGCGAGACATCATGTTCTACCATTAACTGTCTCAATAGAGACGAGGCATCATGTCCCACTATAACTGTCTAAAAAGAGACGAAGCTTTAAGTCCCACCATTAACTGTCTGAATAGACAAGAGGCTTCATGTCCCACCACTAACTGTCTTAATAGAGACGAGGCATCATGTCCAACCATAAATTGTCTAAATATACACGAGGCTTCATGTCCAACCATTAACTGTCTCAAATGAGACGAGGCACCATGTCCCACCATTTACTGTCTAAATAGACACTTGGCTACATGTCTCACCTTTTAATTTTCCCAATAGAGACGAGGCTTCATGTCTAACCATTAACTGTCTCAACAGAAATGAAGCATCATGTCCCACCATTAACTGTCTCAACAGAAACGAGACATCATGTTCCACCATTAACTTCTCAATAGACACGAGGCTTCATGTCCCACCTTTAAATGTCTAAATAGAGACGACGCATCATGTCCCACCATTTACTGTATAAATAGACAAGAGGCATCATGCCCGACCATAAACTGTCTCAATAGAGATGAGGCTTCATGTCCCACCATAAATTGTCTCAATAGAAACGAGGCATCATGTCCCGTCATTAACTGTCTTAATAGAGACGAAGCTTCATGTCCCACCATTAACTGTCTAAATAGACAAGAGGCTTCATGTCCCACCATTATCTGTCTCAATAGAGACGAGGCATTACGTCCCACCATTAATTGTCTAAATGGAGACGAGGCATCATGTCCCACCATTAACTGTCTCAATAGGACCAGGCATCATGTCCCACAATTAACTGTCTAAATAGACACGAAGATTCATGTCCCACAATAAACTGTCTCAATAGAAACGAGGCATCATGTCCTACAATTAACTGTCTAAATAGACACGAGGCTTCATGTCCCACCATTAACTGTCTCATTAGAGACGATGCTTTATGTCCCACCATTAACTATCTCAATAGAGACGACGCTTAATGTGCCACCATTAACTGTCTAAATGGACACGAGGCTTCATGCCCCACCAGTAACTGTGTTAATAAAGACAAGGCTTCATGTCCCACCATTAACTGTATCAATGGAGACTATCAACTAGACGCTGTATTCGAGTTGTTATTTCTGAGTAAATTTAGGAATAATGTATTCATAAATGATTACTTCGAAGAGCACATACACTGGGAAATGCGTGTTAATGTTCAGGTGGTTGAACTTTTATATGAACCATATGCTCAAAGTATTGAAGCAAAGATTACACATTACACAATATGACCGATTTGCACTTGCTTTTATTCAGTAATTAAGTACATCATTTATTCGTGTATGGATATCAACGAATATATATCATGACATCGATAGATGAATTCTTGATATCATAAAATTATGTATTACTATTTATCGCCATGTACTTGTTTTATACGATGCCTTGCACATCTAGTTGTACCATATAGTATGCATTCATTTCATCGCAACAACAAATCATACCAAGATCATTCTGGAAAACATAAAAGATCAAACTTTCTTAATCAGATTATACTCGATGCAAGTCTACCAACCAATTTATTGATATCATGACATAGATTTTAAGCTCGCGGTTAATTATTATTAATTATTTACAACTGAATAAATATAATAAAACGGATCCCCGTTTATCAACTTAAAAGCAGCGTATAATTTAAGATTAACACAATGTATAATTATATAGATAGAAAGGAACAACAAAAATATATAATTTAACACATGAATGTACAATTTAGTAGTTTTAAAAAGAACAATACAGTCAACATTGTTTAAGCAGTCATTCAAGTGAAGGAGCATAAGTGATCTTTTAAGACAGATTGTTGCTTAATACAGGTTAATTTGTTCTGAAAACGTAAACATTGGAAATCGCATATTGTCTGCTTAAGACAAATGACCGCTCAATAGAGGTGGCCGCTTACACAGGTTGGCTGTAGTTATAAAATATTACAGCAGTTGGCCTGCCATAGGTTCTAGATATTAAGCCTTTGAATACATTAACATATATATTTCCCAAATGTCATTTGTAAAATCTTAAGTTAACTAGGCATACGGAAATTGATTCGCTGATGCGTTCAAACAGAAAAAGTCCATATTACGAACATTATCAACATGTTGTCTGTCATACGTGAAAAAATGATTGACTAATTAGGGGAATATCATGCATCCATTCCAACAGTGTTAAATTAGTTATGTCATACTGAATCAAAATGTCGTCCAGCTTTTTGAATACTATCTTAAAATAAATATCATCAGTAGCTCGATTTCTAAATTCTAAATCATACTGCAAATACTGGTTTGCGTAATTCAACCATAAATCATCCGTTTGAATATCAGTTTTATAATGAAGACTTATGGTCGAAATAACGTCTCGCTCTTACATCACAAATATAGTTGCGTCCATTTTAACTTTACAGTGTCACGTTGGTATGTCATTTTCCGACAAAAGCGTGCACTGCAAATCAATATATAGCAAAGTGATACACTCTGTAATGCAGTTCAAAACGTAATTTTACAACTTTGTGCAATAGAGTATAGTGCAGTGCAGTGCAGTGCAGTACACAATGCATTTAGAAATAATCAATTTGAATACAACGCACTGCAATACATTAGGAAAAAACAATGATGTGCAAGACCCTATAGGAAGAAAATAAGTACAAAATCAGAAGTGAACTCTTATATACATACGTACGTGTATTCCCTATTCTATATAAAACGTTATAATACTTGGGTTTCCTTTTAGAAAGGAATTAAACATACAACGTTGCGTGTCGTCACACTTTCTGGTAATTGGTTTGCTAGACAGTATCATGGGACACATTTCATATCGAAGCGAATGTTGGAAAACATAACAAAATATGGATGAAATTGGATATCCTGAAATAACGTTTGATAACAACATGTGATTTTGATAATGTCTTCATAATACATAAACAGAAACGTGTGTTTTGTTTTAATTTCATCAATATAATAAATAAATATCTTAATATTACTGTCATACTGTTCCCTAACTTTAATCTATAATCCAATAATCTTCTATTAATAACTAGACGGCACATGTGTACAATGCTATTAGTAAAGAATCTAAATAAAGCATTGGAACAAGACTTAGTGCACATTTTGATAATAAATCTATAACATGTTCTTGTTGCATTTATATACCGATAAATCGTATTGTTATGGCTGTATTTGCATTATACATAGGCAAATATGATATATAACCATTTACCTTATTTTAGATAGAGACTCAGAGAACAATAAGAGTAAGATTAAAAACACATGTAAAATATTTGCACATGGAAATCGTGCCTACAACACAATGTGAATCATGCTTATTACGCAATGTCAGTCACGCCTACTTTACATAGGAATTATTCCTACAGCACATGGGAACCATGCCCACAGCACAATATAAATCATACCTATTGCAGAATGTCAGTCAGGCCTATTGAACAAGGGAATCATTCCTATAACATAAGAAAACCATGCACACAACACAGTATGAATCATACCTATTTCGCAATGTTAGTCACGCCTACTGAACATGGGAACCATGCCTTCAATACAATATGACTCATACCTATTGCAAAATGTCAGTCACGCCTACTGAACATGGGAATCATTGCTACAGCACATGGGAACCATGCTCTCAATACAATATGACTCATACCTATTGCAAAATGTCAGTCACGCCTACTGAACATGGGAATTATTCCTACAACACATGGAAACCATGCCCACAGCACAATATAAATCTTGCCTATTGCACAATGTCAGTCACGCCTACTCAACATGGGAATCATTCCTACAGCACATGGGAACCATGCCCACAACACAATATGAATCATGCCTATTGCGCAATGTCAGTCAAGCCTACTGAACATGGGAATCATTGCTACAGCACAGGGGAACCATGCCTTCAACACAATATGACTCATACTTAGTGCGCAATGTCATTCACGCCTACTGACCATGGGAATCATTCCTACAACACATGGAAATCATGCCAATAACACAATATGAATCTTGCCTATTGCGCAATGTCAGTCACGCCTACTTTACATGGCAATCATCCCTACATATAGGTACAAGGAAATGCCAATTATTGCATGCCCGCCTCCGAACGAGTTGTAGTGCACTTAAGCAACATCTATTTCTTAAACACATTGAAGACTCCCCCCTGTGTACATTTGGACAAATAGAAAGCACAGCTCACTTCCTTCTCAATTGTCACCTTACCCATCATCAACGCATACCACTCCTGACATCTGTCAGTGAGTTATGTACAGTTTCTTTAAATATACTTCTTTTTGGTGAACCACAACTCTCTTATGACAATAATGTTAAAATATTTGAAGCAGTTCACAAATACATTTTATCCACTAATCGTTTCTCCTGAACATGTAAGTAAGTCTGAAGAAATAACAAAGCTAGTTCTATTTACGTGGTGAGGTCAGCCCGTCTCCCAATTTCGTCCATGTCGTTCAGAACTTGTCCAAAAATGTTAACCATTATTATTATGTGAATTCACATAATCATCCATTACTTTAATCATTTTAATCACCTTTCTTTTTTTTATAAAACCCACTTCATTTTCTAAGTTTCTTAAATATATCAGAAACAATATTGCTAAAAGTATGTTAAACGTTTTTATTAAATATATTTTGAACTATGTTATATTCGTAATGCTAAGAGCATAAATCAAATTGTTAATAATCTGCCAAATTTGTTCACAATTGATATATGTCATGGAAAAGAACTTTATAAGATTTTATCTTCCGTTCTAATCCATATTTATATCTAAACTTATGTGTATATATGTTCATTTGAATGAATAAAAAAATATGTTTAAACCAATCATCCCTACAGCACATGGGAATCATGCCCACAACATAATATGAATCATGCCTATTACGCAATGTCAGTCACGCCTACTTAACATGGGAATCATTTCTATAGCACATGAAAATCAAGTATACAATACAATATGAACATGCCTATTGCGCAATGTCAGTCACGCCTCCTTAACATGGCAATCATTCCTACAGCATATGGGAATCATGTCCACAACACAATATAAATCATGTCTATTCCACAATGTCAGTCACGCCTACTTAACATGGGAATCATTCCTATAGCACATGGGAATAATGCCCATAACACAATATGAATCATGTCTATTGTGCAATGTCAGTCACGCCTACTTAACATAGGAATCATTCCTACAGCACATGGAAACCATGCCTTCAACACAATATGAATCATGTCTATTGCGCAATGTCAGTCACGCCTTCTTAATACAGGAATCATTCCTACAGCACATGGGAGCCATACCTTCAACACAATATGAATCATGTCTATTGCGCAATGTCAGTCAAGCCTACTGAACATGGGAATCATTCCTACAGCACATGGGAACCATGCCTTCAACACAATATGAATTATGTCTATTATGCAATGTCAGTCACGCCTACTGACCATGGGAATCATTTCTACAGCACATGGGAATCATGTCTACAATACAATATGAATCATGCCTATTGCACAATGTCAATCACGCCTACTTAACATGGGAATTATTCCTACAGCACATGGGAATCATGCCCACAGCACAATTTGAATTCCTGAAGCACATGGGAATCATGCCCACAACACAATATGAATCATGTCTATTGCGCAATGTCAGCGACGCCTACTGAACATGGGAATCATTCGTACAGCGCATGGAAACCATGCTCACAACACAATATGAATCATGCCTATTGCACAATGTTAGCGACGCCTACTGACCATGGGAATCATTACTACAGCACCTGGGAATCATGCCCCAAGCACAATATGAATCGTACCCGCTGCACAAGGGAAACATGCCTACAACAGTTTACTGCACATGTGAATCAATTATACTGTACATGGACATCATGCCTAAAGCACAATGTAAATCATGTCCACCGGCCTTAGTCTCTGTGATGAGTGATGTACGTCATTATCATTCACCTCTCACTGCTGATTCAAACGAGAAAATTTTGCGAACTGGAAAGCTGTTTAACATTTCATGCTACCAGGAAAGAGTGGTAATGTTAACTGATCGTATGTTATCCATCGATCACATAAAATTGATGCTAAACATTAAAGAAAACATCAACTTGTTCTATGCATTTGTTTGTATTTGTGATATGGTGTCTCGAGTTTGCCCATTGAATTTTATGTCTCCTTTTTGTCAATTAGTAATGTAAGTTGAGCTTCTTCTTTGTACCGAATGATGACCTGATTTATTCTAATAGATATGTGTCAGAAAAAAATCTCTCTTAACGAGTTTTGTTTAATAATGAATAATGTATATACTTTAAGCAAGATTTGGATATCTGAAACACATCATTCAGCATATCAAGTAGGCAACCGATAAAGACACGTCGTGATAAAGTTTGCGTTAAACCCACGTAATCTATGGAGTTTTGGGCAAACGGAAGTGTGTATAAGTATAAGCTTGTTAGCTAATCAATGATAAATAAAATGGAATCATATTAAGCTTGATAAAAACGAAAGTTATATAACATTTCCTGAGACATTGCAATAATGTTTCAGTTCTTATGTGTTTGAATTATTGTTAAATTCTCCTCATTTACACGTTTATCATAACGAACAGGTAACATATTAATGGCAATGGCTTTTCACGTCTCACATACAATTAATTTTGCACTGTTTAACCTATACAGAAATGAATTTCTTGATCTTCGAAGACATAATCACTGCACTGATTTTCACAGCATCTTATTTCTTTAGATTGCGAACTGTTGCTCGAGATATGCAGGTAAAACATGGTGTTAACTAGACTGCTTTATCAAAATATCGATATTTTGATGACATCTAAATATCGAAAATGTGAAAAAGCAATCTTTACAGTTCTCTCTTAAACTTTATCACTACGTCTCTGAAACTGTTATATCATCACCCAACAGCGCACAGTGTCAGCCAACCCCATGACAATAGTCGATTCGTCTCATCTGTCGAAAACTAAACGGCCATTTTAAGCATTTTTTTAAAAAAAAAAACATATGCCCTACCACTTTTTTTAAAATTTTGAGCGCAAGAATCCTGCTACCGTCATGCAAGGGAGGTAATTTGTACGTGAGGAATTTCATCTAGACTATCTCGCAATTCAACCATACAACGAGAACCAACAACTATTATATTTACTCTCACCAAACAACCGATTCTGGCAAAAAATATAGAAAAATGGTGAAATATAGAAATAAGCCTTTAATTTACATTAACATGATCGAATTGGCTAAGTAAAATATTAATTGTGCAAAAATATCGAAACAACTGTATCTGCATTAATGTCCTTTGATAATTAATACAGCTGTATGTAGCCATCAAGTTTAAAGTGTGTGTGTGTGTGTGTGTGTGTGTGTGTGTCGTCTCTCTCTCTCTCTCTCTCTCTCTTTCTCTCTCTCTCTCTCTCTCTCTCTTATACTATTGCTATTTTTTTCTCCACTTATCCAACTTCCTCACCACACATTTCCTCAGAATCTCACTGTCTCTTTGTATTTCTATGTCTCTGTCTCTGGCTCTCCTTGTTTTTATCGTCTCTTCCTTTACAATCAATTCCCAGTATTTCTATTTCCATATCGTTCCATAAACCCCTCTCTCATTATATTTAATTTTTTATCTTTAATCAGACTAGAACTTATTCACTTTCTCTGGTAAATATATTGTTGTTCTTTCACTATGAAAACTGTGCCTGTAATACGGAATTTTCCAATTATTACCATTTGTCTTGTACATTATCCCCAAAGGCCATTTATTTTATTTTAAATTAAATGAAACATATACACGTAAAACAGTTATCCATAATGATAACATGCGTTTCATTTTAATTTCATTTCAGCGTTTATAATCAATTGTAATGAATAATTAAGCGCTGCACGAGTTTTACTAATTTCTTTCACCACTTTGAAATTGGCGTTAACAACTGAGTATTCCATTAGTTTCAGGGAATAATATATTATATATTATGCTTGAAAACGTTTTCTCGTTCAAAATATGACAACCTTCAGTAAATTAGATCATATTACAGTTATACAAATGTATCTGTCATTTATAAATCACCAATTTTGTAAAATTACACCATTTTAAATGACTATACAGAAAATAGAACGATAGTTTTTTGACAAATCAACCAACATTGGTGCACCATGATTATTTTTTATATCAGTAACTGTAGTTACAATTGAAATATGTTTGTTTTACAATTGTATTAAACTTCATTATAATGATACTTAAACAATACGTTAAACGTCCAATGGTAGAAAAAAAATGCATTTTCTACAAAATGTTAGGTCAGCTTTTCTGTCACAGTTATGGAATATTAATTATTTGTTCAAAACCTATTCTGTATTCTTCATGTTGGTACATTTAACAGGCCAGCCTAGAGTTGTGTCTGTTATAGATTAATGTTCAAACACATGCCAAACATTAATGTACATATGAATCAATGCAACAACAATCATGGCAATGTTATATTAGTTGCAAAATTTCCAATTTTTAAATAAAAATATTTTACAAAACGATGTGTACAAATAGCAACTTATCATGACAACTTAAAGACGACGGTTTAAAGACGTTGAAGAAACCAGAGCTTTTGGTGTTATTTAAAACGAAAATTTAAATACATGAATGCACGTAAACTGGCACTAAATATGATCACCAAGGGACTACTCTGTGGCAATCAAGCGTCATAAAAGAAACTTAATAATTCAATGCAAAATATCAAACCAGGACGATAATGGATTAATAGACAGTGTTTGGATGTTATCCGTCATAATAATGTTCATAATAAACCGTTTAGTTCAACAGAATAACAAATTTAGAACGAGGCATATTGAAACTTGGACAGGTCGATCACGTGGAGTAATACTTAATACACAATGCGTGTATAACTCATGTTCCAGTATCTGAGTGCATTAGATACTGAGTAAAAAGTGATATGTTTGTCCATGGATTATCGGTACTCAGTCAGAATAATATATACAGATTGAACGAATATATATATATATATATATATGTATCTAAATATTTGTGAACAATCAAACATAAATCTACAGACCAGACTACGGTGAGCGCGCCAGGATGTAATTCAAGCATGTACGATTTTCCTTCGGGACATCATAAGAAACCGAAAAAGTGAAATAATCTGAAACACCTCAACAATAATTGCTCCGTCTTAAACATCAATCAGATGGAGAGTAATCGAGAGTAATAGATGCAATACAGATTTTCAACATTATATTATATTGACTTTTTTATTTTATTAACATGCGTTTCAAGTAAGATATCATTTATTAATACCATATGAAATTGATTATTACTGCTATGTTCCGTACTTCAAAATCAATCTTCAATGTTAATATCGTCCTTAGAAAATGCTCCCATTATATATGTTTTGTATAATATACTATTGATTTTGGTAAACTTTGTCACATTTAGATGGAAAATACATCATTTTCTATTGAATGTATCATATACGGTGGCAGTTTTAGGTCAAATGAAGACTGGTAAACGTGTTCACTCTTGTCTCTGTAATCAGATCTGAGTTTGTCTGATTGTCAGTTCAAAACTGATGTTCTTGTTTATACGTGATATACAGCAGTCATATTCTTTAAAAAAAACAACACAACAACGGTATTACCGATTTTGATAAATTTGACTCGGGGTTTGCTCGATGCTATTTCTAGCATGGAGCTCATAGTGTGTTGACTAATGATACAGAACATGCAAGTTTATTTTCTTGGTTGAGCTCTGTATATCTGAGGACATCATTTTATCAGGTACTATCACATAGCCAATGCAATTAATTGAAAACGATTACGAATGTGTTCATTATGAAATTGACCTCGGTCCAGATATGATGAATGAGAGTAATTGTTCATTAACGTTGCTAGATCTGAAATGAAAATTTAAGAATGTATTCGATATATCTATTAATGCATTTAATTTTATAAAAAGAGGGCTGCGTGTTAACAATCTCATTTAAGACAAATTATCATTTTCAGATTATTGACATCGTTTATATATTATACAGCATGGCATTAAACTATTCAAAGCATTTTTAGAACGATCGTTGACGGCATAAATGAGATTTAGGTTCCGGAATAAAATCACAAATTTATAGAAATCAAAAATATTAATTCACTTCAGTTACAAAATCAATTGAAACTTGCGGCTGTAAAGAATCAAACTGACTGAAATGTTAGTATGATATTTGTATGATATTTGAAGTGAAATACATACAAAGTACCACAATTTTATTAAACTAAAACCAACTTGTAACAGAAGAAGCCTGTGTCGAAGAAGAAATTTTAAGATAAAAGGCAATCGACCAGTGCAAAAATAACTTATAAAACAATTTATCGCTTTCAACATATCCCTAGATAGCAATAGGATATTAACTTCTATTTCTATAAGTGCAAAGCATCCCAAATGAACAATAGGCTCATTCAAAGAATATCATCAACCAAAGAAAATGAAATCCATGTTAAAGTAAATATAACATTTTGATAACATACATTGATTTATATGGTACAGTTTGATATTGTTTTCTTATATATTTCTATATTATCATAATTGATCCTGAAATGGTTAACTTGAAACTGATGAAAAATATATACGTTTATACTAAATCCTTCAAAACTAGTATTGGTTTGTTTATCGTTTCCACCACGATAGAATTTTCAAAGTCTGCCATTGATTAAGTTTCTAATTTCCTGATAGAAATGCATAATAGTATTACGCTCTTTAAAGAATTTTACTAATGATATACGTTGGTCATCTGTTGAATTCAATACGATGATTTTGTGAGAATTATGTCTCTATAGGCAACTCTGATCGCGAGTTTAATAGTTCTCCAACAATATTATCGCCGTTCAGTATAGTCATGTAGTCTGATTTCCAAGTTGTGTTTTACGAAACTGTATAACAATGTGCTAAGATATAATACAAAGTGCACGGCACAACATTTATTTTCATACAGCAGTATTATTGTAATGTTTTTTCTTGATTACAACCGTAACCTATGGTGTTAGCGATCGATTTTTATTATAATAGATTTGTATGTCTGTTCAAGTAAAAATGTTGAAACTACAAGTTTAATTTCATAGAATCCGAATTTAATATGCTTAATACAGTTGTATTATGAAAGTGTTTGCACTTTGTTTTATCAGGCCTTGTGCAAGATATTTTATCATTCTTCATCCTTAAATGAAACTCACGGGAAGAATTGTACCAAAAAAAAAGTAATAATTGAAATTAATGTAAATTTACAGGTTCCTACACTCCTACTTGTATTTAAAATACAGTAATCATTTCTTTGCTTCAATATTGTATTTTATTTTTAAATTTCATGATTGTATGTTTTGACAGAACATATTATATATGATACACTTGGAATATGAAACAATATATCAGCAATATCAGAAGAAATGTATGTGTTTGATATAGCGGTTCAAACAAACAACGTATAAATAGGCACATAAAGGATGTAGTTGATGCACTGGGAATGAAAAGTTCTTCAATATTTTACATATTTTTCTACGGGGTTTTATGATTCATATTCAAAACAAATATAATTCTTGTTTCTCTGAACAATCTACCATCCCAACAACCAAACACATGTTTTTTGCATTAATTCCCATTGAGTTGCAGGAATGCAAACAGAATCATACACACACATTATGTATAATCAAACAGACATCTCAAATCAAACTACGAAATTTAAGGTTTTGAATATAAACATGCACAAGTATATGTTGTCAGTAACATCTTTCTTTAGAGCCAATGTCAGAATAACTTTCTGCCCTATTATTAAATGAATATGTATAATTATTGTACAGAATATCCCAAGATTATTTTAAAATTCAACAAGTATCACAGAAATAATTAATCAGACTGTTTAATATTTCTTTTTCTTGAAGGGCAGAATTTCCTGCGGGAAATAAAGTTTTTCAATACATCGCTACCATCCATTTATAAGGGAAAAATTCCCTTTTGTCATATTTATATGTCGTATCGATGGATAATATATCTTTTATACTAAATTCTAAGAAATATGTAGAAAGAAATCATGTGCCATTTTCTCAATTTTCTTATTAGATTGACTGCGAATCTGTCAACTTCATTTGATATATAAATGTGTTAGAATATATGAAAATATTGGCCTTGCACATGCTTCCTTCATACCATCTCTCTCTCTCTCTCTCTCTCTCTCTCTCTCTCTCTCTCTCTCACACACACACACACACACACACACACCGTGATTATTTCATTTCCCCTCTCATTCTCCGTGTAGGTTTCTTTTTTGGTGCGCACTCAAGGGTAAATAAATAATGCCTTACTTAAACAATGTAACTTATAACAGAATGCTTTATAAACATGTCTCTATTTAGCATTATAATAACACCTTACTAAAAACAGATACATATAAGAGGGTCCTCGCTGGCCAAGTGGTCTAAAGCGCCGTCTCAATATCACTTACCTCTCACCGCTAAGGCCGTCGGTTCGAGTCCCGCTCACTCCAAAAACCTTCGTGTGAGAAAGTTTCCAGTTACTTTTGGAAGGACGGTGGTTCTACTCAATCTGACTCAGTCTGACGTCTTCCTCCACCAGTAAAACTGGATATGCCATATATAACCTGAAATGTGTTGAAAATGGCGTTAAACCCCATTCAAAAAAAAGGATACATGATTATAAGCTATTATACCTTTCTTCTGGAACCTTTTCACTTGTAATTTAATGTGTATATTGAATGTTTGGCAACCATTTTTATTAATCCATCAATAAAATATGCTTTTAACTAAACTATTTATGGGCTTGACGGCTCAACCTGTCTTTTACTACCATTCACCGACCGTTGTGTCACGTGATTATAAGTTGCACCAGTATCAACACTCGATTTCCTGTCATCACTGTCCCCTATGACTCTCCGCCGCCGTCAGTACAAAAGCGAGTGATATCTCCTATAAACATGTATCTTAACAACACCTATACCGTTAAATAAAATTAACACACTTACGGAATGTACAGCCTACCTACATTGCCACAAAATAAAATACTAGATTGGTTTAAATCCACGTACATGAAGTTCATCTTCCTTTCACTGTCATGTACACAAAGTATTTTTTTAAAAACTATGTTTGATTAGCATGAATATATATTTCATATTAGTAACTATGGTTACGGTTTAAAAACATCTATTATGCGTTTTGATATAACATATTTTATTAACTGTATTAAAATAAGTAAACGCTCAGTGGCACAAACATCTAAAATGAGTTTTGACGGCCAGCTTATCGATACAATAACTGAATATTAATTATTCATTTAATTTTCATACAATAAATAAATAGATTTTGTGCAATGGAGTACAGAATCGTGAAATACAGGACAATCACAATAAAGCGAATTGCAATACAACGCAACGAAATGTAATAAAAGTCAATGCACTACAATGCTTTACAGTGCACGGCCATGCAATTTGTTGCTAATGCTTTCGTTATGGTTAAACATTAAATACTGCTTAATATGATATTATTGGCTGGGGGTGCATGCGAGGTTTTGTCCAACAGTAAAACGGAGTCTACTTTCTTTGGTGCGTTCTGTGATTCCAACGGATCTTTTATTCAGATATTATTTTGCGTTAGTGCAACTCTCAATATGTTTTATTATAATGAAGTTTCCGGGAATACAACGTTTAAGTGAATGTTTTATTACGTTAATAATGAATGACATTTCAAAGGCGTTAAACTATTTCCTTTTTAGAAACGAACGTTTAATATGCCTATTAAGTAGAAACCGGGAACATGCAAACTATTTTCAGCATATTTTATTTAAATGTTAGTTCACGCAATATCAAATGCATATGGCATCTTCAATTTTTTTTTCGAGACTATTCTATAGATATATCTTAAACAAATTATTACTAAATAAAATTATTGTTTTAGTAATACCCTAGTTTATACAAACGTTTATATAATGTATGTCAAATACTATTGACAGGAAACAAAATGACAAAACCCTTTTAGAGCTCATGGACGTAGCTAGCCTTAAAAATATGTGCAGGCCCAAACTAAGAGTGGCTCCGTGGACACCCACACCCTCCCGCTTCTCACTTCTGTAAATGTTTTTGTGTGTAGAATGGCTGTAGAGCGTTTTGAGGTATATTTGAGATGTAATTAAACACATTTTGAACCTAATTTATTTTTTAATTGTTGAAAAAAATGTCTCTTAAAATTGTGTGCAGACTCGGACCTTTGGGTCTGTTTAGTAGTTACGCTACTGTTAATCATCTTTTATGCTAGTAACTATTTGTGAAATATCCGATCCATTACTGGCCGACACTTATAAATATGTGTTAGTTTTTAACGTCATTTTTCACTAAGCTCTTTAAAAGAAACTAATATATTGTAGACTTAAATCAAGATTTATTTGTTTAAAAATATCATTTAGCATATTAACAACCTGAATGCTGTCTGCAACCCATAAAGACACGTCATATAGTTCGTGTTAAACAGCCATAATGGATTTCATGTTTAATATGAAACTTTGAGATAGTCTATGCATACACATTGATCTATGTAATGGACTTATTCTAAACTTGATACAATTGTCGTTCTTTATTTAAGTTTTATTGAGTCATGTCTTCTATAACTCCCCTTTTATTGGTTTATATCAAATTTTTGTGCAACGACTTTTGCGGCTGCCATATCCTACTTGTTAAAAACACATTTTGTTTAATGCTGACTAAAGAAAACTAATCAGACATTTTCATATTAATATTTCTTTATGACAAAAATGCATTAAATTATAATATCCATTATGTTAGCCGGACCTGATTGTGCAGTTGGTTTGTCGTGAGTTCGAATCTTCACTCGGCAACCGTTTCAATGATGATTGAAATACGACATTACGTCTCATTATCATCCGTATCTTACCACTGATTTCAATGGTATGCAATGTAATGTGGATTTTATCACAATTAAACTTGAATACTGTTTAGAAGTAGTTCGAGTAACTTTAGTTAATACTAATTCATTCTCACCCGATTGTAAAGTTATTACCAAACTTTGGAAATCTTTTGCGATTTGCTTTCCATGGTAGAACTATATCAATGTTATGACAGGCCACTACTCTGTAGGATGGACCCAGCTCTCCTGATTGGGTCAGTTTAATAGCAATGTTGGGAAAGCCACATATGAGTACGTTGATTGGTCAGTTATTTCAACTGAAAGTTTGAATGACGTCACAGTTTAGTAAGCTTTCAATTTCTATGAATTGTGGGACAGGCATAGAATTTCCTGTTTTTTTATTGGGGGTTAATTAACCTTATTCGGGAGATATAATGTTCATGCGCTAGACTAGATAGGAGATATGCCTTGATTCGATATAACGATATCTGGCGCAGGGGACCAACAGCCTTTTAATCACTAAACCACCATCCCGCTTTAATTAATGTTGAACTCTTATATTACGAAAATACTCGTTAATATTGGGAAATTTTAACATACCTATGCTTTATCTATTTCGGATCCAATTAAAGCATGTTTTAAACATCCTGACACAAAAGTCTATTGGCGTCTAGTTTCAATGTCGATGAACTGGATAACAAAAGATGGATTGAAGTCTTAGAATATAGAAATATAGCATTTTGTTTCATTGGGTTTATTATTTTATTAACATTTTTAATGATGTTAGGTAAATGATGTGGTTAACATTGAATCACGTTCTTTGTTTCAAAGGGAATGCGCCTGGCCCTATTAGATTAGTCGTTAAAGTATCAGACTATCAATCCAGGGGTCGTGGGTTCGAATTCCAGTCCGGCAACAGTCTCCGTGATGATTGATATACGACATTATGTCTCATTACCATTCGTCTCTCATCGCTGATTCAAGTTGGAAATTTATCAGTTACTTGCGATGATGGGGTGTGTTCGAGTACTGGTTAACCTTCCAGGATCCCATGAAACAGTGGTTAGGTTAACCGATTGTCTGTAAGCCCTCGATGGCATAAAATGACACTAGATATTAAATCAATCAAAATCAATGCGATGTAATTATTTCGAAATTAGTATTTTCTTTATCAATGCATTCTCCATGTAAAAGCATATCATTGATTGTATTAAGGTTTTTCTTTTTTCAGGTGAAAAATATTTATAAGTCTCTACTAATAAATCATGATCGGTGACATATTTAGTTCATCTTTTAAATGGAAAGCGATAGTTCATTTGAATCGTTGTCTCAATGCTGGGTTCTTAGTTTGTCGTTTCTTCAATTTCTAACTGTTGATCGGGAACTGATTAATGTTGTTTTGTAATAACCAAAAAAGTATGTGTGACTTTAAAATTAGGAATACATACATAAATATTATATAAACTTTTATGTAACTATTGGAACAAACATTATTGTATAAAGATACAAAACGGTTAAATGGTTCAATATCTTTAATTTACATATTACCAATACCCAAAATATCTTCATGTTATACATTAATGTTTCAGTCGGTATTCTAATCAGTTCTGGGGTTTTAGAATCATGGAGTACCTAGGATATCTTCAGGTAATACACTAAGGTTATAGACGGTGTTCTAATCAGTTTTGAAGCTTTATAATCATCATGGAGTACTCAGCATAATTTTTTTATATTCATGTATACACTAGCGATTGAGTCAGTGTTCTTATCATCTTTGGAGCTTTAAAATCATCATGTAGTACTCAGCATAATTTTTTATATTCATGTTATACACTAGCGTTTTAGTCGGTGTTTTAGTCATTTTTGGAGATTTAGAATCACCATGGAGTACCCAACATATACCAATGTTATACACTAGCGTTTTAGTCGGTGTTCTAATCATTTTGGAGCTTTAGAACCACCATGGAATACCTAGGATATCTTCATGTTATACACTAACGTTTTAGTCGGTGTTCTAATCATTTTGGAGCTTTAAAATCACCATGGAATACCTAGGATATTTTCATGTAATACACTAATGTGTAGTCGGTGTTCTAATCATTTCTGGTGCTTTAGAATCATGAATTACCCAGGATATCTTCATGTTATAAACTAGCGTTTTAGTCGGTGTTCCTGTCATTTTTGGTGCTTTACAATCATGAAGTACCCAGGATATATTCATGTTGTACACTAGCGTTTTAGTCGGTGATCTAATCATTTTTTGGAGCTTTTGAATCACTATGGAGTACCCAGGATATCTTTATGTTATACACTAGCGTTTAAGTCGGTGTTCTGATCATTTCTGGTGTTTTAGAATCACCGTGGAGTACCCAGCATATATCAATGTTATACACTAGCGTTTTAGTCGGTGTTCTAATAATTTCTGGTGCTTTAAAATCATGAAGTACCCAGGATATCTTCATGTTATACACTAACGTTATAGTTCTTTAGTATTATGGAGCTGATACGATGTAATACTGTACTTTGAGATAGGTTTGTGTTATTGTTTCTGCACCTTATTTGTTTGAAATAGAAAAACCCGTTTCGACCTATGCTAGGGAAAGTGTTGGAGGCAATGCATATTCACAACACTAATGAACAGATGCAATAATACAAAGCCAGCTGTATTATTATCTTAGTTGTGCTACTGACTCCATAAAATCGTGGATCTCCCCGTATTTCCCGCGAATAGAATACCGCATTTACATGTGGGAATGCTTGCGTTATGAAATTACTGTATATTTCATTTATCTTATTATATTAGAGTCTGCTATTTTCCTTTCGTGACTGAGATCAATGAGACATACAAGTTATCCGGATTGGGTTTGAACATTTATGTGCATAAGGGATCATTTCATTTCATAGAGAAAAATGAACATTATGATACTTGCATGCGAGATATTTAATTTAAAACGAATAGTCATTTCCATTTAACATTGAAAAACAGCATGGCGTAAATATAATCATAGCATGTCATAACTGATATTTATGATCCAGAATAATATTACAGGTATATTCGTTCAGGTTGTTTATTTGTCATAAATCAGTCATTTACCTGTCTATGAACGATTAAATATAAATGCAACATAATAATTATATCGGTTATTTAATGTATATTTGTAATAATAATATTCTGAAATGTTTGATAACAGGTCATAATGACCTACTTCAAAGTTTTTTTATATTACGAAATAAAAGATGATGTTTTCTTCTATACTTTACATTTCATTTAGTATCTTTTTGTTCATTTGCATGTTCAAAATTCAATACAAACAAATATGTCATTTATACAACTTGTGAATTGTAAATTCTCTTTATCAAAATTTTATTAATAGTTGCTCATACAAATTTCATTTGACATTGATAATGGAAAACGTTGGTAATTTAAGTTTCATAGTATAAAGGCCGTGTATTGAACTGACCCAGACAACGCGTCTCACTTGAACTGCTGTATTTTCATGTCCCAATTTACAATTTAAATTTCTATAGTTTGGTATTTCAACATACGCAAATTGATTCTCTGGAGCGTTGGAAATGGAAAGGACAAACCAGGGGAATAATAATTTTGATAGCTTACGAATATTAATGTTGCTTTTCTTCCTGTAGCAAGATATCTTGTTGGACAACTTAAAAGCTCAGGTCATACACCAAGTGGTCGATAATGGAAATGTCTTAAACACGTTGTTAGGGTCTTGGATTATTCGTTTTACACTTAATTTGATCTTCTACGGAAATTGTTATTACCTTTTCCGTATCTTAAAGTCCTACCTAAGAATAATCAGGGCCTTTGGCGACTTGACTTATCAATTTAGAATTATGCTGCGAACAATGTTTGCATATTGCATTCGAGGACGCAGCAAAATAAGAAATACGAATGACTCAATGCGACACACAAGTTCGTGTCAAAGCCAACTTTCTTTTTAATACGAGAGAGATAATAAAAAGTGCAAGAGATTGTGACTTGTATTTCAAATCTTTAGCGCGACACTCCGGAAAACGTTTGATCAGAACAGCTTTGAACATTTGATTAATTTTTTCCATATTTATATTGCGACTAGCTGTAACAACTACAGAGTTGCTGTCTATGCCAGGGAAATTGAAAGAGCAATAAGAGAAAACACTTGTTCGATATCCGACTCAGAGATAAAAACACAATTTATATTTTGGTAATAGCCAATCAAATAATACAGCAACTGTTTACAGTCCTTGGTCCTTGGTTTTTTACGGTGTGGTTCAAGAATAGAGCAATAAACGGTCAATGAAGATTAAAAACCTAATGACCGCCAGTAACATTCGGAAGAATTGGTTGCATGTTGTGATGAGAAATTGTGCAAACGTTGCTAATGTCACGGGAAAGAATGTTACGTCAATTAGCGGAAAGCAATATGTTGACATCACATATCATTATTAAATGTAATATAAATGTTTATTTTATGTGAAATTTCAATTATTTCGACACAAGTAAACACAAGAATAGCATGCTTACGATAAATCACGACGCATTATTATTATAAAATTAATAATGACATTGTTGTGTTAATTGCAAAAAACTTTTTCTGTCATCAGTTATAATAGCATAATGATTATGTTTGTTATTTGTAAAACTTTTCTTTCTTTAAATCATTTAATAAACATATTTCGTGGGTTTAGGTGTGGAAGGAACTTGGTACCACAAGAACAGTTATCCAGAGGGATGGAATTTCTTATCAGCGTATACATATAGCAAATGAGTTATGAATGAATACGTCATAGCCAAAGGTATATGTCATAGCGCAAGGATTTTATGATTTGCTCTGTGTCATAGCTCGAGGAGGGTAGGATTGGCGCGTGGTGGATGTATAGGATGGTAAAGTACGCCTAAATAAGTGTGCAGTATACAAGAATGTTTCATCTGACACATAATTTTCTATTTATGATTAACGTAGATAAAACATTACATGCTCGCCAGGAGACGTACCATTCTGTGTACAGTAATCACCACTTATGGTTGTGGGACCGTAATGGGCTATATCTCAAAAATCTTTTAAAGCCTTTTGTTTTTATTAACGATATAATATCACTGGTTTATTTCCAAATTTTTAGAAACTTTTACCGTCTAAAAAAGTTATCCGCATTTACTTTACCAAATCCCATTTTCAAAAGGCTGCAAAAAAAAATACAAAGTCCAAAATAGGTTAAATTGCTACAATTTTATTAATTTTCAATATTTTTTACATTTTTTAGTATCAGTGTATTCTTAAAGCATATGTTTTAAGAAAAAATATGAGCATGCAACATTAAATTGAAAAAAATGATCTAAAATGAACTCATTTGTATTCTAGAGGACTGGAGAAATCCATTTTTTTATAGTTTTAAAATAAAAGTGTAGAGAATCCATTCTACTTTTGGGCCATCAATACTACATGACTAACTTTTATATATATATACTATTCCACATATGATATCAAAAGATTAAGAAGTTTTACCATCCGGTTTTTTCTCAATATTTTTTTTTAATATGATAAAGTCAAAATTTCATAATCAGCACTTCTATAGAAATAAATGTTTATCTTAAAAGTAATGTTAATGTTTCCAAGTTTTTATACAAAAACTAAAGTGACAAATATTATTGAAATAAAGATGTTCCCACATTATACAGAAATAGTATAAAAGCAATAATATGTACTTTTTATGTGAAAATTGAACATGGAATCAGAACCCCACCCACCCCACCCCATTACACGGATTAATTCTCGTGCTTAAACATTTAAATTCTCCACACTCACTTGACACACACATTTCAAGGCATAGAGTCAATGTTTGAAATATATAGGCATCTTTGATATAACCTCATCTTATACTTTTTTTTGCTTTTGTGACCCTTGGTACACCATTATCATTATTGGCAGGAAATATACCTCTCAGTCCATCCTCACCAGAATGTTATAAATTGATTTCATTTGGAGCGAAACTGTAAGATAGGAGCTCTTTCGGTGACAATTATTTGAGGAGTTGCCCAAGTGACTACGAATAGGCATTTTTGTGCACTGTAGCTGATATCGCAGAGCAATTTCACAAGGTCTTCCTTTTCATGTGAATGACTTGGAAACAGTTTCCTTAAAATTGTCAGGGAATAATTAATCCTGATACACACTTGGAAATTGCTCTGTATTGTTAGTACGTTATATATCACTGGATATTAAAATCATCTTCCATTGTAAGCGACTAATACGGCTTTAGAATTCTTTTCCAGTCATTTACAAAGTTTCTGGATAGCTGTTTGAATGAAGACTGGTTTCACACTATTACCATTGACTCTCATGGTTCCAGAATCATCATTACTATACCAGTAACCTTCTGATGGTATAGGCAATCCTGGTCTAACATTGGTGGCAAATGTTTGTGAAGACTCGACTTCCACTGCAGCTATCATAGATGTAATGTGTGGCATCAGTCCACTACGTTCTACATACAGAATAAAGTACTGTTGTTATTTGAGACTGCTTTGAGATATTATTTTCAAGAAGTGACTAATAATTGAATACTATTATTTTCTCTTTATGTTTTTCATGTCATGTTTTGCTCATCCTAATGTCCCAAAATGACTGACCTCACTATTGTAAACACAAATTCTCAAAATACTCAAAGTGAGGCAGTTTTATGGATAGCGCTGGCAGCTCACGCCAGAGATTGCGGGTTTGATCCCCAGCTCGACCCAGTGCCTCTGAAAAAGCAACACACAGGACTGGTTCTACTCGGGAAGCAGTCTCGAGAGCGCTTAATAAAAGCTCAGAGCTTTATTTGCAATCGAGCTAAAATAAGTTTGTATAAACTAATTCAATTCATTAAAGAGGGTTCGTCATAAACAGGTAGCCTGGAAGTTTTGTATTGATTGTTAAATATGAAACTAAACATCTACACAGATGTATCTGACTGCATTCTATAATAGAACATATGGCAGATAGATAATGACAGATAATGGGTATCTAGTCCTGGTTAAACCATTGCATATCTACAAAAACCCGATGACTATGTACATCAAGGACTTGTATAGCTCTATATTATTCATTGTGTACATGTAAGGGCATCAATACAATTGTCACGTTAAAAACAGCGTAAAATTCAATGCAATTAATCAATTATAGATTATTAAATACATACATGTTAAACTTTTAAAGTCATGTGTGCCATTCAGCGTCTACTGCACAGAACATTGCACTTCTTGTCCGACAGGAAAACGTGGCTTACTCTGTGTGTTGAACTGACAGACCTCCAGACAGTAGAGAGCCGACAGTGAATCGCTGTCTTTAGTATTACTGGATAACTGAAATCAACATACACAACATTCTGACTGCAATATATTGTATCTTGTATCATTGTATCTACAATTATTACTACTTGTTTACATTTTAGTTTTATGTATTTTGTTGATATGAGACAATGTGTCTCATTATCAATATCATTTGTCTCTCACCGCTGACTGATGTGGGAAAGTTATCAACTACTTTTAGAAATGGGTGTACTCGAGTACAGGTTAAGCTACCAGGATCCCGTAAAGAGTGGTTAGGGCAGCTGATCGTCCGTTTGGTCTCGACGGCACGAAAATGATATTATATAAATTCAATCATAAATAAAAGTCTAGCAAAGAAATATATATATATATAATGTATATGTATCTGATAATCTCAGCATTTTTTAGATTCTTGATAATTGAACAGTTTCATCGCAACTAATTACTATCAGTTCTAATAAAAAAAAACTCAACGTTATACAACAGACAGTCATCAATACTATCTTACCTGGCCTAGTTTTATGTTGGCTGCAAAACAGGGCATTCTTTTAGATCTTTGAAGGTGTGTTTTTGCCATAGGCAACTCTGTTGACATGTCCACAGTCACTGTTCTGACGCACAACATACAAATATTCGCATTACCCTTTCTGAGTTTTTTTTCCAGCAATGCTGTCATAAGTAACTGGTACAGAGCTAAGTCTGCATAACTGACAAAGTTTTAGGTTTGACAACAAAACTTCGAACACAACAAATTTTCGCTCACTTTTTTACAACGCGCTATGTCGATTCTTCATTTGATATTGATACACTGGCTCTGACACATTACAAGCGGTCTGATTGCTATATTTGTGATCAATTTTCCCACCAATCGAAAGAGACTTTGCTGTTTTTTTCTTTTTATTCGAACAAAAACATCTTCGACGATCGTGAAAATCCATTTTTGTTTACAACCGGAAGTGAGCAATCATCGTTTATTTTTTATTTTTAAATTTAACGTTAATGACGATAAAATGATATTAAAAGCAATGAAACCAAACAGGATATGGGATTTATTTTTACGGATTAAAAAAATCTATACATTATGTAATTTATAAGTTCATTCCGATCTATACCGAGATGCTCCGAAATCGTTACGGAGGATACCGACATCGCACGAAAAATAACGAACCCATTACGGGTCCACTACCTTAACAAATGTTGTCATAATTTTAACAACATAAAATACGTAAAATTCAACAGACAGGCATTAGCAGACACTTCAGGTCATAGCCTTGTAAATAATGATATCAAAATAGCAACTTGCCAATTAAAACTTGGTTCATGGGTTCAAAGAAACCCCCCTCTTCTCCCGTCTAATTATAAAACGAGACTTTGTTAATAAAAGTAGTCAAAGTGACTATCATTTTACAAATTGATAAATTGGATAAACATTACTTGCTACATTATTGTGCGTCTTACATATCGGATAAACATTACTTGCTATATTATTGTGCGTCTTACATGTCGTATAAACATTACTTGGTACATTATTGTGTGTCTTACAAGTCGGATAAACAATGCTTGATACATTATTGTGCGTCTTATATGTCGGAAAAACATTACTTGCTACTTTATGATGCGTATTACATGTCGGATAAACATGACTTGCTACATTATTGTGCGTCTTACATGTCGGATAAACATTACTTTGTTCTTTATTGTGCGTCTTACATGTCGGATAGACATTACTTGGTAAATTACGGCGTCCTATATGTTAGATTAACATTTTTTGCTACATTATTATCTAAGACGCACAATAAAGCACCTAGTAATGTTTTTTCGACATGTAAGACGCACAATAAAGTACCAAGTAATGTTTATTCGACATATTAGACGCACAATAATGTACTAAGTAATGCTTATCCGATATGTAAGACGCACAATAATGTACCAAGCAATGTTTATCCGACATGTGAGAAACAAAATAATGTACCAAGTAATGTTTATCCGACATGTAAGACACACAATAATGTACAAAGTTATGTTTATCCGACATGTAAAACACACAATAATGTACCAAGTAATGTTTATCCGATATGTAAGACGCACAATAATGTACCAAGTAATGTTTATCCGACATGTAAGACGCACAATTAAGTACCAAGTAATGTTTATGTGACATGTAAGACGCACCATAATATACCAAGTAATGTTTATGCGACATGTAAGACGCACATTAATGTACAAAGTAATGTTTATCCGACATGTAAGACACACAATAATGTACCAAGAAATGTTTATCCAACATGTAAGACGCACCATAATATACCAAGTATTGTTAATCCGACATATCAGACGCACAATAATGTACCAAGTAATGTTTATCCGACATGTAAGACGCACAATAAAGTACCAAGTAATGTTTATCCGACATGTAAGACGCACAATAAAGTACCAAGTAATGTTTATGCGACATATTAGACGCAAAATAATGTAGCAAGTAATGTTTATCCAACATATAAGACGCCGTAATGTACCAAGTAATGTCTATCCGACATGTAAGACGCACAATAAAGTACAAAGTTATGGTTATCCGACATGTAAGAAGCACAATAAAGTACCAAGTAATGTTTATGTGACATGTAAGACGTAAAATAATGTAGCAAGTAATGTTTATCCAATGTAGCAAGTAATGTTTATCTGACATATAAGACGCACAATAATGTACCAAGAAATGTTTATCCGACATGTAAGACGCACAATAAAATACCAAGTAATGCTTATGCGACATGAAAGACGCAAAATAATGTAGCAAGTAATGTTAATCCAACATATAAGACGCCGTAATTTACCAAGTAATGTCTATCCGACATGTAAGACGCACAATAAAGAACAAAGTAATGTTTATCCGACATGTAAGACGCACAATAATGTAGCAAGTAATGTTTATCCGACATGTAATACGCATCATAAAGTAGCAAGTAATGTTTATCCGACATATAAGCCGAAAAATAATGTATCAAGCATTGTTTATCCGACATGTAAGACGCACAATAATGTATCAAGAAATGTTTATACGACATGTAAGACGCACAATAATATAGCAAGTAATGTTTATCCGACATGTAAGACGCACAATAATGTAGCAAGTAATGTTTATCCGACATATAAGACGCACAATAAAATACCAAGTAATATTTATCCGACATATAAGACGCACAATAAAGTAGCAAGTAATGGTTATCCGACATGTAAGACGCATAATAATGTAGCTAGTAAGGTTTATCGGACATGTAAGACGCATCATTAAGTACCAAGTAATGTTTATCCGACATGTAAGACACACAATAATGTAGTAAGTAATTTTTATCCGACATGTAAGACGCACAATAATGTACCAAGTAATGTTTATCCGACATGTTAGACACACAGTAATGTACCAAGTAATGTTTATCCGACATGTAAAACACACAATAATGTACCAAGTAATGTTTATCCAATGTAGCATGTAATGTTTATCCGACATCTAAGACGCACAATAAAGCACCTAGTAATGTTTTTTCGACATGTAAGACGCACAATAAAGTACCAAGTAATGTTTATTCGACATAGTAGACGCACAATAATGTACTAAGTTATGCTTATCCGATATGTAAGACGCACAATAATGTACCAAGTAATGTTTATCCGACATGTAAGACACACAATAGTGTACCAAGTAATGTTTATCCGACATGTAAGACACACAATAATGTATAGAGTAATGTTTATCCGACATGTAAGACACACAATAATGTATAGAGTAATGTTTATCCGACATGTAAGACACACAATAATGTACCAAGTAATGTTTATCCGATATGTAAGACGCACAATAATGTACCATGTAATGTTTCTCCGACATGTAAGACACACAATGATGTACCAAGTAATGTTTATCCGACATGTAAAACGCACAAAAATGTACCAAAGTAATATTTATCCGACATGTAAGACGCACAATAATGTACCAACTAATGTTTATACGATATGTAAGACACACAATAATGTACCAAGTAATGTTTATCCGACATGTAAGACACACTGTTAGACACACAATAATGTACCAAATAATGTTTATCGGACATGTAAGACACACAATAGTGTATCAAGTAATGTTAATCCGACATCGAAGACGCACAATAATGTACTAAGTAATGTTTATCCGACATGTAAGACGCACAATAATGTACCATGTAATGTTTCTCCGACATGTAAGACACACAATGATGTACCATGTAATGTTTATCCGACATGTAAAACGCACAATAATGTACCAAAGTAATATTTATCCGACATGTAAGACGCACAATAATGTACCAACTAATGTTTATACGATATGTAAGACACACAATAATGTACCAAGTAATGTTTATCCGACATGTAAGACACACTGTAAGACACACATTAATGTACCAAGTAATGTCTATCCGACATGTAAGACGCACAATAATGTACCAAGTAATGTTTATCCGACATGTAAGACGCATAATAATGTACCAAGTAATGTTTTCCGACATGTAAGACGCACAATAATGTACCAAGTTATGGTTATCCGACATGTAAGACGCACAGTAATGTACCAAGTAATGTTTATCCGACATGTTAGACGCACAATAAAGTACCAAGTAAGGTTTATTCGACATGTAAGACGCACAATAATGTACTAAATAATGTTTATCCGACATGTAAGACGCACAATAAAGTACCATGTAATGTTTATCCGACATGTAAGACTCACAATAATGTACCAAGTAATGTTTATCCGACATGTAAGACTCACAATAATGTACCAAGTAATGTTTATTCGACATGTAAGACGCACAATAATGTACCAAGTAATGTTTATCCGACATGTAAGACGCACAATAATGTACCAAGTAATGTTTATGCGACATATTAGACGCAAAATAATGTAGCAAGTAATGTTTATCCAACATATAAGACGCCGTAATGTACCAAGTAATGTCTATCCGACATGTAAGACGCACAATAAAGTACAAAGTTATGGTTATCCGACATGTAAGAAGCACAATAAAGTACCAAGTAATGTTTATGTGACATGTAAGACGTAAAATAATGTAGCAAGTAATGTTTATCCAATGTAGCAAGTAATGTTTATCTGACATATAAGACGCACAATAATGTACCAAGAAATGTTTATCCGACATGTAAGACGCACAATAAAATACCAAGTAATGCTTATGCGACATGAAAGACGCAAAATAATGTAGCAAGTAATGTTAATCCAACATATAAGACGCCGTAATTTACCAAGTAATGTCTATCCGACATGTAAGACGCACAATAAAGAACAAAGTAATGTTTATCCGACATGTAAGACGCACAATAATGTAGCAAGTAATGTTTATCCGACATGTAATACGCATCATAAAGTAGCAAGTAATGTTTATCCGACATATAAGCCGAAAAATAATGTATCAAGCATTGTTTATCCGACATGTAAGACGCACAATAATGTATCAAGAAATGTTTATACGACATGTAAGACGCACAATAATATAGCAAGTAATGTTTATCCGACATGTAAGACGCACAATAATGTAGCAAGTAATGTTTATCCGACATATAAGACGCACAATAAAATACCAAGTAATATTTATCCGACATATAAGACGCACAATAAAGTAGCAAGTAATGGTTATCCGACATGTAAGACGCATAATAATGTAGCTAGTAAGGTTTATCGGACATGTAAGACGCATCATTAAGTACCAAGTAATGTTTATCCGACATGTAAGACACACAATAATGTAGTAAGTAATTTTTATCCGACATGTAAGACGCACAATAATGTACCAAGTAATGTTTATCCGACATGTTAGACACACAGTAATGTACCAAGTAATGTTTATCCGACATGTAAAACACACAATAATGTACCAAGTAATGTTTATCCAATGTAGCATGTAATGTTTATCCGACATCTAAGACGCACAATAAAGCACCTAGTAATGTTTTTTCGACATGTAAGACGCACAATAAAGTACCAAGTAATGTTTATTCGACATAGTAGACGCACAATAATGTACTAAGTTATGCTTATCCGATATGTAAGACGCACAATAATGTACCAAGTAATGTTTATCCGACATGTAAGACACACAATAGTGTACCAAGTAATGTTTATCCGACATGTAAGACACACAATAATGTATAGAGTAATGTTTATCCGACATGTAAGACACACAATAATGTATAGAGTAATGTTTATCCGACATGTAAGACACACAATAATGTACCAAGTAATGTTTATCCGATATGTAAGACGCACAATAATGTACCATGTAATGTTTCTCCGACATGTAAGACACACAATGATGTACCAAGTAATGTTTATCCGACATGTAAAACGCACAAAAATGTACCAAAGTAATATTTATCCGACATGTAAGACGCACAATAATGTACCAACTAATGTTTATACGATATGTAAGACACACAATAATGTACCAAGTAATGTTTATCCGACATGTAAGACACACTGTTAGACACACAATAATGTACCAAATAATGTTTATCGGACATGTAAGACACACAATAGTGTATCAAGTAATGTTAATCCGACATCGAAGACGCACAATAATGTACTAAGTAATGTTTATCCGACATGTAAGACGCACAATAATGTACCATGTAATGTTTCTCCGACATGTAAGACACACAATGATGTACCATGTAATGTTTATCCGACATGTAAAACGCACAATAATGTACCAAAGTAATATTTATCCGACATGTAAGACGCACAATAATGTACCAACTAATGTTTATACGATATGTAAGACACACAATAATGTACCAAGTAATGTTTATCCGACATGTAAGACACACTGTAAGACACACATTAATGTACCAAGTAATGTCTATCCGACATGTAAGACGCACAATAATGTACCAAGTAATGTTTATCCGACATGTAAGACGCATAATAATGTACCAAGTAATGTTTTCCGACATGTAAGACGCACAATAATGTACCAAGTTATGGTTATCCGACATGTAAGACGCACAGTAATGTACCAAGTAATGTTTATCCGACATGTTAGACGCACAATAAAGTACCAAGTAAGGTTTATTCGACATGTAAGACGCACAATAATGTACTAAATAATGTTTATCCGACATGTAAGACGCACAATAAAGTACCATGTAATGTTTATCCGACATGTAAGACTCACAATAATGTACCAAGTAATGTTTATCCGACATGTAAGACTCACAATAATGTACCAAGTAATGTTTATTCGACATGTAAGACGCACAATAATGTACCAAGTAATGTTTATCCGACATGTAAGACGCACAATAATGTACCAAGTAATGTTTATTCGACATGTACGACACACAATAATGTAGCAAGTAATTTTTATCCAATGTAGCAAGTAATGTTTATCCGACATGTAAGACGCACAATAAAGTACCAAGTTATGTTTATTCGACATGTAAGTAGCACAATAAGTACTAAGTAATGTTTATGCGACATATAATGAAATATAACATGATAATATCTATGTTTTATTTTTCCATTGTAATGGAGTGCAATAAATTGTGATTTCCATTTCCACTATAGCATCTGTGGCATGTACATTTTTACAGTGCGTCCAGGAAGTAATGTACATTCATTTACTCTGTGCAATATGTTGAGAAGGTGTAGTTATAATCTGATGAAGTAGTAGTAGATAGAGTGATGGCCGCAGGTTTAATTCCAAGCTCGATCCGATTTCTCTCAAAAGACAACAATACTGGTTCAACCCAGGGAGCGGTTCATATAAAATCTGAGCTTTCTTCGCAGTCGTGTTATTATAAAGTAGTAGAAACTAAATAAACACTTTTATATTATTTAATTACATTAAATAAAGTTCATTGAAGCTTTGATTAAACAATTGGCGCCGATAAAATGTGTCCATGGAGAGGTAAAATACCATGATGATTGTAAAAGTAAAATTGTTATAGTTGTCGGAATATCGATTCACTTACAATTATAAAATCGACGGGGACTTACAGATGTTTATAACTAATTTAAATGGGTTTTTTTTTATGAAATGTGTAGTGGGATGCATACAAATAGTTCCATTACACCTTCACTTGTCACGAAAGAAACTTGATGTCGATAAATACAGATTTAAGATGAAAGGCAACCGGCACATTCCAAATATATAATTCTAAAGTATTGCCTTGCTTTATAAAAAAAGCAATTTATGTAAATGTTATGCTGTATGTTATAGTATATACAACTTTTTGTTACCTCCTCATATGCATTTTGTTTAGATGCTATAATTTAATATTAATTTTCAAAAGTGTTCTTAAAACTTCTTTATATAAAAACGATAAAGAAATTCCTCTATGTCCCATTCTTCAAAATTAATGTTGATTTGTTGATTTCTTTCAAATAGAGTTTCATTGTTATGTGTCATATATAAGTCTACCATTAATTAAGTTTGTCGTTTTAAGAAAGAGATGCATTGTTGACCGCTTAATGGAATTTATAAGTATTTTGCATGCAATATTTCGTAATGATTCAGTACAAACTGTGTGCCTACAATCAGCACTGTGTGTTTCTGTTAATTACCGAACAATATTCTTGTCGTTGATTACCATCATTTAGTTCTCAAACTGTATTTCACGAAATTATATAACAATAGCTTATAATATATAAAAAAAACGCACTATTTTAATATATTGTTTTGTCCAACAACAGTCTTAGCGATAATTAGATACATCAACAACAACAACAACGGCCCAAACATAAACACGTCATAAAGTAATTAATATAATTGCAATACAACCATACAGAAGAGAAAACGACATGGATATCATCTTGGAGCGATCAATAGCAAGTCATCTGTTGAGAAGCCGATTAATGCTTTTTTCCATCCTTTCTCTTCCCCATTCATCACATTGTAAAATCATTCAGTGGAAATTAAAGAGCCTTTCCAAAATATTCTCATAGCAATCAGACTCCCATCAACGTGTACACGTATACCATGGTTGTAACGGTGTTGGAATTGTTTGTATGCATAGCCTGTGCAAAACATTATTCTCTCGTGCAAGGCGTACGTTACCCACGCAATGCATTGTGTAATTCATGAGCATAAAATCAAACTAGCTTTTTATTTAAATCAAATTACTTGCATTGCTATGCTTGCAAGCAACTAATTTTCGTAAAAGTTTTAGATAAATCATTTTACACACGTATATCATCAATATTGCAAGACGGTGTATTTTTTTTCAACGTATACAAAGACAATGTTATTGATAAACTGAGGATAAAAACAAAATATTCTTTGAATCCGTTTGATTTGTTTGCCAATATAATAAATATCTTTCAAAACACTATTTTGACTACTTTGGGACATTCGATTTATTATTAGAATTATTAATTGTTCAAATATGTAGCGTAAATGTATAATGTTTATGGTTGATAAAAAAAATAAAAATGACGTGTTTATAACAATTTAAGATTTGCAAAGTAAATCACTACACACTTATGACGTTAACACTTTCATTATAATGCCATACGAATTGTTAACATCGAACAGAAATGAAGCAGTATAATATAACTGAATTACGATTAATATGAAGCAATATAAAAACGACAATAAAACTGAAGTAATGAACAAATACAATAACCTCAGACTTCCTTGTAAATCTTTGTTAATCTGTGTTACTTTTTCTAAATAGCATACACATGACACCATCTTGTGCCTAAAAAATCAAGTTTCGTTTTATTTTACATATATTCACTGATGAAAGTAATTTATGTTGGTCTATAGATTGGTATGACATAAGTCCGTTTGTTTGGCTACAAGTGTATATATACATATATTACAAGACAAGTTTAACTTTCTATAAAACTAGCCGAAAATTTATTCATGTATTAATGTTAGAACATTTGCATAATTTTATGTAATGTGTTTCATCGAAATGAAATATGACATTAAATAAAATATTGCCATGTAATGAATGCTTTTATGGCAATACAACATTTTCTAATGCATGTACTATTTGTCTTCTAAGTTTTTAGTTAACATTGATGTTGAAAGTCTTTTATGGAACTTAAATTTATTTATTTATTTATTTATTTATTTATTTATTTATTTATTTATTTATTTATTTATTCATTCATTCATTCATTTGTTGATAGTCGAAATTTCATGGTAACGACGGTTGGCTTTTTCGAAATAGATAATAATCTAACACAATATAATATGAAATAGAGATATAATGTATACAATGCTATTCTAGTTGAGACATGCACAAAGGGACACTATTTTGCTATTTATTTTTATCGACCAATGCTCATCTTATCAATATACAACTATGAAACCACGAACTTTACAACCTTATCCGTACAAGCAGGATTAATTCTTATTTTACAACTTCACTAACAATAATCGTCAATAAAACCATCTGGCGAATTGATAATAAGCAAATATCGTAAAATAATACCCCTGAACTATTTTGAAATGCAACGGGTATCGCAAGAATGATTAATTAGAATGTTCTTCGTTTTTTAAGCAAGGGCAGAATTTCATGACTGTCATGTGTGTCGATGTTAAATATAGCGTATACCTATCAGACAAATATAGTAATTTAAATTATTCATTTGGAGAAAAATCATAAGGCAATTGTTTTGAATTTCAATTTTAACTTTATTGGCTATTTCTTTTATTCATATTTTAATAAAGTTTTCCTCGTATGCATCTGACTGATTCAATTTCATACGTACAACCATTAGGCAAACATTTATACCATATTGTGTTCTATATCTATTTATTTTACGGTTCAAATAGCCCGTTAGATTTCTTCGTGTAGTTTACCTCGTTTAATGCTGAATACGGTCAATCTATTTATAACGTCGAACTAAATAGGTCCAATAAAATGAATTTTTGACTACTCATTCTTTAAAAAAAGGACTTTTTGACCACATATTCTAATTCTAAACTAATTTCACCGGATCGAAACTTGTTTCATCCGGTTACCGAGTCAATAATTCAAACAAAATAATTTATTACTTGTGTGTAGGGATTATTCAACTGTTGTTTCGTGAAGTAAATCTGACACTGAAATATAATTTTTCAATTTTTCAATGCAGAAATACATACTAATGAACCATTTTCTTCAATTGGTATGTGTCTAAATAATGACGTCACATTAACAAACATTCGACAATAAACAATTTGCATGTATGTTTATTTTGTGATATATCTAAAGTGTGGCATAGAGGGTAACTTTTTTAACTTAAAGAAAATGGTACAAATGGAAATCTTCTTAGTGGATATTTCATTAGTTAAATAACACATCCCAACGTGTCGTCATTCAGTCATCAGAATCTAAATATTAACTGCAGGTGAACCTCAAGGTTCTGTGCTTGGTCCTTTATTGCTCATTATTTATGTCAATGATATAGCAGAAATCTCCTTAGTTTTGCCAGACTCTTTGCAGATGATAGCTGAAGATATTGAAAGTATTATCAATCATGATTTATTACATATATCGAGTTGGGCCAACCAGTCACTGGTTAATATAACCCGAAAAAGACTAAAGTTGTTTTCCCCGTGTTTGTTCTAAAGCAATTGTGACTCACATCCTCAATTGCTTTGTAATAAAAAAAAATAGAAATGCTCTTAATCATATTTATTTTTCTCTTTGCGTCCGATTTTAGAATATACCTTTGAAGTTCGGAACGGTTGCACTGTGCATCTCTCAGACTCCATTGAAAAAAATGAGGCAGCGCGAATTACAACTGGTCTCATAAGATCGATATCATTGGAAAGGTTATATCAGGATATCAGGAATGTAAATAGGAGATGCTTAAATAGAGACGTGAACTCCTAAAGCATGTTTCATGTTTAAAATTGATAATAATAATGTCCCTTCCTATACTAATGATTCAATTCAAACATATGTTGGTGAGAAATAGAAACACTTTTACTCTCCCACACTGTAGAACAAATATATTTAAAAAAATATGTATACTATCATTCATTTCGTTGTAGAATTCATTCTTGAGATGATGCAATACGATTCTCGCCTTTACTAAACACCGCTTTTAAGAAATAACTTCAGTTTTTTTAGATAATGACTTATATATAAACATCTAAAAGACAGCCATTTCTTTCAGGATGCAGAAAACTTTCTCTTTTACTGTTCCATTTTTAGAAATCAAAGACTAAAACTTTTCAACCAACTAGATTGTGTCATCCTCTTAATGCTAAAAATACTATAATTTGGATATACGAGTTTATCTTGAAATGAAACTTCGGAGATTGTTGAATCACGACATAATGTTATCAAAACAAAATGTAAATGATATATCCCAATAAAATTTACTGTAGAAACTATGGTAACTTAAAAGAAAACAGTGGAAAATCTCACGGAATTACTAAATTAACGCCACATTGGGTGTTTTTAATAGTGTTTAATAACCTTGGATTTTCAATAAAGCCTGAAGGATTATTTTTCATGAAATCTGCTGTGTCACTTCTAGTAACAATTGTATGATTGGATAGACGTGCTTTATTGCTTGAATATTCATATTGCTCACTGGCATCATTTCTGTTCAGGAAGATGTCGGAAACGTGACTGCATTTTTTTATTTTATTCATTAAATTCCAATAGGAGACATGGCATTTGAAAGATAGATCAATTACTATGAGAACACAACCGATAGGTACATTCATACAAAAGAGGTGGCAACAGAGAGTCGTCAGCAATCAACCTGTTACTTGGGTTGTTTTTTTCAATGCACTTTATATTCGATAAAGACGAATAAAATATAATTATTTTACATGCAACACTCGGAAATAAGATTCTATAATTTCAATAATAAGGTTGTTTTCTTCTTTAAGTAGTTAAAACGTCTTTTTTAATGTATACAAATTTTAATGTGATCTATCCTTATTATGGTCTTGTGTTTGTGTTATACACGCATAAGACGAAAGTAAGTTTGCGGTCACTTTGTTGAAACGTAATACAATTATTACGAATCTTTCAATCGTGTGTTTACCTAAACCTCGAATTTCGTCATTCTAAGTGTGTTTACATATATGCAATTAACTATCCCAGTTGACAACTATTGATTTTGCACGTGATGTATGATGTAATAATGTCTAATGTCGGTAAATATTAATTGAAATGAAAATACAAGACTACTATCTTCTTTATTTTGTGTAATTGCTTTTTTTTATGTAGACTGTAAAAGACAGGTCATCATGTCATTTTTTCTCTGCAACACGATACTCCGATTTGATGCAGCGTCCGTCCATCAGTCATCATCGTGACATTATTGGAGAACAAAAGGGTATAACGCAGCTATATGTATTATTGCATGTGAACACGCCAACTCTGATTGATTTATCGGATGATGTCTTCAGTATCAATCGAACTCGTAATGAACATGGTACAATGTCACCGTTGGTATAAAAGTATTAAATAAATGTGATTACGCTAATACAAAATGTGATCACGGCTATACATATTTATTAATTTACTATTGATACACTTTACTTTTCGTGTTTGTTACAAATAAACCACCACGAATATGCGCTGTAGTAATTGATTTAACGAATTTCAACGACAATATGTGTGATCGTATATATTTCATCTTTTTCAAAATGCTATGTTAAATATGTATATTAATAAAACAAAGTTCGCGGTTTCCTTAGTTTTTCGTTTAGTGAAATCCTTTATTTGATATAACAGACTATTACACAATCAGTATTAAGTGATTTTTCGCTTAAAACACGCTGCCGACTCAGCGATGATTTTATTCTGACCCCATTAAAACGTGAATCAAACCCGTGTTTCCAGAGATCAGAATACTGCATCTATCAATACTTGAATAGTGAATATTTGTATAAAAAATGATTTCATTCATCTTATTGTGTCAGAGACGGCTATTTTCCGTTCAGGGCTGAGACAAACAAGACGTACAGGTTATCAGGATTGGGATTGTACATTAATTTGAATACATGGTAATAAGTAAATACATATAATTTCATAGATAAAATTTTATATATTTTAATGCATGCTTGTTAACCCTTTTATTAAAAACAATTTTTCATTTCCAGAATATTGAAAACAACATATATTCATAGTATGTCATAACTGATATTTAGGATCTAGAAAATATCACATGTATATTGCTTTAGAGTGTTATATGTTATTTTATATTTTATTGTCATCTATCAGTCTTAATATCTTGTTTGTTAATTTGAATGTTCAAAAATAAATACAAACATATTTTATGAAATGTACACAAATTATGAAGTATTTTTTTCTGTATCCAAATATTACAACAATTGCCAAAACAGTTATGAATCATACAAAATTCATACAAGATTTTATTTGCAAAACGGCGGATAATAACCGCTTCATAATATAAAGGCCGTGGATTGAATCAGCACCAGACAGCAAGTCTCGCATTGGCTATTGTATCTTTTAGCCCAAATATATAATTGAAATTTCTATTGTTTGATATTTCAATATATGTAAATTGATTTTCTGGAGAGTTAGAAATGGAATGGATAAACTAGAGGAGTGATAATTATAATAGCTTACAAAAGGTAATGTTCCTTTTCCAGTAGCACGATATATTAATGAATAACTTAAAACCAGAAAGAAGCTCAGGTCATACACCTAGATGTCGATAATGGCAATATCTTAACACATTGTTAATGTTTTGGATTATTCATTTTACACTTAATTGAATCTTATACCGAAATAGTTATTACCTCGTCCATATCTTAAAACTCGTGCCTAGTACGAATCGGAACCCTCGGCAATGTTTGCATAATGCATATGATGAAGCAGTAGAGTCAGATACAAGGATACTTCGTTTATGCCAAAGGAAACTTTGATCATTGAAAAAATGCAAGAGATTGGGACTTGTATTACAAGCGCGACACTCCGGAATACAATTAATCAAGACAGCTTCCAACATGTGATTAAGTTTATCCTTATTGATATTTCCACTAGCTGTAACAACAACAAAGATTCTGTTCATGCCTGGAAAATGGAAAGTGCAATAAGAGAAAACACGTGTGCGATATCCGACTCAAAGAGAGAAAAACACAATTTATTTCGTTTTGATAATAACCACTCAAATATCACAGCTACGACAATAGGCGGAAATCGTTATGTTGACATCACTACAGGCTGTTTAAATGTATTGTGAATGTTGTTTTCAGTTAATTTTCAATGTATCTAGCCACGTAAGATGACCGGTTTATTACCCCATAATGGCTATGCAGGGGTTGGGACCATCCTGTTGCAAACTGCACAATAATAGCATATATATAAGTTTAACACAATTTGCATGCAACAAACATATAATGTCATATGATAATTATATCTATTTTTATTATGAACAATAGGACAATAGCATAATAGTGTAATACTTAATAAGCAAATAACTGCCACCCTATAGCCAGATACAATTCTCATAGGCCTTTCGATAATATAGTAATCTTGACGAAACGGAACAGAAGAGCTAAGATATATATCAAGAGATGACATTTTTAAATCATAAAATCATCAACAAATCAAACATTGTTTGTGTCAATTCTCAGTAAGTAATTGATAGCGGCAATGTTTAATTTTCTTGGTTTTAAATATGCAGCGTATTGTATTAATGAATAATGTGTCAGAAACATGTGCATGTTTATCGAATATTACAGCTATTTCCATGTTCCTTTTTAATTCAATTAAAATTGTATTTAACAAATTATATTTATTTTGGACTTTGTAATAGCCAAGTACAATGTCGCATAATTGCATATTGCGCATGCGCTGTGTCTAATATGTCAATTACTTAAGTCTAATATCAAAGTTCGCTAAATGGGGTTGTATCATTTCACAGCTAAAGAATAAGTGAATAACTATAGTTTCTCTTTTCCGTTTGTCTTTATTACAAAGATCGTTTGATATTCCCATTAAATTTAATTGATGTTCACTAAATATTTAATTGTGTAGACACTGAAATTGTTTTGTGTTATTTGCGCAGTAAGCCTTTTTGGTGTTAATCCGAACAATATCCCAAGCAATATTAATTTAACTTTTTCTACCCAGATTTGTTGTGCTTTTGGTTCAGTCAAACCTTAAGATTAATGCACGTTTGTATGTGTTTCGTTTTTAATTTACATAGTTTTTTTGTTACAATTGGGAATGTTTGTTCTCTCTGTATATAGTGTTTGCAAGCTTTTCATGGAGGTTTCAATATTTTGTTCTTTTAAAATGTTGATATATTTCTGAGGTATCGTGCTCTTAATATCAATCATTCAGCTATCCAATTTCATATTTATTTCATTGTTTAAATTTTAGTTAAAGATAATTACCAGTGATAAAAGAACTCTTGTTAAAGTCCCATATGTCGAAAAGTATCATGATGTTATTTTTTAAATACGATTGAAAGATAATTTATGTTTTCCAAATATCGGTGGATGCTGTTTTTTATTAGATTTTGTTAATCGCAGTCCAGTAGTCTAGTTTTTAATTAAAACATTTATATAGATTGTCTTAATTTGCATACATTTTATGACGGTATCAATGTTGAACATTTCAAGGCCACCTAGTCGTGAAACTCGTGACACATGGTTTTGATTGCTACATAAAAATTTAGTGATTTTATCGTCCAATAAAATGTTGCGCATAATCTTTTGAGAATCATTTTTATGTTATCAGGTATTCCCTGCATTTATAGCTCATATTTTATTTTTGATTAACACAAAACTTTTTAAAATCAAGATTTTTTCCTGTGGATGTTAAATCTCTTGTCTTCCATACTTGAAAACAACTTTTTATCTTTAAATTATTGCGTTGTTATCAATTTGGTAAGCGTGGCAAGAACATTATGGCTTTTTCGGTTCAGATAAAAAAAGCAATCCCTTGGGATAAGATTAGAGCCTCGTTGACGCAAAAACAGTTATCTATCGATACGGAATTTTCTACCGAACCACAAACAAATGTAAGAGTCTTATAATCGTACATGGCATCTTGCCTGTATAATAAACATAAATAAACATTCATAATTTTTACACATATAATACGTTAAGGTCAACAGATACTTAGCAGTACTTACGTACTTAGCAGACACAACAGGCCATAGCCCTTTGGAGTTCAAATCTAGTTCATGGAATCAAAGAAACCTTCTTCTTCTTCCGTTGCATCATAAAAAGAGACGTTGTTAATAAAAATAGTCCCCGAGAACATCATTTTACTCATGGCGCGGCATAATAGACACAAAATAATGAACCAAGTGACGTTTATGCGACATGTAATAACATTTACAATAATGCATCATGTAATGTTGATGTGACAAGAGACTAAGCTGCTTTAAGTCTTTGTTAAAACAGAAAAGAAGTATTGTTTACTTAGGTTCTGATTGATGTTGGCGAGACACGATAATATGGGGATAATATCTATGGTTTAAGTTTCTATAGTTACGTAATGGAAAACAGTAAATTGTGATTTCCATTTGCACTATTACATCTGTGATATGAACTTATCTTCGGTAACTTACAGTGTGACAAAACAGGAAGTAATCTAGATTCATTTATTCTGTAGTTTATTGAAGAGATGTTGTTACAATAAAAAAGAAAGAGGAGTGGTAGTGTTGACGATAGATTTTTGGCCGCTACGACCATAGGTTGCTTGCTCAATCCCAAGCTCGCAAACAGAACTGGCGATACCAAGGAAGCGAACTCGACAGCGGTTCATATATGTTCTAAGCTTTCTTCGCAGTCGAGCTTTTATAAATTTCATATATTTAATGTCATACGAACATTGTTGGCAGTCAGCAGAAATGAAACAGTGTCCAATTATTTTAAAATATTTCCTTGATTTTTGCATGGATGTAGTAGCAAAAGGGGTTGGGCCACAAATTGTCCAACATTAAAATCGGCCCTTCCCAACAACACCTGTTTTACAAAAACAATTAAGACAGCAATAAAACATATTTATATAGGATGAAAGAGGAAAAATGAAATAGGTTGCATTCTTTAATTATACGCTTCCGGTGCTGACCTTAAGTCAGGGACCCCACTGTGAGGTACGTACTAAAACTAAATAAGATACATTGTTTATCAAAACGTTTAATGTCCTTAATATAAGTTTGGACAGTGTTAAATATAACAATATTTTCATCGTCTGAGATATCATCCATCCCGTGTAAAAAGGATTTAACATTTAAAGCACGAAATAAAACTTGTTGCACGGGGTGATGATATCTCAGATGATGCAAATATTGTTATTTTTTAACAGTGGCCAATTAACTGGGGTATGAATAAAAATGAAGCAATACAAAAACGACATTGAAACTTAAGCAGTAAGCAAACACAACATTAGATATGTGTTACGTTGCACGGGGTGATGGTATCTCAGATGATGCAAATATTGTTATTTTTAACAGTGGCCAATTAACTGGGACATGAATAAAAATGAAGCAATACAAAAACGACATTGAAACTGAAGCAGTAAGCAAACACAACATTAGATATGTGTTACGTTTTTCTTAACAGCATAAACATGGCATCATATTGTGTTGCCTGAACAATCCAGTTTTGTTTTTGGTTTACATATTTCCACAGATTAATCGTCACAGGAAAGTAACTCGGTCTGTAGATAAAGCATGACATAAATTTGTTTTATAATAGATTTTCACATATGTTACAGGATAATTTCAACTTTCATATAACATTAGCTAAAATTTTATATGCATGGATGTTGAAATATTTGAATATATTTAGGTAGTGTGTCTCATCGATATAAAGTATAGCATTTAATAAAATACTGCTATGTAACGAATGCGTTTAAAGGTAATAAAAGTGTTATAATGCACTTACTATTTTCCTTCTAATATTATACATATAGTTGTAAATGGAAACTGATAATATTACATGGATATATTGTTTTTTTATGATAGTCGTAATAGGCCATGGTAATGACAGTTAGATTATTTGAAGTAGCTTATAATCTATTGCCTTTATTTTCATTGACTAATACAATTATGTTTAATTCATTTCGTTGTACAATTATAAAAAACAATAAAACGATACGATGTACACAAGCAAACAAAACATCAAAAGAAATCACGAAATGTACACCATTATCAGTTCAAGCACGATTATTCTCATTTTGCATCTTTACCAAGAGGCTTCGCTTAACCATCTGCTTAATTGAAAAAATACCGAATAGCGTAAAAACTATCCTTAAACAATTTTGAAATGCAACAAGTATTGCAAAAAGTAAAAATGGAATGTTCAACGTTTTTTCACACAAGAGCAGAATTTCCTGCAGGAAATAAAGTGTTTCAATTAAGCATTGTAGCTATTAATCTTTGGCAATTTCCACTGTTGTCATGTGTGTCGCTGCTAAATATAGAGTATACTTAGACGATAATAGTAATTTGTATTCTTCATTTCGAGAGAAATTTAGTGCCAATTTGTTTGAATTTTATGCTAATAGTATAAGCTACTTCTCTTGTTTAAATTTTAATAAAGTTTTGCATCTTACAGATTAACTTTCAAACGAACAAACATAAAAATTATGTACACAGCCAATAAGTAAATAAACTTGCACTATATTGATTGATTATATGGCCTAAATAGCCCAATATACGGGCATTGTATGGTGAATCTATTTATAACGTCGTGACTACCGTTTGACCTTGACATGTATCAGATACCATATACATACACATATTAGTTAACGTAGGTCATCGTATGACGTTATTTTTCACGATAACGCCATTAAACTTGTAAATTGACGTCATCAAGTTGAAAATAGTTCATTATTGTATAAACTAGAGGCAAGTTGCACGGACAACATATTAGTTGACTGGTAGTGATATCAACATAGGTGAGTATAAACATAGGTCATAGTACTATTTCTCGCATGTGCTGTGAATACATTTTAATAGTTCTTTGAGATATGATTAATAGTATACGCAGATATAACACCATTTCAGCGGATATTCCTTTTGCATAAATAAGAATTGTATTGTATGGTGTTTAGCTTCCAACAATGATTTATCACGACAGTGTCTGCTTGAGACAGTTTTCTTTGCAGAATCCAAGGCAGCAAGGCAACATTAATTAAACTGGGACAATGTCTCAGGATATGTCAAAGCTTGCAATAATATCATTATAATTTAAAGTAAAGACAAACTGTCATCAAAAGTGTTGTTATATGTTAACCAATAACATCAAATTAATTATGTATTGATCTTTATTTCACAATAAAGAATTGTTATTACTATATTGCGTATTTAATCTCGTTTTAAAAACGATATATGAAACAAATCAAAACTATTTCTCCACACTATCACAAGAATCCAAATTTATTTTATTTATTTTTTTATTAATGATCTTTTTAAATCAATTGATTTTGTTAAAAAAATAAATTATTAATAACTGTGACAGTAATGGATAATTTTAAATTGTCAGATATGTTATTAAATTTATAAGCAATGATAATGGCGTAGATACATTTTTAATCTATTGAAGTTGACAGTATAATTTTATGATGCCATCGGTGAAATGGTGAGACGATTGATAAACACAATCATTTTTAAATTGTGTTTCTATATCAAACCCGGTTCTTATTGGCAATAAATAATCGTGAACATGTATAACAATATCGTTTGTGAAACGCCTTAGACGCAGGGTGTTCTTGAGCATGACACTTTATCCGAATATGCGTAGTGTTTGTTCTACCCAGAAAGACTTCAAGAGTGATTTGTCTAAGTTGTAATAACTTGTTTCCCAGTCGATGTAAAATTATTTATAAAAGTGTTTAAAATAAAAAGGTTTTCCACAATAATAACATTAAAAAGTTTTATCAGCATTATGACTCTAAGTTTGCTTTCTGAAATAACAAAATCCATCCTGTGCTGGTGATAACTTTGGTTAAAATTTTTACACAAACGGACAATACTGTTTATTCTATAAGAAGCTAGAATTGTTTAAATGTTTAATTTTAATGGATTAAATATGATACCACATGCGTTTATTTGTTAAATTTAAACCCTATATAAAGATTATCTTAATATGTTACCAGGTCAGTCATATTTGCCAAATCAGACAAATCTTTATGAACAGGCAACTCGTCGTGCAATTGTATTCTAACTTATTTTAGACAAATCAAAGGAGTTTTATCAGCTTTTATTTTCTCAGATGATTCGCATAAAACCAAGACTGTTAAGTAGATGATACCTTTAATGTTACATTACAGCATGCAATATTACAAATTACCAGGTTACGATATCATAAACACTGGTGCCAAGGTTATTTAAGCTTTAAAATGTCACGTTAATGCTTTTCGTTTTCAAAGATTTTTATCTGTTATTGAAACCGTGATTTTCCTTCAAAGATTCCATATCACGCTTTTGAGTTTTGATCATCCGATCTTTACTCGCGTCGTGCTATAGATAAACTTAATTTGAAAATGGAATTTAATTAACCGGGACGACGTTCAACATCAAAAAGCTTCGTATGGTAGTTCGACAGTATACGATTATCATATTTTTGTGAGACAGCAAATCAAAAAAACCGTTATATACCAGTATATAATTCATGAACATTAAGAGACAGTGGTTAGGTTAACCTATCGTCTGTTAGCCCTCGATAGCATAGAAATAATGTTAACAATTCAATCAATCAATTATAAATAAAGAGATAATTATTTGAGATATTGTCTCCGTGAGCGGTTAGCACAATCGACAGCGTGTGTTACTATCAATGCAGGAGTAGTGAGTTCGAATCTCTGTATGGCTACAGTTTCCGTGGTGATTGATATACGGCATTGCGTTTCTGTCTATATTGTAATTCACAGGACCTAGAAGATTAATTTCATTTTATTTTGATATGTCCCTGCTTTTTAGATTTAAAACAACAATATATAAGCAAATATTTTTTTCGAGACCTAGTATGTTTCGATTCATAAAATTATTACAGTCAGATAATAGAAATACTCTTTTTAATCTAGCAAAATATATAAAATGTGCTATATCTATTAGATTGTCTTCGACACATAGTTGTATGTTGTCATATACTGCTGTATGAATGTAAATATATATATGTACTATGTATAAGTCAAATAAAATATATGTTCTGTTCTTTTCGTGTCACCGTCCTGTCTGTCATTGCTGATTCAAGTGAGAAAGTTATAAGTAACTTGCGGAGATGGGTGTGTTCGAGGATCCGAGGAAACAGTGGTTATGGTAACTGATCGGCTGTTAGCCCGTCCTCGATGGCAATTAAAATACGTCAATATTCAAATAAATTTAAAGGTTGTTCGGCCAGACTTCTTACTGTCTTGTTTCATTGTTTATCGTTATGTTCCCAGCATATGATCATATCAATAAAAACGTTATTAGATACGTCCAACACATCGGTTGTCTGGACATTGTTCCAAACCTGGTCAAATGCCAACTACTCATAACATACATCATGCAAATATCATATCAAATGTCATATCAATATACAATACTTAGTCTGTATGTATTCTGAAATCACTTCTTAAATTAGTTGCCGCTTTTTGATATGATATTTATGTATGAGGTGCTTTAAGTAATGTTTTGCAAGGCAATGCTTTCTGCCATTGCTTTATTCAAATGAAAATCAACAATACAATGCCTGCAACATTTGTGTTAGATAAATTGTATTTATGTTGCCTAGACACAATAAACTATAAAGTATAGCTCAGTTTAATTTTCCTCTTTTATACTTAACATATACTAAATTGGGATTCCATTTATGTTATGTGACATGTAGTATGATGGTATTTACAACGCACTTGTGCGTGGGGATATTTTATCATTCTCCGAAGTGCCACTCCTAGTAACAAGTGTATGATTAGATTGACGTGTGTTATTACTTAGAAAGTCATATTGCACTGCGGTATTATTTTCGTTTCAGGAAGAAATAGATGACTTGTGAGCACCCTTTAAGATTTTGTCTCAAAATTAAGGAATATGTATCCAATGGGAGACATGATATTTGAAGGAAACAGCCATTACATGTACTATAAAATACAATCGATAAAGACATATCATACGAAGAAGTGGCAACAAAGATCGCTGCTCCAGACGTCAGTCGTAAACCCGCTTAATGAGTGATTAATTTCAATGCATTTAGAGTTTGAAGTAAATTTATTAAAATACAATCATTCTACAGAGTGATTCCATATTTTCAATAATTGGATTTTCTTTATTTACGGCAATTTCTAATGTTGTCTGTTCTTATTAATGCTTTGTGTTTGTGATATGTAATTCCGTTAGCATATGCTGCTTATTGTTTGTTGACTCATCGCCGTCGATGTTTGTGTAGTTTAAAGTATCACGGATTTAGATAATTTTTTTAAATACAGATATCTTGTTATGCAGAGATATAATAGTTTGTATTTGTAAAGATACTGGTAGATACGGGCAGTTTAAATCGGTGAGACAAATTCTAGCTAACATATAAACTGATTAAGAATTCATTGTCTTTTAAATGATGACTGTAAAAAGTTTTATCACAAAACGCAGAGATTGTAGCGAGTATGGCGGTTTATTTTGTTGAAACTTAACATCGAGTTTTATGCATATAGCATACCTTGTTGCTTTATATATATATATATATAGGTATATATTTACCTGAGTTTCTCGTCCTCAAACAGTCATCATCGTGACATTATTGAAAAACAAAAGGGTATAACGCATCTATAGGTATTATTGCATGTCAATATGCAAACTCTGAATGGTTTATCGGATAATGCCGTCTGTATCACTTCATAATTAACATGGAAAATATCACTGTTAATATAAAACTTTTAAACTTAATGTGATTACGTTAATACAAAATGTAATAACATATAATGAACCCACAAAAAGAAACTTCCACAGTGTTTAGTGCATTTGTATAGTGCATTTGTATGAAAACAAATATGGCTCTACAGAAACGCAATAATTCAGCATTAAACGAAAGTTATGATTAAATACTTAAATGTGGAAGCTGTTGAAAACAAAACTCACAGCTGCTGTTAAAGATAGCGAAAGTTTCATTTTTTTTCAATAATGGCACGTTCATGTTCATTTGTGATTTTTTTGCTTATTTAACTAGGAAAAATTAACTAATTTCAATGGGTTTTTTCAACGTCTTTTTCTTATTGACAATAGAGAGTTTAAAATCAGATTGAAAGTTTAATTTGATAAGCACGGTGCATGTACGTGTAAATCAACCTTTACATGTTGTCTAATGAGCACTTTCTGATGGCAATTTGTTTTAATTGGTGCTTAATTGTTTTCCCGAAACAATGTGGGCTACCTTTTATTTCCATTTATTTTGATAACAATAAAATTATATGTATGGAAACTGTTTTGTTCAATATGTTTTAAAACCATACAGACTTATGATGAATATATTTCACTTTTCGTGTCACAATTAACTCACCATAAATATGTGCTGCTGTTATTGCTTTAAAGAAATCAAGAGACAATATATGTGTATTATTCATATCGCTGTTAACAACCTTCAATTTATAAACTTCATTAACATCCACGATTGCATTTATGTTTAAAGATATGTTTCACACTCATGTTCCTACAAGGAATTCCGGGACTGTTAAATTGTGGGATTTTTATTTAAATATTGAATCAGATTTTTACTCTCAAAGCATTTATTCTCATTGTTCCGGCACGATTTACTCAGTCGATAGTATCGTCTGACTATACATCAAGGGATCGTAATTTCGTAACCCCGCCCGGCAACAGTCTCCGTGATGATTGATATACGACATTGTGTCTCAGTACCATTCGTCTCTTACCGCTGATTCAAATGAAAAAGACATCCGTTACTTGCGAAGACGGGGTAAGCTCGAGAACTGGTAAACCTTTCAGGACCCCCAGGAAAAAATGTTAGGTTAACTGATCTTCTGTTACCCCTCGATGGCATAAGAATGATGTTAAATATTCATTCAATCAATCATTGTTCGGTTGTAGTTGATTTATCATTTGATTACTACTGCTCGTGTTGGAAATACGTTTACGTGTCGTTATTATCATGCCATTTTGTACACATCTCACAAAATTATCTTAAACCAATGCTGTCCTCATTAACACAATATTGCAACAAATATCTGAGTCAATCAAGTTAAATTAAAATTTTGCATTAAAAATTTAAAAAATGTTTGGGAGCCATACAATGTTACCATAAAAACGAATTTAAACCCATAAAAAAAGATAAATAATGGCTTTAATGTTATTCTTAAATCATCGTGTTTAACGTTAAACAATCGTTACATTCGCTGATTTATTAGCATTGTTTAATTGTGCATTTCAAATATATTTTCTGGTGTATTCATTCATCAACGATAATGAATCCAACGTTATGTAATTAATATTTTCTCTGACTTGTTTAAGATTATCTCGACAACAATTTTGATTATATGCTGGTACTACATGCATTTAATCTGGGGGTTAGATCTAGGAAGCTTAAAATACCATAAATATGACACTCTATTTTTCGCCTAAGCTAAATATACTTTATCACAGTAAGTTGATAAAAACACTGGCTTAGGTACACTGACATTAATATATAGTGTATACCGAATATTAGTATTGGAAAACACTGGCTCTGGATGAACTACTTGAATGCAATAAAGTATGCTTACGTAATCAAACTTGAAATTTTGAGTTATTTGCATTCCCGTATGGAACACACTCTCACTTATTCTTCTACAATAGAATGTATGGCTTTGAAACAAAGATGTCTAGTAGTTACGATGTGTCAATCGTTATTATCCATGGAAAAATGAAAAAAGGCCATTAATGCTGTACAATTAAACCGACAACGTCTCTGTATATTTCATAAGCATACAACCACGAAGCAAATATTAATTAAATACATAAACCCTTTGAGGAAGTATTTTCATCTAAAACACAGTTGATACAAAAATTCAAGTAGAAATGGGGAGCATAATTACTAATCTAATTATAAGGCCTCTTTTTAAGATAGAAATAAAAAAAACAATTTGTTCACCAATATGGCGGATCAAATACAAAGCAAAACTGAATCACATGACTAGCTCGATACGTCACAAGAACATTGCAATTTTACACAGAAAATCTATTTTAGGCCAGCCTGGGCATGTGTACAAGTTCGAAATCTCTTTTTAAATGCTTTTTTTTGCCCGTTTAACTAGATAGCTTTACGATCAGCAATACATAATGATATTATTTTATATAGGCATGGTGGTTTGGAGAAAAAAAAAGAGTTTTAAATTTTCAAAAAAATCTTGATACACGTTAATAACGTTAGCCGGAATCTGATTTTGTCCACTGGTTATTTTGCTACATTTTCCCTTCATTCTCAATAAAAACGAAGCTAAATCTTGCAATATTAACCGTTATGATATTTGTAATGATAATTGTGTAACTGTTGTTTGATACAGATCTAGATTTTATGGCCCCACAAATTGGATTTTAGGCTACATAATTTATACCATCCGATATGGGTCGCCGGAGTTATACCGGAGCACAAATTTGGCGATTTTCGGGGAACGGTATAACATTGCTAATGTTTCAGTCACATTTGCGCCGATTTCCGAAAAGGCGCCCGGGCGATGAGTTTTTTGGCCAAAATCGGTCGGCAAGCCGGGGAACTGTAAGACGTCGGGAGATTATTGGCCACTATGGGCCGATTTTCAGACGCCGCACGGGTCGCCGGGAGCTTTTAACGCGGAGATAACAGTTGCCGGTGTCCCCCGATTTTTTCAAACCCAAACACATCGGAACCTACCCGGCAATCTCCCGTAAGCGACCCGTCACGCGGCCGGTATTTGAATATATATTTTGTAACATTTCGCTGCAACGATATAACAGACACATACATACAAAAAGTTATCAAAACCGCAAAGAAGAACAGTAGAACCTCGATGGCTCACACCTGGCGGGACTGGAAACATTCTTTCGAGTTAAAGGCTGTTCGAGCCAAGTATTGTTCAACATCATACCGTATATGTACATGGATGTATATACATGGAACTAGGAATTCGGATGGGACGGTATAAGTAGTTCAAGCGATATGTGGCCTTTCCAGCCCTCCGCGTTCAAGCCAACGAAGTTCTAGTGTATATATAATATATTTATAGATCGATTAGAAGTCAAAATACACATACATATAAATGGTATGCTTATTCCTATGAAATGTATTAGTCACATTTGTGCTTGAAAACATGGGACGATAATTGCTTGGGTTGCTTGTTTTTTGCACGAGTACATACTACCAGAGTAACGGTACCAGAGTAAAGACATATGTCTATAATCATTCAGCCCTATCACACTACATTTCTTAAATATTTCAGTGGATTCCCCTCGATCATCTTATGAAGTTCCAACTCATACGACTGAATCAGTGTTTCTTTAACTGTTAATATACAACTGAGCATGCTGTCCAAATGTTTATATATACATCAATTGTCAAAGTCTGGCTAATTTGTAGCTAACTTTAGATATGTATACATTTGATTTATATGTATTTAATAGCAGCAATAGATGCAGTTGTAGTAGAAGAAGCAGTAGAATTACAATTAGTAGTAGTAGTAGAAGTAATAGTAGTAGTAGTAGTAGTAGTAGTAGTAGTAAACATAATAATAATAGTAGAAGTAACAGAACTAGTAGTAGTAGTAATAGTTGTAGTAGTAGTAACAGTAGTAGTATTAGTAGTGATAGTAGTAGTAGTAGTAGAAGTAGTAGTAGTAGTAGTAGTAGTAGTAGTAGTAGTAGTAGTAGCACTAGCACTAGTAGTAGTAGCAATGTATGTGTTCTTAATACTCTAGTGATTGAACAATTTTTAATGAAAGGACTAAAACTTACATTTTATAATTTTCTGACATTTGTAGTACAAAATATTCATTCGAACTGTTGGGATAATGTTTCTCTTACAGAGAGTTATAACTGTCCAGTGTACACTGTACACAGTTGACAAAATGAAAGTAGTCCTCAGAAATAGTGTATTTATATCCCAATTTTCGAGCATCATTTTTTTTTTCTTCTAAATTTTCATTTCAAACATGACAGTGCTTTCAAAATGTTTCAGATACATCAATAATGCCATTCAAAACACTAAATGAGCAGTAAAATGAGGTAGATGCATTGAAATGAAATTGGTATGCTATATTTATAAACATTCCGTTAAATATTGACTTGCATAGTGACCTCTTGTTTACTTATTACTATCAACTTACATGAATGTGTCTCGTTTCAGGCATTAAATACTGAAACTATATTTCTGCATGGTTACTAGATTTTGAACAGCATGCCATCTTCTTCTTATGAAAACTCGTTCAATTAACTATGTTAAACAAACATTTTATTATTTTTGAAGTTTGTTATAAGTTTTCTGTTCTCTCTGCTCTCATTCTCATACAGTTCTGTCTTTTCCTCCTTCATATTAATGGGTGTTTTTGTTTACAACTGCCTTACTTGTTATTTGTTAAACTGTAGGGGGAGGACCGAATCTAATACTGGAAGAACTTGTGGCCCAACCCAGTTTCTGTATATATAAAAAATAAATCACTCCATATAAGACAGTCATATTTAAGTCTATCCCAGAACCTGGTATCTCCCGAATACGGTCTACTAGCCACCAATGAAAAAGCAAGAAATACTATGCCATTCCCAAAATCCATAGCAATTGAACTTACTAAACTGTGACGTCCTTCAAACATTCAGTTGAAGCATTGACCAATCAGCGTGTTCAACTGCAGCTTTCCCAACGTCATATTTAACAAACCCATTTGGGGTAACTGGGTCCGTCCTACGAAAAAAGTCATATTTACAGGCGTAACACCAACATTTATTTTCCTCCTTGTTTCTATGGTGATTAAAATATGTTAAGAGATTAGCATTCACAAAAATGCCCAAATCATAAAAGGAAATTTGATATTTAACTGTGAGTTAGAAAGAGTAGGGAGTCATGGTTCATCCAAGAAATTGTTTTCTGTTCAATGTGTACACTCTTGACAAAACTAAGATGTTTTTATCTCCAAGCTCATTGTTTTTTTTTCTAAATTCATAACCCAAACATGACAATGCTTTCAAATACATCAGTGATTCATCCAATCACAAAATGAAGAATAAAATAAAATAAAAAGAAAAAATGATTATTTATCACCGAGATAATGCGACTACTCCACAAAAGGACATTCCCTTCATTTCAATGGCTGTGTTATAACTATAATATGGCTGACGTTTTTATTCATCATGCAAACATGCAAACATAATAACTAGGTTGACTGCATAATTCTAAATTTAAAAACCAAATCACCATGGATTTTATTCTAAGAAGTTATTCAATAATCTAGACTACGCCATGGCTGTTTTCGTGGGATATCAAGTTTACTAAAAAAAATGAATAATTCATCAATATAACAAGACTTTTCTCCCTGTCAAAGTAAATTTCTAAATAAATACAACATAGTTTCCTCCTACATGGCAATCTACGCATTTCACGTGTATGTCATAAAAACGTTTATTCGCATCATGCTACAATATCCAATCCCCACAGCGGTGATTACGGTATTTATCTGTATAAAATGTGGGCATCGACTTTTTACATCTCCGTCTTTGATATTTTTTAATATCATTCATTAGAAAAAAACACAATCACGTTTTCGTGTTTTTTTTCTGGGAAAAAGAAATACATTATGTTTTAATTAACTAAACTCATTGCTCGTCTTGAGCTTATTTTACTCGTTGTCGCGATATCCTCTAAAATTGATAAGTAAGCGTCTCTAGTGATAATGATGGCCACGTCTCTCTCGCCCATGTGTGCTGGTGAATATGGAGGCGGTCCGAAATCGATATCAGTACTTACGTTACAACAATTCGAGAGGTGAAAGCGAAAAAGGTATAAGTGCACATAAATAAAGAAGACATGTTTCGCTTTCATCCCTCGAATTGCTTTTCTATCGATCTTTAGAATCGAACTTCAATATCGAGCTAATGAATATTGAACCAATTCTTAGATCGATATTCATTATATCGGACAAGTAGATATTTAGCTAAGAATGAGAATCAAAATTCATTTTTTCACTTATTAAAACATATATGAATGTCGACCTAGATCTGATATGGAAATTCCATATCAAACAGGTATATATCTAGCTATGAATGAGTATCGATATTCATTATTTATTCATTAAAACATATTTGAATGTTTACCTAGATATGACATGGAAAGTGTTTACCTAGATATGACATGGAAAGTCCATATCAAACTGATCAATATCTAGCTAGGAATGAGTATCTATGTCCATTTTTTCACTCATTAAAACAGATTTGAGTTATGACCTAGAAATAATATTGAAATCCAATAGCAAATAGGTCAATATCAAGTTGTGTCATAGATTTTTCAAATGTATATCAAGCTTATATAAATCACCGACTGCCTCAAATACAAGACAATCATATGGTATTGATGCCTTAATTCTAAGTTTTACTCCAATAAGTGGAGAACAAACTATTTTACATTGAATAAAATATTTTGTTAACAAGTTTATTGATCAAATAAAATATAAGTGTATGTAATGTATGTATATGGTCATATAAATTGGTTATTGTTTACATGTTTCCTTCTTCAAAGTTAATGCTTCATTTCAATATCTGCTTCGCACGTGTATATTATAGTCTACAATTGATTAAAGTGCGTCATAAGCATATGGAAAACACACCAGTCTCTATCAAAGGCGTTATCAATGGTTACATATATAGGTCATTTGTTGAATAGAAAACAATGCTTCATTTAGACCTTGTCTACAATCAGATATGTTTGTCTTTTTTTTCAGTTCCCAATAGAAGTTCTTGTTTATACTTTATATACAGTCGTGCAACATGATTCAGCACTCTTTAATTATAGAAATTTTATGTTAATATAAAAAATGAATAAATATGTAAATATTACACACAAAAAAACGAATAAAATACTGACACCAGGTATTCAAAGGATTAAGGCATAAATGAACACAATCGATATTAAGTACACACGTATATACGTATATAACAAGTGACAGAACGGGTGCTTTATCTTGGAACGTTCAGAAGCAAATGACGCTACTTGGGAACTTAAAAACGTATACATTACAATCGTACATACTCGGCCTATTCCGCCATAATTCGGTATTAGAATTAGGATAATCGGCGAGGTGGTCCGAATGGTATACACCCGACTCTTCTCTGGCTGTGACTATATCAGAACATGAGGCAAAGCCTTGATTATTAACAGTTATTACTATTGTAAACGAAAGGTTTGTAATGATTACATGTTTAGATCTAAATATATAGAAACAAAATATTTGATTTCTGTTGTTATAAAATTTTGTAGATTATATGAATCATGGCCGCCCCCATACATTGTACCTTGAATTCCGTGTTCATACCGTGTTAAATTGTACCATGCCTCAATTTAATAAGCATTCCTGGTTTATTAGAATTATGGATCTCATCCAAATACTGGAAAATAAAATATCGCTGTAGTCAATGCTTAGATTGAGAGGATAGTGCATATGTAATTACATCTCGATACTTAACAGGCTCAATAAATTTAAACAAAGTCTGCAATTTTGTTAGCATGGTAATTTTCTCTACTTCCAAGCAGATATGATTTATAATCCTATACAAAGCATAATAATGACGGACGTTTTATTAGGTCTTCTGTCAATATGAAATTTATATCGGTTAAATTAATATGTTGATTGTGACTAATAAGACTTACACATAATCTGTAGTTCTGACCCGGCTCTCTCGATTGAGACCGTTAAATAGCGATGTTGGGAAAGCCGTATTTGAGAACGTGGATTGGTCAGTCGCTTTAACTGAAAGTTTGCATGATGTTACAGTTTAGTAAGCGTTTAATTGCTATGAATTGCGTGACATGCATAAACTTTCCTGCCTTTTCATTAGTTGTTAATAAACCTGATTCGGGAGATACCAGGTTCTGGGATAGAATACAACACATTGTCAAGATCTATACTAAAACGTACGTGAACATGTTATAAAAGGTGTTGTTTGTTTGAGAAATAAACACGTTGAAACTTGCATATTAACTCTTTCATTTAAAACAATGATCATTTCCCAAATATTGGCATTGTATATATCATATAAAATGATGTTAAAATAATTATAACATTATCTAGAAACATCTTTGGCGTTATAAATGATATTTAGCCTCTGGAATAATATTTCAGTTATTTAAAATCTTATCTTCAGATTGTGCAATGTTATCTGATTATTTTGTTAGCTATTGTGCCTTGCCATGAATCAAATATATGAACTTTTGAAAATATGATCTATTATAAATTTCACTTGCCATCTTGATTCTTCATTGGCATGTTCAAAAATATTCTATGATATGTATGCCAATTCTCATGTATGCTCATTTCCTTAACATCATTTCAATAATATTTTGACCAGAGAGCAAAGGATCCTACAACATTTTGGTATTGCAAAACGTTGGCTGTTTAAGTTTCATAGTATAAAGGCCGTGTATTTAAATGTATATTTAATTTAAATTTCTATGGTCAAGTATTTCAATTCATAGAAATTGCATCTCCAGATGTTGGAAAATATATAATCCTGATAACAATCGAATATTTGTTTTGCTTTTCCTGTAGAAGGATTATTTTATTGATAACTTAAAACAAAACCAAGCTCTGACAGGATGCCGTTTGATCGATATGGAGGAATAACTTAACCTTATTGTTACATTGAATTATTCATTTTACATCTATTTTTATTTTCTACGGAAATAGTTATAATCTATTTAAACCATACCTAAGAATCATAACCGTTGGCAACTTGCTTTCTTAATTTGAAATTATGCAGTAAACTGCCGATGTCTTTGCATAATGCATGTAATGCAGCAGCAAAATGATTAGTAAATTGTCGTACAGAGACAGACTGATTTAATTAACACTGAATGACAGGCTTAGTTATTGTGAGAGCGATCTGTGGATTTTCCGAGTAAACATGCCTGAATGATTTGTAAATATAATTAAAACAATAACACTTGAATCTCTATCCGCATATTTAAACGTTCAGCTGAAATATCAATATTAAGTATTCTATAATAAGCAAAACAAAAGTAAAAGGTTATCATATCTGATGATTAAGGTGTGTAAGGAATCAGAAACTTGAAGCATTTATTAAGTAGATATGCAGAAATGATTGTGACTTTGCAGAAAGTTACATTTGGGATAGTACGGATTTCATAACGAAGCATAACAAAATGAACCCATTGCCAGGAAAAAAATGTTATTTTGTGTTGATGACTGCAGTTTATTTTTATACATCGGAATGAAAGTTACAATTCGTGTTGAAAACTTCTCTTAACCCTTTACTTCATATAGACGCCTTTGGACACCCCTAATATAGACGCCTTTTGACACCACTTATATAGAAGGCTTTTGAATTATTGGGTGAATTATGTTTATATTAACTGACAGAGTGGAAAACATCGCAGGAAGAGTTCAGATTCCTGCACTGTTTTCAAAGACCTTCTGTGATTGGTGCGGGAAAACGCGTATCTATGGAGTAAGGGGTTAACAAAATTATATCATGTTTTCCATGTTCTTCTTCTGTAATCATAATTTCTAAATAAATCTTGACTTTGCGATGTTCAATTTAGACAGAGAGAGGGTGTAGCCGTTGGTTTGATGTTAGGGAAGTGGTTTGTTTGTGCGTCCATGAGGAAGTAGGATGAACAATTATTGGCAACGGTCAAAATAATGTTTTCCTTAAAAAATATTTAATGACGACGGTATGTGTGATTTGGAATGGTAACCTACAGAACTAAATGAAGTTATATTTATACTAGAGTAGAACTGATATATAATATATATAATAAAAGGATGAGAACGTTCATACTAATTTATCCAAACGGAAAAAAACTATATATTAGGAAACGTACTAAGCATACGTAAAGAATGAAAGTATTAGTACACGAATCCGGAGAATACGAGTATGCGGTAAACAAGTTTTTAAATTGCAACTCCGCCACAGAGAGAGGGCAGGGAGGGGGTATTGTGAATAATTTATTGGAATAGGGTATATAAATTATAAAGAGAGTAGACGCAACAATGAAACAAAATGTAGTTTATACCATCTATTTATACTATGAATATTCTTACTTGCACTTCTGTGACCGAGCAGTCTATATTACTGTCTTCTCATGATAAATTATCTCAAACCGCTGCGGTTGTGGATTCGAGCTTCGCACGGTCCAAAAACTTTGTCTGAGAATGTTTGCTAGTCACTTGCAGAAGGTCGGTTATTTTACTCAGATTCATCCGTAGGTCTTCCTCCAGAAACAAAAATGAACATATTATATATGACCTGGTATGTGTTGATAATGGCATTTAACAACATTACAACCTGCTCTTCTATGTACACAGCATAACGTTTTATGTGTAATAGAAAACGAAACAACTGTAAAGACTCATCGTTTGTTAATTTCCGAAATGACAAAATCTATGTGACAAACTGGCTCGTAGCAAAAACAACCGTCTTCTAAATATGGGAGAGGTAGAAATGTGCAACAGATTGTGCAGTACAATATATATTGAAACGCGCTACTCCGGGTTATGTCTAGTCAGGATAGCAGCTTAAGATTAACTTGATTTATAATAATCGTATTTATGTCGTGGGCTGTAACAAATGCACTGTAGCTGTGTGTGTTTTGGGATATAGGGAGGAAAATAAAATACACCATATTTGAACAGTTTCGAGCTACCCAACTCCTGAAAGTGAAACACCTTAACAATCAATGATGCAATAGCCACGCAAATAGTATATCTACCTTTACGTCGTTCAAACTTATATATCCATGGTGGATCATGAGAGCTGGACACGGGAGTTCTTATTAACAACATGTTGATAACAATTTGAAAACCGACAGTAACATTAGGAACACTTGGTTACAGCTGGTGTAAAGAGAGAAAGGTCAAAGCGTTACCTCACGAAAAAATAATGTAAGATATTTTCACACTCATGGACACTACACTTATTCTCACCAGACTAATATCTAGCAAATACGACGATAAACATGTGTATATATTGTAAAACAAAGAAATGGTCAAGTTAATATGCAGATAAAGAAACAAGTGGTGTAAAACATACATGTAATCGCAGAAAGAGTTTAATACATAAGGGTATGGCAATAAGGAAATCAAACGCCTGCATTCGTTTAAAGCCTCAGGAGGAATCCGAGATCATTAGCTCCACAGTACTTTTCGTCGTTGCAAAGTTAAAGAGAAAAGTGGTTTAACCAACTGAAAATGGGTGATCAATCATAAAACATACGTCATGAACGGAACAGCTAACCTGCCCCCTGCTATTTTATCAAAGCAATTTGTTTGAAATTTGGACTTGAATAATCAAGAATATTTAGTTAAGCTATGTAAAATCAATACATACTTGTCTGATGATGTTTATACAAACTCTAATATCGCTGCTCAATAGTATAACGACTATATTTGGAATACCAAAGTGGCGGGAAAGCTGCTCTGTTCAGTAACAGTTTGTGAAGCATCAAAAATCATTATTTCAGATAAACTTCTTGATAGTGCAAAACAATATCACCGTATGCATTATTTAATCATCTGGATTTTACGATATAGAATTTCAACTTAGTGTTGATGGCCGTTTATAAATTGCGTATTATTGTCGTGTTGAAAATGGCATTTGGAATTAAAAAAAACAAATATTCTTTTCACAATTTTCATAGAAAGTAAAAAACTTATGTTATTGTTGAGACATAATCAATAGTTAGAGATTCGCCATTTAAAAATAAACCCATTGCCTTGGTGAGCAGACCACGTCCTCAATGTATCGCCAGACGTTATGAAATAAAAGCAGACATAGTTCCAGAACATGTGCGGACGTCATTTTCAAAATCGACGTTATCGACAGACATTTGAAAATTGTGCGCACTTTTGAAATAACAAGAGCAATTTTGAATAGCGAAAAAAATGGGCAACGTCACGCCTAGGGTGGAAATTTGGAGTGTGGTAGAATTTTGTGTTGGGTGTAATATAAGCACACAGGATACTCTTTAGTTTATTTTGCACAACTCTTCAACAGAAGGCATATCCCCGAGTCGTGTATATCGGTCAAACAAACGGGTTTCCAATGGCGAGACTATAAAAATGGACTGTCAGCGATCTGGACGACCGAAATCTTTGTGATTTTCCTGGGACTTGAGTCAGATCTTCATGAAAAGCGAATGAATTTATTTTGATACAATGTTTGCGGTTATAAGGTTATTGATCGAGTATGAGTGGTATAAGCAGTTATAGTATCTCTATCAACACGACCTGTATAAAGTCTATGTTGAAAATGTCTCTCCTACATTTTTTCATCGATAATACATTTAATTCTATAACTTTTCTAAAGGTATTTTATTAAATGATAAAGTAGAATGCCTGGAGAACATTATTTTTGGTTCTTTAATTATTTTTTTAATTGGATTTAACGCCATTTTAAACATATTTCATGTTATATATGACATAAACAGTTTGAGTGATGGAGGAAGACCTCAGACTGAGTCAGACTGAGCAGAACCAACAACCTTCCGCAAGCTATTGGTAAATTTTCTCACATTAAGTTTTTGGAGTGAGCTAGATTCGAACCTATGACATTAGCAGTGAGAGTAAAGTGATCTTGAGACGGCACATTAGACCACTCGGTCACAGAGTACCCTTTTTCCCTATCTAAACATACACATTAACCTTTTCATTAAGACATTTACAAGTTCCAAGGTCAGGTAAGTTTCAAAATATTTGAAATAAAATTTATACTAACTATACTAAGTTTCCCAAATAAGATATTGCCTTTCAGACAGCCAACGTATTGTAATGGCACTTTAATTAAACCTGAACAAATTCCAAAGGGGTTGTATCCGATTTTATAATCTTAATTGATTCGTATATTACCCAGAATGCTCGGTAGATGATATCTTTAGTTCTGGGTCAGTGCATTATTACAGATAATCATGTTACGCCATCATAAACGTTGATGTCAAGGTTAGTTCATTAACCTTAAACATGTCACGTGGTTCATTTAGTTACCTGATATTTATGGTATTAAATACGTCAGTAGTAGATGATTATTTTATTGTATAACCCATATGACGTCGTTGAATTTTATCATCCGATCCTTGCTTGCCTCATGTCATAACTAAGAATTTAAGATGGACTATTTGTCACCAGGCTATAACCAGGTGGTTATATGAAGTATAAGTCAGATGTGCATGGTTACTCAACATTGAATGCGTATTACATTATGCAAATTTTTATGCAGCAGAATATTTCGGATGAGACAGCTAATCAAAACAATCGTAACGTGCAATGAAGCGATTGCAGGAACAAAAATTTATATAATATTTAGTTTTGAAACTATCATTTCTTTGACTTTTTGTTTGTCATTTATTCTATTTTGTATGAGAAATATAACTATTTTAAGTATGTTGCCACAACTTTACATATTGAGATATTAATTTCAGATGCTGTTCCGTCAAAATCGTCTAAGTCTTCTAACTTTCTCACACTCAGAAAAAAACAACAATAAAACATAGCAATGTTTTGTTGATAAATTACATTTTATTTTGCCTAGACACAATAAACTCTGAATTTTATCTCCATTTTATTTTCCCCTGTTACACATAAGTATATACTAAAGTGTGGCTCCATTTATACCAGCTGACATGTAATGTATCATCGTATATAAATCTGACTATCTCGTTGCTTGTGTGAGTTGTTTATGACTCTCCTCTGTGTCACTTCCAGTAACATGTGTATGGTTAGATTGACTTGTAGTGTTGGTTAATGAGTCATAAGGCTCAGCGGTATCGTTTCCATTTTGGAAATACAAGACAAACAAAATCCGGTAAATACAGAATAATACAAGGTACAAAAGTGGCAGCAAGGGTCGCCGCATTGTAAACATGCTTCTGGTAAGATTACTTTAGAATAAAGATGCCAACGAATGGCAATATTGATATTCGAATATTCGGTCATTCTTCCGATCGAATATTCGAATATATTCGGTCAATATCTAATAAAAAATAAATACCGAATTCTTCTCCGAACGTTTTTACTCGACATATTTTCAACTTCCTTTTAGTAGAAAATGTGTTACTAAGCAAACAATTGAAATACCATGCATAATTAATTAATTAATTAGATTTCACTACTTAGCTTATTAATACATTCGTAAGTACATAATCGGCAATTTTATAAAAGAAGCATTCTCTTTGATTAAGTACGTATAGAATCTGTAAATAAACAAGCTTTCCCATTGTTTAAAATTCGGTTAATTACAACAAACCGTAAAGGAGAGATTGGTAACTAAAATGATCTAAGGAAAATAAACGGATTAACGACAAAGACTCCTTCATATCACCGTGGCAACACTTTTCGAAACCATTTCCTTTTGTTGTGTGGCAAGAAATTGGAAATTATATCAAAAAGACAACGACTTGAATTTACTTTTTTTTTTAACATTTTTAGCAAATATTTGAATACCAAACTGACATTCGAATATTCGGACGTTTGACCAAATATTCGAATATTCGTTGACAACTTTACTTTAAAATGCATTTGAAATTCAAGATAATTTAAACACTCCAATTGGTTTCTTAAATTTTCAATAATAAGATGAGTTTTCTCATATAAGAAGTTGAAAAGCCTTACTGAATTAATGCAAATGTGTAATGCAGTCTGTTGTTTATTTAGTTAGTTTAGTGTGTAAGTGTTATGCAATGCCGTTAATTACAGATGTTTATTTTTTGTCGAAGAATTTGCTTTTCACTCATCGCCTTGGTTATTGTTTCGCTTATATCAGATTTATATGAATCCGAATAAGAACCAGCATCCTCTTGTGTGGACATAAATCAAGATTAGAAAAAGAAAAGTAGTGTTTTGTATTGATATTAGGCTGAAACACACTGGTAGACGCGGGCATTTCATATGAGTGAATTGTCTTATTAATATGTAACCTAGTGAAATATAAGTGCTTATTAAATGAAAGGTTAACAAAACAATACCACAAAATGTAGTGAGCATAGTGAGGTGTGGATATCTAATTTGGTTAAAGTATAATTTAACATCGAGTACTTTTGCCTTTAGGATCACTTGTTAAGTTTTATATACGAACATTTCTGTGTGTTACAATTTATACTTACTGTTGTATTTATATAGTCTTATTTTAGTTTAATAATACTTTATTGCATCTGTTATATACAATTACATTGATAATAACAATACAATTATTTATATATATATTACAAATGGGTTGGGCTACAAGTTTAAACAACATTAGCAACAGCCCTCCCCAAAGTGAGAATCACATTAAATGTACACATTTTCCGATACTTTACATGTAATCACATTAATTATTTTTATCAAAGACATTTTGCAAAAGAAAACCAAAATAAATATATATATAATGAACAGAAAAAAATAGATCTATTAATAAGATAATATTTATAAATAGAAATCCTGATTTGAAATGAAAAAGGATAATCCTAACTTGACAAGATGAACTCCTAACCTGGCGAACCTCGGAATACATATCCCATTAAACTATCCGTCATCGTTTTGTAAAAACAGTGACAGAGATAAGATATTAGTGAGAGGATCTTCTTATGACTTAGAGATGAGGAAGATCGATGTTGGATGCTTGAGTTTAACATTTTAAACTTCTTTTTCTACTTACTGACGGCGATCTCTATTGTAATATCTGTCATCTATGTATTAAACATATCGTTATTTCATATATTTAATCCGTTCATGGTGCTTTGGAAGCTTTTTTTTTAATGTTGCGTATACTGACGGTTATACATTATGAGTATCTTTCACGGGTTCGAAGTGCCGATGGCAAATTCGAACCAGAGGGATAACTGTTTTAGCGGTAAGAACGCTCTGCCGACAGTTATCCCGAAGAACGAAATTTTCAATTCATTAAAAAAAACATGAAAGTTCCTTTTTGTTGTATACATTTCTAACCGTGTGATTTTTTAAGATTTTCATTTTGGATATTTTTTACAGTAGTACAAGGATGCTATAGTATTTATGAATGAATACGTCATTGCATGAGGAGTTATGAACGACGTTACGTCATAGCGCGAGGAATTAGTCATAGCGCGAGGATTTTATGAATGGCCTTGCATCACAGCGTGATTATTTTATCTCGGCCCTAGGGTGAAAATGTCGATATCCTTAACCGTTGTGCAAGAAATCTTCATTAATTTTTAACACATTATAATCTCAAAAAAGCAGCAGCTGTAGCGAATGTGGGGTTCATTGTGTTAAAACTAATATTACATGTTTATTTGTTATTCGACCGGTTATTTTAGCTAATATTTGCAATAGTGTTATTCTGGCCATAATTTCATGTATGAAAATGTAATGTCCAAGTTCACAATACTTTTACAATTCTAGTTTATGCAACCAAAGTGTTCGAGCTCAAAGCACACAAACACATGATGTATGGCATGTCGTTTAACACATATTTGGCGTCCGTGCTTAAATATTAGTATATGTCAGTAGTATACGGGACGGTTTAACGTACGGACTGCGCATGCGCGGCGACCATCTTGTTTCTATTGACTGCACATGCTCGGCAGCCATCTTGTTTCTATTGACTGTGCATGCGTGGCGGCCATTTTGACCGCGTGTCGGAAGGTGGCCTTTTAGATAACGTCGTATGTGCGGTCATAGTTTTAATATAGAAGCCGACTGACATCATATCGAAGTTTAAAAAGGTAGTCATGCGTTTGATAAGAACGTCTCAAAAGTATACAGAGCTGACTTGTATACTCGTTCTAGGGCGTGGTCGCGGACATTTAGGGGGGTCAGGTCCTAAGCCATAGACGGAGACGTTTTAGTGACAACCGTTTCTTAAAAAAACTAAACATGAACTACATCTATATATATAGCAACACTTTATACTGTATTAAATTAAAAATAAATAAGTGAAAATCATTTGATTTGTAAATATAATTAAAACAATAACACTTGAATCTCTATCCGCATATTTAAACGTTCAGCTGAAATATCAATATTAAGTATTCTATAATAAGCAAAACAAAAGTAAAAGATTATCATATCTGATGATTAAGGTGTGTAAGGAATCAGAAACTTGAAGCATTTATTAAGTAGATATGCAGAAATGATTGTGACTTTGCAGAAAGTTACATTTGGGATAGTACGGATTTCATAACGAAGCATAACATAATGAACCCATTGCCAGGAAAAAAATGTTATTTTGTGTTGATGACTGCAGTTTATTTTTATACATCGGAATGAAAGTTACAATTCGTGTTGAAAACTTCTCTTAACCCTTTACTTCATATAGACGCCTTTGGACACCCCTAATATAGACGCCTTTTGACACCACTTATATAGAAGGCTTTTGAATTATTGGGTGAATTATGTTTATATTAACTGACAGAGTGGAAAACAGTGCAGGAAGAGTTCAGATGAACAATGAAACAAAATGTAGTTTATACCATCTATTTATACTATGAATATTCTTACTTGCACTTCTGTGACCGAGCAGTCTATAGCACTGTCTTCTCATGATAAATTATCTCAAACCGCTGCGGTTGTGGATTCGAGCCTCGCACGGTCCAAAAACTTTGTCTGAGAATGTTTGCTAGTCACTTGCAGAAGGTCGGTTATTTTACTCAGATTCATTCGTCGGTCTTCCTCCAGAAACAAAAATGAACATATTATATATGACCTGGTATGTGTTGATAATGGCATTTAACAATATTACAACCTGCTCTTCTATGTACACAGCATAACGTTTTATGTGTAATAGAAAACGAAACAACTGTAAAGACTCATCGTTTGTTAATTTCCGAAATGACAAAATCTATGTGACAAACTGGCTCGTAGCAAAAACAACCGTCTTCTAAATATGGGAGAGGTAGAAATGTGCAACAGATTGTGCAGTACAATATATATTAAAACGCGCTACTCCGGGTTATGTCTAGTCAGGATAGCAGCTTAAGATTAACTTGATTTATAATAATCGTATTTATGTCGTGGGCTGTAACAAATGCACTGTAGCTGTGTGTGTTTTGGGATATAGGGAGGAAAATAAAATACACCATATTTGAACAGTTTCGAGCTACCCAACTCCTGAAAGTGAAACACCTTAACAATCAATTATGCAATAGCCACGCAAATAGTACATCTACCTTTACGTCGTTCAAACTTATATATTTATGGTGGATCATGAGAGCTGGACACGGGAGTTCTTATTAACAACATGTTGATAACAATTTGAAAACCGACAGTAACATTAGGAACACTTGGTTACAGCTGGTGTAAAGAGAGAAAGGTCATAACGTTACCTCACGAAAAAATAATGTAAGATATTTTCACACTCATGGACACTACAATTATTCTCACCAGACTAATATCTAGCAAATACGACGATATACATGTGTATATATTGTAAAACAAAGAAATGGTCAAGATAATATGCAGATAAAGAAACAAGTGGTGTAAAACATACATGTAATCGCAGAAAGAGTGTAATACATAAGGGTATGGCAAAAAGGAAATCCAACGCCTGCATTCGTTTAAAGCCTCAGGAAGAATCCGAGATCATTAACTCCACAGTACTTTTCGTCGTTGCAAAGTTAAAGAGAAAAGTGGTTTAACCAACTGAAAATGAGTGATCAATCATAAAACATACGTCATGAACGGAACAGCTAACCTGCCCCCTGCTATTTTATCAAAGCAATTTGTTTGAAATTTGGACTTGAATAAACAAGAATATTTAGTTAAGCTATGTAAAATCAATACATACTTGTCTGATGATGTTTATACAAACTCTAATATCGCTGCTCAATAGTATAACGACTATATTTGGAATACCAAAGTGACGGGTAAGCTGCTCTGTTCAGTAACAGTTTGTGAAGCATCAAAAGATTAAATCATTATTTCAGATAAACTTCTTGATAGTGCAAAACAATATCACCGTATGCATTATTTAATCATCTGGATTTTACGATATAGAATTTCAACTTAGTGTTGATGGCCATTTATAAATTGTGTATTACTGTCGTGTTGAAAATGGCATTTGGAATTAAAAAAAAAATATTCTTTTCACAATTTTCATAGAAAGTAAAAAACTTATGTTATTGTTGAGACATAATCAATAGTTAGACATTCGCCATTTAAAATTAACCCATTCCCTTGGTGAGCAGACAACGTCCTCAATGTATCGCCAGACGTTATGAAATAAAAGCAGACATAGTTCCAGAACATGTGCGGACGTCATTTTCAAAATCGACGTTATCGACAGACATTTGAAAATTGTGCGCACTTTTGAAATAACAAGAGCAATTTTGAATAGAGAAAAAAAAATGGGCAACGTCACGCCTAGGGTGGAAATTTGGAGTGTGGTAGAATTTTGTGTTGGGGGTAATATAACCACACAGGATACTCTTAAGTTTATTTTGCACAACTCTTCAATAGAAGGCCTATCCCCGAGTCGTGTCTATCGGTCAAACAAACGGGTTTCCAATGGCGAGACTATAAAAATGGACTGTCAGCGATTTGGACGACCGAAATCTTTGTGATTTTCCTGGGACTTGAGTCAGATCTTCATGAAAAGCGAATGAATTTATTTTGATACAATGTTTGCGGTTATAAGGTTATTGATCGAGTATGAGTGGTATAAGCAATTATAGTATCTCTATCAACACGACCTGTATAAAGTCTATGTTGAAAATGTCTCTCCTACATTTTTTCATCGATAATACATTTAATTCTATAACTTATCTAAAGGTATTTTATTAAATGATAAAGTAGAATGCCTGGAGAACATTATTTTTGGTTCTTTAATTATTTTTTTAATTGGATTTAACGCCATTTTAAACATATTTCATGTTATATATGACATAAACAGTTTGAGTGATGGAGGAAGACCTCAGACTGAGTCAGACTGAGCAGAACCAACAACCTTCCGCAAGTAATTGGTAAATTTTCTCACATTAAGTTTTTGGAGTGAGCTAGATTCGAACCTATGACATTAGCAGTGAGAGTAAAGTGATCATGAGACGGCGCATTAGACCAATCGGTCACAGAGTACCCTTTTTCCCTATCTAAACATACACATTAACCTTTTCATTAAGACATTTACAAGTTCCAAGGTCAGGTAAGTTTCAAAATATTTGAAATAAAATATATACTAACTATACTAAGTTTCCCAAATAAGATATTGCCTTTCAGACAGCCAACGTATTGTAATGGCACTTTAATTAAACCTGAACAAATTCCAAAGGGGTTGTATCCAATTTTATATTCTTAATTGATTCGTATATTACCCAGAATGCTCGGTAGATGTTATCTTTAGTTCTGGGTCAGTGCATTATTACAGATAATCATGTTACGCCATCATAAACGTTGATGTCAAGGTTAGTTCATTAACCTTTAACATGTCACGTGGTTCATTTAGTTACCTGATATTTATGGTATTAAATACGTCAGTAGTAGATGATTATTTTATTGTATAACCCATATGACGTCGTTGAATTTTATCATCCGATCCTTGCTTGCCTCGTGTCATATCTAAGAATTTAAGATGGACTATTTGTCACCAGGCTATAACCAGGTGGTTATATGAAGTATAAGTCAGATGTGCATGGTTACTCAACATTGAATGCGTATGACATTATGCAACTTTTTATGCAGCAGAATATTTTAGATGAGACAGCTAATCAAAACAATCGTAACGTGCAATGAAGCGATTGCAGGAATAAAAATTTATATAATATTTAGTTTTGAAACTATCATTTCTTTGACTTTTTGTTTGTCATTTATTCTATTTTATATGAGAAATATAACTATTTTAAGTATGTTGCCACAACTTTACATATTGATATATTAATTTCAGATGCTGTTCCGTCAAAATCGTCTAAGTCTTCTAACTTTCTCACACTCAGAAAAAAACAACAATAAAACATAGCAATGTTTTGTTGATAAATTACATTTTATTTTGCCTAGACACAATAAACTCTGAATTTTATCTCCATTTTATTTTCCCCTGTTACACATAAGTATATACTAAAGTGTGGCTCCATTTATACCAGCTGACATGTAATGTATCATCGTATATAAATCTGACTATCTCGTTGCTTGTGTGAGTTGTTTATGACTCTCCTCTGTGTCACTTCCAGTAACATGTGTATGGTTAGATTGACTTGTAGTGTTGGTTAATGAGTCATAAGGCTCAGCGGTATCGTTTCCATTTTGGAAATACAAGACAAACAAAATCCGGTAAATACAGAGTAATACAAGGTACAAAAGTGGCAGCAAGGGTCGCCGCATTGTAAAAATGCTTCTGGTAAGATTACTTTAGAATAAAGATGCCAACGAATGGCAATATTGATATTCGAATATTCGGTCATTCTTCCGATCGAATATTCGAATATATTCGGTCAATATCTAATAAAAAATAAATACCGAATTCCTATCCGAACGTTTTTACTCGACATATTTTCAAATTCATTTTGGTAGAAAATGTGTTACTAAGCAAACAATTGAAATACCATGCATAATTAATTAATTAATTAGATTTCATTACTTATCTTATTAATACATTCGTAAGTACATAATCGGCAATTTTATAAAAGAAGCATACTCTTTGATTAAGTACGTATAGAATCTGTAAATAAACAAGCTTTCCCATTGTTTAAAATTCGGTTAATTACAACAAACCGTAAAGGAGAGATTGGTAACTAAAATGATCTAAGGAAAAATAAACGGATTAACGACAAAGACTCCTTCATATCACCGTGGCAACACTTTTCGAAACCATTTCCTTTTGTTGTGTGACAAGAAATTGGAAATTATATCAAAAAGACAACGACTTGAATTTACTTTTTTTTTTTAACATTTTAGCAAATATTTGAATACCAAACTGATATTCGAATATTCGGACGTTTGACCAAATATTCGAATATTCGTTGACAACTTTACTTTAAAATGCATTTGAAATTCAAGATAATTTTAACACTCCAACTGGATTCTTAAATTTTCAATAATAAGATGAGTTTTCTCATATAAGAAGTTGAAAAGCCTTACTGAATTAATGCAAATGTGTAATGCAGTCTGTTGTTTATTTAGTTAGTTTAGTGTGTAAGTGTCATGCAATGCCGTTAATTACAGATGTTTATTTTTTGTCGAAGAATTTGCTTTTCACTCATCGCCTTGGTTATTGTTTCGCTTATATCAGATTTATATGAATCCGAATAAGAACCAGCATCCTCTTGTGTGGACATAAATCAAGATTAGAAAAAGAAAAGTAGTGTTTTGTATTGATATTAGGCTGAAACACACTGGTAGACGCGGGCATTTTATATGAGTGAATTGTCTTATTAATATGTAACCTAGTGAAATAGAAGTGCTTATTAAATGAAAGGTTAACAAAACAATACCACAAAATGTAGTGAGCATAGTGAGGTGTGGATATCTAATTTGGTTAAAGTATAATTTAACATCGAGTACTTTTGCTTTTAGGATCACTTGTTAAGTTTTATATACGAACATTTCTGTGTGTTACAATATATGCTTACTGTTGTATTTATATAGTCTTATTTTAGTTTAATGATATTTCTTTGCATCTATTATATACAATTACATGAATAATAACAATACAATTATTTTTATATATAGTGCAAATGGGTTGGGCTACAACATTAGCAACAGCCCTCCCCAAATTGAGAATCACATTAAATGTACACATTTTCCGATACTTTACATGTAATCCCATTAATTATTTTTATCGAAGACATTTTGCAAAAGAAAACTGAAATAAATATATATATAATGAACAGAAAAAAAAATAGATCTATTAATAAGATAATATTTATAAATAGAAATCCTGATTTGAAATGCAAAAGGATAATCCTAACTTGACAAGATGAACTCCTAACCTGGCAAACCTCGGAAGACATATCCCATTAAACTATCCGTCATAGTTTTGTAAAAACAGTGACAGAGATAAGATATTAGTGAGTGTATCTTTTTATGACTTGGAGATGAGGAAGATCGATGTTGGATGCTTGAGTTTAACATTTTAAACTTCCTTTGCTACTTACTGGCGGTGATCTCTATTGTAATATCTGTCATCTATGTATTAAACATATCGTTATTTCATATGTTTAATCCGTTCATGGTGCTTTGGAGGCTGTATCTTTTGAATGTTACGTATACTGACGGTTATACATTATAAGTATCTTTCACGGGTTCGAAGTGCCGATGGGAAATTCGAACCCGAGGGATAACTGTTTTAGCGGTAAGAACGCTCTGCCGACAGTTATCCCGAGGGACGGAATTTTCAATTCATTCCAAAAAAACATGAAAGTTCCTTTTTGTTGTATACATTTCTAACTGTGTGATTTTTTAAGATTTTCATTTCGGATATTTTTTTACATTAGTACAAGGATGCTATAGTATTTATGAATGAATACGTCATTGCATGATGATTTATGAACGGCGTTACGTCATAGCGCGAGGAATTTGTCATAGCGCGAGGATTTTATGAATGGCCTCGCATCACAGCGTGATTATTTTATCTCGGCCCTAGGGTGAAAATGTCGATATCCTTATCAGGTGTGCAAGAAATCTTTATTAATCTTTAACACATTATAATCTCAAAAAAGCAGCAGCTATAGCGAATGTGGGGTTCATTGTGTTAAAACTAATATTACATGTTTATTTGTAATTCGACCGGTTATTTTAGCTAATATTTGCAAAAGTGTTATTCTAGCCATAATTTCATGTATGAAAATGTAATGTCCAAGTTCACAATACTTTTACTATTCTAGTTTATGCAACTAAAGTGTTCGAGCTCAAAGCACACAAGCACATGATGTATGGCATGTCGTTTAGCCCATATTTGGCGTCCGTGCTTAAAATATTAGTATATGTCAACTTAAATCTTTTGTTAATGTCCAGTAACAGAGCATCGGCCCTAGGGTGAGAGTGTCGTCTGCTCGATCCTATGGCACGCCCATAAGTGGTGTCCTTGAGCAAGACACTTTTCCACATATGCTTAGTACTGGCATGATTTGTTTTAGTTGTAATAATTTGTTTCACAATCGAAAGTAAAATAAAGTCCGCACTTTATAAAGATGCTATAGTAAATATATTTTCATGTAGGCCTAGTTTCGTCAACGTATTTTTTAAGTTGTAATACTTTTGTTTTGCAATATAACGTAATCCGATTGAAATCAAAGATGATTAACAGTGTGAGATGATAACAGAATTATAATTAGAATCCTGTTATATTGGGAACAGACACAAAGGATGTCATAAAACTGTATTATAATGTAATCCGTCACGTCAAGCCCACTGTAGTTGGTTTATCAGATAATATCGCCAGTGTCAATAGAAACTGTAATGAACATGTTGAAATATCACTGATAATACATAGACAATACCATGATAGTATAAAATTTATTAGTTGAGGAAGAGAAAATAAATAAGCGAGTCTTGGCTGGCCGAACTTTTAGCCTATCACGCACTGACATGGTATACTATTTATCACGTCATTATGTATGTATGAACTGTATGGGCTATAGAACCCCGATAACACTTGTATAATAACCTACTTATACCAGATGGATTGTATGGGCTATAGAATCCCGATTACCCTTGTATAATAACCCACTTATATCAGATGGACTGTATGGGCTATAGAATCCCAATAACCCTTGTATAATAACCTACTTATACCAACTGGACTGTATGGGCTATAGAATCCCGATTACCCTTGTATAATAACCCCATTATATCAGATGGACTGTATGGGCTATAGAATCCCGATTACCCTTGAATAATAACCCCATTATACCAGATGGACTGTATGATCTATAGAATCCCGATAACCTTTGTATAATAACCCACTTATACCAAATGGACTGTATGGACTGTATGAGCTATAGAATCCCAATAACCCTTGTATAATAACCTACTTATACCAGATGGACTGTATGGGCTATAGAATCTCGATTACCCTTGTATAATAACCACTTATACCGGATGGACTGTATGGGCTATAGAATCCCGATAACCCTTGTATAACAACCCACTTATACCAGATGGACTGTATGAGCTAAAGAATCCCGATAACCCTTGTATAATAACCCACTTATACCAGATGGACTGTAGGGACTGTATGGGCTATAGAACCCCGATAACACTTGTATAATAACCCACTTATACCAGATGGACTGTATGGGCTAAAGAATCCCGATAACCCTTGTATAATAACCCACTTATACCAGATGTACTGTATGATCTATATAATCCCAATAACCCTTGAATAATAATCCACTTATACCAGATGTACTGTATGATCTATAGAATCCCGATAACCCTTGAATAATAATCCACTTATACCAGATGGACTGTATGAGCTATAGAACCCCGATAACACTTGTATAATAACCCACTTATACCAGATTGACTGTATGGGCTATAGAATCCAAATAACCCTTGTATAATAAACCACTTATACCAGATTGACTGTATGGGCTATAGAATCCCAATTACCCTTGTATAATAACCCACTTATACCAGATTGACTGTATGGGCTATAGAATCCCGATTACTCTTGTATAATAACCCACTTATACCAGATTGACTGTATGGGCTATAGAATTAAAATTACCCTTGTATAATAACCCACTTATACCAGACGGATCGATGGGCTATAGAATCCCGATAACCCTTGTATAATAACCCACTTTTACCAGATTGACTGTATGGGCTATAGAATCCCAATTACCCTTGTATAATAACTCACTTATACCAGATTGATTGTATGAGCTATAGAATCCCAATTACCCTTGTATAATAACCCACTTATACCAGATGGACTGTATGAGCTATAGAATCCCGATAACCCTTGTATGATAACCCACTTATACCAGACGGACTGTATGTGCTATAGAATCCCGATAACCCTTGTATAATAACCCACCTATACAAGATGGACTGCATCGGCTATAGAATCCCGATAACCCTAATATAATAACCCACTTATACCAGATAGACTGTATCGAATAAAATATCCCGATAACCCTTGTATAATAACCCACTTATACCAGATGGACTGTATGGGCTATAGAATCCCGATTACCCTTGTATAAAAACCCACTTATACCAGACGGACTGTATGAGCTATAGAATCCCGATAACCCTTGTATAATAACCCACTTATACCAGACTGGCTGTATTGGCTATAGAATCCCGATTACCCTTGTATAAAAACCCACTGAAATCAGACGGACTTTATTTTATTTCATATACTGTTTCTGTCCCAGCAATTCGAATATAGTGCAAGGGAATTAATGTTACCACTGTATGTCAGTTCGTGCGTCTGTACGTCTATTCGTGCATGCGTTGTTTACGGTGAATAATATCTGAAATTCAATGCATCTAAATTAATATCTAGTGTGTAGATGTCTTTTTTAAAAATACAGGTCAAGTTTGTATACAATTTATGTTCATTGGTCTTGGTCAGACTAATGCAGGAGTTTATATGTCCTTTATTTCAGCTCACATTTATTAATGTATCAGCATATATAGTGTCATCAATGTCCTTTGTACACATTTCAAATTGATTTGTATTACAAAAGATTCGGGACTCTCAATACCAAGTAAACTCTAATCTAAATACTCTATCATGTTAAAAAAAATAAGTTCACCAGTTTGCAAGTAGTGTCGAATATATACATTTAAGCTACTCCAATTTAATAAGCTATCTGTTATAACGATATCATTAATCATCGTCTTTTCATGGCGTGCATACTGCATAAAAGATATACTTTAAAACAAATATATTTCCCAAGCAGCTAAAAGAACCAGTCTTGAGAATAGCTTAGATATAGCGATAGTCCAAGGCTCGGTGCCACTATTGTAATAGGAACTCTACAGCGTATCGGTTGCGAAGCAAGATAAGAAAATGCCATGTTTTCTAATTAAGCCGTCCCTTATCCGACATTTAGCATGTGCCGCGAAATTGATCATATCATCTATTTCATCTTTAAGTGATTGTATTATTCTTTTCTTTTTTCGTTATGAAGTTGACAGCATTGTACATACACAGAATGTGTGTATATTCTGAGTTTAAATTTACTAGTTACTGATTGTTTCATTATAGTTACCACTGTTGATGTATTGTTTATTTTATCTTATGTAATCATATAAGATTTATTTTACAGTTTTCATTCATTTTTTTTAGGAAATCAGTAGTTTGGCCTGTTATTCTATTACGCAAAAGCAAAAATTACTGGCTACATGTTCATTACATTTACGTACTCAGTAGATGTTTCTGTTGATGGATACCATTTGTTTGAAAGGCGAGTTGGAAAAAAATATATCATGCAAGGTTCTATCGAAAATCATATCATTTTTGCCAACGAGTTTAATAAATTCAATAATAAATGAGCATATTAAATAAAAAAGTAAAGAATTGATTGATTGATTGATTGAATATTTAGCGTCATTTTATGCCATCGAGGGCTAACAGACGATTAGTTATCCTTATCACTGTTTCATGGGATCCTGAAAGGTTAACCAGTACTCGAGCAAACCCAATCTCCGTAAGTGACTAATAACTTTCCCACTTGAATCAGAGGTGAGAAACAATAACAATGAGACACAATTTCGTATTTCATGTGAACTCACGACCCCTAGATTGATAGAAAGATGCGGTACCGAATGAGCTAATCGGGCCCGGAAAAAGTAAAGAAACAATGAATATTAAATGCAAAAGTAAAAAATACTCCCGATTCGATTACTGACACGTATATAAGCATGTGTAAGGTATAGACGATGCAAATTCCTCGCACATTGCTAATGTCCTTATTGCGATTAGTCTAAGGATTTCTTTTTTTTTCTTCTTGTGCAATGTATTGTTCTTTGATCTCTTTGTATCATTTTTTGTATAATCCTTATCACAGGTCAGTTGGCATAGAGATCTTCCAAACCCGTTTTGTGCCCACTTAAATTAATGACAGTTTCATAACATTGCATTTCTTTTTTTGACATGAAAAAAAGCCTTATTATAATTCAATAATTACAATTATGTAAACCATCTTACGTTATAAATCAGCATCGGCCATAAAATAATGAAAACAGTGTGCTAAGCATAATATAGACAAAGTAGAAGACGATAGTCACTATAGAATTGTTTTTGCTTGATCCTTTGAAATGTGTTTGCAGTATTCGTCCGTGAAAACGTGGAACGATTAGTGTTTGTTTGGTATGTGTATGAGTACATAAAATTAAACCAAAGCAATCTAACAAAAAGTATATCAACGTAATTTAGCCTTGCCTATCAACGTTCTTTTGATATTTTAATGAATTACCCTCGATCACTGTTTCTACACAGTATAGATACAATTTAGCTTATGTCCATGTGTTTAGATATACATAACCAAAAAGGTCTGCCAAACTCATAGTCAAATCAGTTGATTTCGAATTCTCAATGTTGGTGATATGTATATTTGATGTATGGGTATTTCTATTTGTATTTTTGCATGTTTTATATTGGAGGCTGGGAAGGTCCAGCTAAATGTTCCTTATACCTCTTGAATTAATTAGTATATGTTATTTCAGTAGTAACAGTAATAGCAGCAGTAGTAGTAGCAGTAGCAGTAGCAGCAGTAGCAGGCAGTAGTAGTAGTTGTAGTTGTAAGTAGTAATAGTAAGTGATAGACGTAGTAATTATAAAAGTAGCAGTAGTAGTGGTAAGTAGTAGTGGTAAGTAGTAGCAGTGATAGTACTACTAGCAATAGTAGTAGTAGAAGCAGTAGTAAGTATTTGTAGTAAGTGATAGTAGTAGTAGTTATAAAAGTAGTAGTAGTAGCAGTAGTAAGTATTAGTAGTAAGTAATAGTAGTAGTTGTAGCAGCAGTAGTAGTATTAGTAGTAGCAGTTGTAAGTATTAGTAGTAAGTAATAGTAGTAGTTATTATAAAAGTAAAAGTAGTAGTAGCAGTTGTAAGTATTAGTAGTAAATAATAGTAGTAGTTATTATAAAAGTAGTAGTAGTAGTAGTAGTAGTAGCAGCAGCGGTATAGTAATAGTTATAGTAGTTATATAAGAAAACTTTAAGGTTAACAATCTGAATATATTGCTGTCCTGAGTACCGAAAGTGCAAACATAATAACAGGGTTGATCGCATAATTCTAAATTTAAAAACCAAATGACCATCATGGGTTTTATTCTGAAAAAATATACAATATTTTAGACACAGCAATATGACTGTTTTCAAAGAAAATTAGATTAACTCTGACAATGAATAATTCATCACTGTAACAAGGTGCTTCTGTCAAATTGATCAGTCGTATCCGAGTCACTATCTTTATAATCTTCTCTATATCCTCTGCCAGAATAATAAAGGCTTTACACTTGTTTTCATCAACATTTTCATTCACATTTAATCCATTTACGAACCTCCGACAATTTGATTTTCTCGACAATACCTAAACTGTACGATCATTGATTGACCTTTTAATGATTAGTGAACAATACAAATCTTAATGTACTGGCTAAGCGATCATTTGAAAACTTTATTTGTTTTTTTAATAACTCTTACCCTATATATACCTTTTATTAAAGTCTCATCATAGTATTAACATATAACATTTACAGTTTAACATAACATTAACACATATACCATGTCGCTCTATAAGAATTGTAAGAGACTATTACATTAATTATATCACATTGTGATACTCACTGTTACAGAGTAAACAATATTTACAAGTTGAGTTGGGCAGTCGCTGTTAATCTTGGCTTTGTTATACCTAGTTGGTTATATATTACAGTCTAAAAGAGTACTTAAAATGATTTAGTTAAGAAACCAAGTATGAAAAAAATAGCAGCTAGGTGTAATTATAAACGCGTTATGAAATATTTTAAAAAAATCATTCATCACCACAAATCAGATTTGTCATGACCTGATGAACAACAACCGCTGAAATTTAAATAAAAATAAGCAGAATATACAATGAACTGCCTGTTTACACTATTTATAAGTAAAAACAACATTACAAATCTTGTTAATTCAAAATATATTTCGATAGAAACTCTAATTGTCTTTTTAATATTATGTATGTCAGTTCAGGTTGATATTCTTTTATTTCGTAACAAAAAGGACACTGACTGATAGACCTCACAGAATATAGAATACAACAATTTTTATTGAGACGTAAACTATACAGTTTTTTGTCTAACATAATTTACTAACAATAAAAATGTCACATGAAAGATATATGATTATAAAACACATTAAAAGCAATTTATTTATCATTCGTAGAATTTCTAAATCACACAAGAAAATCATGATTTTCTTTGATAATTATAAAAGTAACCTTGTTTTTACCAAAACGTAGCCAATTCAAACCTATTAAACTTTCTATTGAGTTTGTACTTGAAACGTTTATGTCTATATATTTATTATATGACATTATTTGTTTGCATCTGTAGGACATATTTATAAACACTTGGTTTCTTATAGAAAAATGAACTCAAACGTTTTTACGGATTTGTCTATATACAGGACGAACAAGTACAAAGTGATTCTTGTCTTCAATATCAGAACAATGACATAAGGTACAATATCGCATCTCTCTGTCGACGCTATTTGGCACGTAGCGCCTCGTTTCGATGCTAGTTGATGTGGGGACAATCTTAACAGAAACACCATTTATACTAATAAGTCATAGATAAACATTCAAGTGCCAGCTTACTTTACTCTGCTGCTAAACATGTAGCTTTCTGTGACAGAAAGACTTCATTTTGGTTGGTAAATGATATCAAAACCTTGAGACAGCCGGCTTTCGTCACGTAACTTAGGTTTGGAGAGTTATTTACTTTTAAACTATGAAACGAAATAAGTCCACCGTGGTTAAGTCATCTGAGAAACAGTTTGAAGACATTTCTGAGGTACTGGATACGAGTCTTACGAGAATCAAATATTTTGTGATTGACTGTTTCAGCTCTTGTGAGGTCTTCCTCCCTTAAATATAATCAAGACATATATGTTGTTTATGTCGTTAAACAATAAAACAAAAATCAAAACAATGAAATGTTTTATATTTGCCCAAAGTAAAGAAAATATGTTTCTCCATTAAATGTGGCACACGTGAACAACCAAATAGTTTTTTTTATCTCACCAGGCCGTCGAGATAAGACAATGTCATAGTGATCTCTATCAGCATTTGTTTGCATAGTACAATAGACACGCATCGTTTATGATTTGATTCATATGGCTTGTCCATTAAGTTATAAATCCTTACTCTGCGGTGACGTTGTGACTTATCGTGGTCAGTAGATGTAGTAGTTTACTATAGCATTAAGATGTACGTTTATGTAGGTAACACACAATACTTCATCTTTTGTGTTTTGTCACTTTGTTGCTGAGCACGTCGTTTTCTCGTATTGACAGGGAAAATAACAATACACAATAATATTATTTTTTTTAAATATTATATTATATATATATTGTTTGTATTCAACGTGTTAAAAATGTCTTCAAATAATGCTTTCCTTTCATTTAACTTTTAAGGTACATTTTGTTTTTGAAAGGTAATATTTTGAACTAATACCACTTTCAGTGCCATATAGTGTATGCGTTTGTGTTTCGTTTTGGCAAGTCATATCAGTCGTTTGACTACATGTTGCATTTTTTTAATAAAAGTGTCAATATGTTTTGCAATTTGAATGGACATATCATTTATTTATTTCGTTTGTATATATGTAAGTTGTTTGAACAATCGAAGTTTAATTGTCTGTATGTGTATTAGGTTTTTGTATATGTATTATATGTATTGTACTGGCATGTTGCTGTTTAAATGTTTTTACTCTCCTGTATATTTGTACTATGAAGGAAATAAAGAATCAATCATCAATAGGAATTTAATGAAAAAAAATAATTTAAATGTGTAAATGGAAGTTTAATAAAAACTGTAGCCGTACAACTACTTGCAGTAATGTTCTAAAAGATAGTTTAAATGTCAGTGGAAATTACAGTGTTCATAGTATTAGAACTGATATCCATTTCGACCATTTTCGGCTGTGAGAACAGTCAAGCATTGGAAACACGTTATTTTGAATAAATACATAATAATAATTATTGTACAGGGTGACTTTATACGCCTGTCATAACACTGAGTCAACGTACAGGGTGACTTTTCAAGTATGTCATAAAACTGAATCATTGTACGGAGCGACTTAACACGACTATCATAACACTGAGTCAATGTACAGGGCGACATAACAAGCCTCTCACACATCATGTTTAAACATGTACCATGTGACAGTTCTACAATCGTTTTGGTTCTTTATTCGACCACGTACTGTTCACACTTAATAAGCATGTAGATTTCTTTTCTATTTTCTGTAAGTGGAATATGTAAAATAGTCTTATTATACATAATAAATAAAATGCACAAGACTTCAAGCATGGTAAATCTACAGCATACATAAAAGACATCCAGCCGTGCCTTGTGTACATACCTCGTTACATGTAATCTGCGTTACATAACACCAGTGACAAGAGCGAGTAATTACTGCCTTGGATCATCTTGTTTAATACATTGATGTATTTTTCTGCAATAAATTATTTATCGTGTCATGATTACGTTTACGTTCAATCGAATAGCGTGATTCTTTGAGAAATAGCTTTAAAACTGATGCAAATACGTTGTCTACAGGAAATTGTTTTTAGCGATCGTTCGATATATTTATGTGAATATTTATAGTGTTATTGAAGTTAAAATGTATCATCACTCATGTTCTATTTACATGCTTGTTGTAAGACAAAGGTTCTCAATCAGAAAATTACCAAAACAATATATAATTTAAGTGAGCCGGGATAGGAACTTAATGGGTCCCATCCTCCCCCATGCACACACTGAAACAATACTATAAATTCAAATATAGTTCTATTTTCAAGCGAATTTAAGACACTTTGTGCTCCCTGAGTAAGTATTAATTAACAGCAGATAGACTAAGCCAAAGTACGTGGAAAAGGAATGTCGTTGAAATGCATATGACCTCAAAGGTCAAGAAATAATAAAAACACTGAGTGAAAATACGCGTGACTATTCACGGGCCGCTACATAGCAGGGCTACAATTGGTGTCCGGAAACCCAGAATTCCACTTTTTTATTACAGTCTGTGCTTCAATGATATTAATTTTTTTGGTATTCATCAAGGAATTATATAGAAAAGGAAAGGCAACTGATTGATGTTTTGTGAACGCTCGCATTTTCACGCAAAATCTCGCAATATCGCAACTTCCATTCATCTCAGGAACACAAATCAAAATTCTTACATTGCAGTATGAAATTCTTATCCAAACAACTATTACATCCGCAATTTGTGTTTAAAATTATTGAAGTACTTCTCATTCCAAAATATGTATACTGCAGCTTAAATAAGATTACATACAATTTACATTTTATGTACAAGAAATCAGATGCTTGTAAATTATGAATGATTATTTACCAAACTTAATAATGAATCCATCGTGTGCTATTTTATCAACATTTAGTCGAGAGATGCAAGTTTCCAGTCCTTCTATATAAGTCCTTGTTTTCATGAATCACACTCGCCAAAGAAATTTAAATTAAATGCATCACATTTGTAATGCTTTTGATTGACAATAAAACTGTTACACAAATGATATGGTACTCATAATTCGTGCTTTGTATTTAATATACCTATTTCACAATTAGGCATGCTGTGATTGTATGAGAAAGCATTAATTATATAGATATAAGACATGGGTTTTATCTGTTGAACATGCGACCAATATGGACGTATATGTAACGAGCATAGTTGACGTGTAGTCCTATTGGGTGCTCTTACTAATTACGTGACACATGGAAGTTAATACCTCATGAACTTTTCAACAAATGCATAAATTCCTAGAAATTAACGGGTGAATATGAATCATTTCAATATAGACATACGTATAGTCAATCATGTTTTAAGCAGAAAGCCAAGAGAGAAAAAAACGAAATTATTGTTTTAGACAGGTTGTTATTTAAAACAGATTTATTTGATCTGAAAGTACACGTATTTAAATATGGGAAATATAAACTCTGACTCCTTAACATAGGTGGCTGCTTAGTGTCGCTTTGGATAATATGGTATGAAAATAATGATCATATTAACATGTTAATACGTATGTGCAATAAGGGAAAGAAACATATATCTGAAGAGTTGATTAGTTGATACATGATAAATATGTTTAAAGTACATGATAGATTTTTCCCAGTGTTGTTTTCCACGCAAAAGATGAAATACGTGTGTTGTCAGAAATAATGCAATGAATAGATCAACAGAGAATAACGCGTGTCCCACAAAGTTTGACCATTGATAAGTCCTCATCATTTTATCTATCACACGATGATTGCATTGTCTCTCTTCTGCTGCTGCTGTTGAAACTACTTCTAGGATAACAGTTTCTGCAATTATTGTAACTTCTTTTACCACTTATACTACTACTACTAATAATAATACAACAACAACAACTACTACTACTACTTTTATAACATTTACTACTACTACTATTACTACTACTATTGATTGATTGATTGAATATTTAGCGTCATTTTTATGCCATCGATGGCTAACAGACGATCAGTTAACCTAACCACTGTTTTCTAGGATTAACCAGTACTCGAGCACACCCCTTCTCCGCAAGTAACTGATAACTTTCCCACTTGAATCAGTGGTGAGAGACGAATGATAATGAGACACAATGTCTTATATCAATCATCACGGAGACTGTTGCCAGGCGAGGGATTCGAGCTCACGACCCCTGAATTGATAGTCAGACGTGTAACCGACTGAGCTAATCGGGCCCGGCTACTACTACTAATAAAACTAATACTACCACTATTACTACTGCTACAACTAATGCGTAGAAAATGTCTCCTTACGAAAACGAATCCTTACTTTACCATAAAACGTTAAAAGAGATTTTATCACTACAACTGATACGTGTTAAACAATTAACATTTAACGATTATGTGTAAAGCAATCAACCTATATCAAATTTATTATAAAATTGTCCTAACGGAAGCCATGCACTTAAATTCATTAAATTTATCAGTTTAATTTTTGCCTTGAAATAGTGCAGTTTAACAAAACATAAAACTGTCTAGGGATTATTAATAGTCGTTAACATTTAAAGAATAAAACTAGATTCGGAACTAACAACATTTCTTCAGAAATCAATTTGAATGGTTTCATTTTTAGTTTATGTATTTGTTTTATTTCGATTGTGAGACAAGTAATCACAATTTAGACAAATCCCACTCAAAATAATCCTGGATATATCTAGTACCAAGCATATGTGAAAAAATGTCTTTCTTAAGGACACTACACATAGCCGTGTTGGAGGACCGAATCCACGACCATCAGATCGCTGGTTCAATGCTCTGCCACTGGGCCACGCGCTCCGCGTTTTCATTATTTCACCTTATCTTAAACAACTTATATGGATGATAATTCTGAGTAGTTTGAATTAACTATTTCACTTGTGTATGGAGATAGAAGACCGTGTAAGCTAGTAGTGTTGAGAGGTGCGGGTGTACGACATGTTCATTACACCTCGTGATCAATACAGACTAAGTATACTATCTCCTGTTCTTGGACACGTTCGGTCTTTCCAAGTTTTACTTGTATCTGCAGTTTTCATTTTCATGTATAGTTATTTAAAACACAAGCCAATTTTCTCTCTACAATTCCCACAACTAATCCTAAGGAAACCGCTGACGATGTTGTTAACATCATTATGCGACAAATAACTTGTTATAATTGTGTGTAAACTACTGTTATTGGCATTTGTATTTAGAATTAAAAATAGGTTTTTATTTACTCCGAAACTGTGGAAAAATACTTCGCCTGTGTCGAAATTACGCTTTTTATGAATAACATTAATAAGGGATTTATCCATGGCGTTAGTGATCTGTTAGGGACCTGTGCTGACATCGCCGGAATGGTACCCTGCACGAGTCCGATAAGTATGGCTATTTTTAAGTTTTGGAGTTCCGGTATAGCTACTGGTGAATAAAGGACGATAATCTAACGACCGTTGTTACGAACTACTAATTCCTCCTGCTGCTGCTGCTGCTGCTGCTGCTTCTGCTGGTGTTGTTGATGCTGCTGTTGTTGTTGTTGCTGCTAGTTCTACAGCAGCAACAACTACCACCACGATCACTGCTACTAATGCTTTTACTGCTTCTGTTACTATTACTGCTACTACTAGTACTATTGCTACTACTACCTTTCGTGCTAACATCTTGATATCACCACCAGTATAAGTACTGCTTTTGTTGCTGATACCATGACTGCTACTGTTTTTATACTGCTATAACTACTACTACCTGATATAAATGCGGTTGTTTGCTTACAAGGGAAAAGAATTCCATTGTCGTAGATATTAATTTTCAAGTATATATAAAGCAGTTACAATGTGTCTGTATTATGAATCCTAAAACTTCAATATGGATTTTGTCACTCCCACGGATACTTGTACAGACGATAAACATTTCAAAGAGAAATGGAAAAACAATCAAATTGTATAAGATTTATCAACTTGTCTTAGCAGACGTAATGCGTTTAAAAGCATTTAATTTATCCGTTTGATTGTTTGCTATGGAATAATGCAATTTATACAAAAACACAAAACGATCTAAGGCGTTTTAGTTGTCTTTAACTTATTTTTGATATTTTAGTACTTCCAGCTTATTTTAAGCACACTTTCTCAATTCAGTTTGTTGATAAAGAGTTGTTAATGTATGTCTGATCCCTTGGAATTATAGAACTATTTAATATTTTAGCTTTGATTGAAAAAGGATACCGTTGAAGCCGATGCCAGGGGACACGAGGGGTATTGAATATTTCTGTACAACTCATGGACAGACATGACATCGAGTCTGTTGTCTCTGTTTCATAAATGCCTTCTGTGTGTCCAAGAAATTATTTTATTAAAATTAAAACAAAGGTTATGTTACTGCCAAATTCATTGCAAAATATACAAGTCGATCATCTCAATGCAGTTTCTTAAACCACACCACGAATAGCAAGTCAATTATCTTTCTTTGGTTTCTTAAACAAAATTACGAATAACAAGTCGTTAATCTCTCTGCATTTTCTTAAACCAAATTACGAATAACAAGTCGATAATCTCTCTGCAGGTTCTTAAACCACATAACGAATAACAAGTCGATTATTTGTCTGCAGTTTCTTAAACCACATTACGAATAACAACTCGATTATCTCCCTGCAGTTTCTTAAACCACATTACGAATAACAAGTCGATTTTCTCCTTGCAGTTTCTTAAACCACATTACGAATAACAAGTCGATTATTTCTCTGCAGTTTCTTAAACAACATTATGAATAACAAGTCGATAATCTCCATGCAGTTTCTTAAACCACATTACGAATAACAAGTCGGTAATCTCTCTGCAGTTTCTTAAACCACATTACGAATAACAAGTCGATTATCTCTCTGCAGTTTCTTAAACCACATTACGAATAACAAGTCTGTAATCTCTCTACAGTTTCTTAAACCACATTACGAATAACAAGTCGACTATCTCTCTGCAGTTTCTTAAACCACATTACGAATAACAAGTCGATAAACTCACTGCAGGTTCTTAAACCACATTACGAATAACAAGTCGATTATTTCTCTGCAGTTTCTTAAACCACATTACGAATAACAAGTCGATTATTTCTTTGCAGTTTCTTAAACCACATTACGAATAACATGTCGATTATCTCTCTGCAGTTTCTTAAACCACATTACGAATAACATGTCGATTATTTCTCTGCAGTTTCTTAAACAACATTATGAACTACAAGTCGATTATCTCTCTGCAGTTTCTTAAACCACATTACGAATAATAATTCGATTATCTCTCTGCAGTTTCTTAAACCACATTACGAATAAAATGTCGATTATCTCTCTGCAGTTTTTTAAACCACATTATGAATAACAATCGATTACCTCTCTGCAATTTCTTAACCCGCATTACGAATTACAACCTTAAGTAGTACTTCATTGGAAACCGATGACGAAGTTGTAAACAACATTACATGACAAATTACTGGTTATGTGGGGGCATAAACCATTGTTACTTCCAAACGTTTGATTTATTATTCAATATAGGATTTTTTTTCTCTGAAACCGTGATGTATCATTTGTGTTTGAAATATGCTTTTATGAATAAAATAAATAAATATGAACGCTAACGATAATGATGTATTCATTATTGGACATTACTGGAATGATGGTTTGTGTTAACAGGAAGAAACCGTATCAACATATTGGAAAATACTCGTATTTTTTATTTTCCCAGACCTGTGAAATATTGTTTTAAGAAACAATTTGTGTTTAAAGACTCCTTTGTTTCAAGCCAAAAATATCAATCTACATTATAAAAGACAGAACGATATATGATAGATCTGCAGTCTTAGTGGAATTGCAGTTTACTAATATAAATGGAATATATACATTGGTATTATGTATATATCTAATCTATACTCTTATAATAACGCATACTAATTAAGTATTTCGTGCATGATAAAATTGACAATATTAACTCAGACATCAAACCAAAGAAAGAAACTATGTTGAAATTCTTAGCGGGAGACATCGAGTTCATTAAATATTTATCAAAAGTTTCTCAACCTTTTGTGGAGCTGACATTGAAACTGAAGTTTTAGTGTTTAGTATAGTGCTGCATTTAGCAGCAATATTGTATTAACATTAAGAGTTTGGGTATTTGTCACATTATAAATAGCGTCTAGGACCATATCTGATAACTTTGTCTCCCCCAGGAAATCATTCCTTACAGAAATAATTGTGTTTACAATTCCCATCAATCTTTCTGGCGATATCTATTGCATTTTATATTTATCTGGGGATAGCCATTACAAGATTTACTTAGTTTACTAAATGTCAAAGAGACGCTGTTGTCTTTCGTCCCTTCGCATATCAAGGTGAAATAAGTCTGGCAGAAGTATTGAAATACATGTCAGACAGGTTTCCCTTAAGAATTACTTCCCTTACATGACGGAGGGAGATTTTTGTTGAAAATAACAGTGTCATATTTCTTTGCACAAATGAAAACATTGGAACAATTTCATGAGTTCTGCCGAGTTTGGATAGCATTTGGTACTGTCGTCTGATAACGCAATTTAGTTAAAACAGTTTAAAGATGTGATACACCGAAATAAATTTTCAATGATGAGAGGGTGTCATCAAACCATCAAAATTGCAAAAAGCAACCTAATCGATCCATGTTTTCCTTCATAATTGGACTAACAGAAACAGATGGCTATCTATGGGAACAATGTACTATTAAAACCATTGGTAATGTGTCCAGTGGCACATTTCTCTATATGTAGAGCAGTACATAATCAATTGTTGTGTGAGACGGACAGGTGATGCTAAGACGTCTATTGAAACACAAGTACATTCAGTTGATAAGAATGTTAATACACAATTGCCCACAATAAGTCAGTTTGGGTTAATCCAATGATCCGTTTTAAACGAAACTAAAACTCACAGTAAACGCTGTAAACGCTGATAAACAAGCTTACGTCAACACAGTCAAACCTGGCTTGTGTAAGCACTCACCTCTATTGAGCAGCCACTTGTCTTAAGCACCGCGTTTGCTATTTCCCATGCCCATGCTTTCAGGGAAAAATTAATATTAATTTTATTGAGCAACAACCTGTCTTAAAACGTCACTTTTCCTCCTTCCTTTGACTGACTGCTTAAACAGGTTTGACTGTATAAGTGGTATTTTAAAATAAATTTGGCGGACTCAGAAAGCAGGTATTGATACTTCGGTTTCAATTATAATTGTACATTTTCTATAAAAAAATCCATCTTCATTTTTCGATCTGCTTAAAACCTTTAACAGGTTCCCGACTGAACAGAATTCCCATATAAATCTGAGCTGAGTTGTTTAAAACTCTGTTAGCTTAAAGCTTTGTTAGGTGCAATATTGTATGTAAAATATCTTTAAAATTCGAGATTTTTCATACCAAGTATAGGAATACAATAGCATTTTGTTATGATTTCGAATTATATTTTATTTTAAATGTTTTACATCTCTGAATACCATGATGGCATTACGTTAACAGTACTTTGAACAATTGGGCTCCAGATCGTTGGTGAATGAGATACTTAAAAATACAGCTTGCGACGGCATAAGTTTGGTCCCCGCAAACTTATTCAGAAATATAGATACGACTGAAATAAAACGGCTTAAAATAATAATAATGATATCGATATAAATTCTAAGCTATCCAGCACTCAAATGACGCCTTGATTTAGACAGTTTGGCGTACTTGTTCTTATTTTGGTCTTATAAAATTAATCCCATGGTGCTCTCCTGCAATTTAATGTAGTGCATCTACGTATATTAGTATCACTTGTTTCTTCGTTTTATATTATCCATTTACGTAAACAGTATTTCGTGCGTAGGCGGAAATAGTCAAGCGATGTTCCGATTGCCAAGTAACGTGCTTGTTACTGACTGTCCCAAGGAGGTGACCGGTGCTGACACTTGGAACTGCTGCATATTCGGCCTTATACTAATTATGGAGATTTTGTTATTATAATCTACACGAGTATGAATATACTGTTGTAGTTACTGTCTCCTTTGAATTCTACATCCCCTATTGGTCATTTATGTTCCTATTTTTAATGTTAACCTGGTTGCAGTTAATGAGATTAGTAAGGGGTGTTCTTTACGAACGTAGAAAAGCCCTTTATAATGTAACTGTTTGTTATATTTATTATGTGTAGATCTTAGTACATAACTTCTGTGTGTATGGAATTGATGATTTTGTTATGTATTTTGTCTTGACCATATATATTAAAAAAAAAATTGTAAATGGCCATTGGAAAATGTTTGCCGAACGTGCAATTTAGGTTTGATTTGATTTTGCTTTGTTCTAATGTGGTGATGTTGTCTATACAAAAGGCAACTTGAAGTTGCTTCGATTGAATGGTAGTAAAATTTACATAGTGTAAAGTCGACAAGGGACCACAACTCCTGTAAATGTGCCTGCTTTTTTGTGTTTGTATCGCTCCTCATGGTAACCGGAGACCATTTCTTTATCAAATATTAAGTCGACAAGGGACCACAACTCCTGTAAATGTGCCTGCTTTTTATGTTTGTATCGCTCCTCTTGGTAACCGGAGACCATTTCTTTAACAAATATTAAGTCGACAAGGGGCCATCACACCTGTAAATGTACCTGCTTTTTATGTTTGTATCGCTCCTCACGGTAATTGGAGACCATTTCGTTAACAAATATAAAGTCAACAAGGGACCACAATTCCTGTAAATGTACCTGCTTTTTATGTTTGTATCGCTCCTCATGGTAATCGGAGACCATTTCTTTAACAAATATTAAGTCGACAAAGGATCACAACTCCTGTAAATGTGCCTGCTTTTTATGTTTGTATTGCTCCTCACGGTAATCGGAGACCATTTCTTAAACAAATATTAAGTCGACAAGGGACCATAACTCCTGTATTATTTGATCAACGCTGACAAATAAAGAACTTCACATTTTTGTATGCTTAAGAAGATTTAAATACATTGACTGACCTTTTCAGAAGTTGTTCATCGGTAACATTTTCCAAAACAACAATTAAATCGAAAAGTGGCCGTAAAATTTGATCGATGTTGACAAATAACTAACTTTACCTGTATATATACTTACACACTTCATACTTCATAAAAATTGAATACCAGAACAGTACAGAAGTTCAACGGAAACCAATTTGCCAAAAGGACTTACGCTTGAACGTATCATATAATATCAAATCGAATGACAGGGGCAAAAAAAGGAATATAGCATTAGGTTGTTTGCATGACCAAACATATACTGATACAGATAAACATCCTCTGAATTGTTTTTGAAACTATTTAAAGACTTATTTGATGACCATAAAATATCCTTCATAATTATAATTTTTTGATTTTGAAACATGTTGTGTGTTTAGTTGCAATCACGTTTTCTTCTTTTATTGTGCGACGATGGGAAGGATTGGAGACCAAATGGTTGCAATAGCCTTCTAATGTCTTAAATAGACTGATTCCTAAATGGTTACAAAAAGCAATAACAAGGAAAATAAGCATATGATTATATCTCGTTCTTTTAATTAAGTATATTAAATTGAATCATAATTAAACCACTTTATAAATAAATATACTCTTCTAACATTACGGTTTATTCAACTGTGATATTCAATGTTCCTGAAGTACCCACACATGAAACACAAGATTCAATTTAGTTTTTCTTGTTATATATACAACAATGTATAGAATAATTAAGCAATTTTAACAATATAGTTTATTCTTAGTTCCTAAGTCGATTTGAGTAACCCTTCTTTCTTTATGTACGCGTATTGTTCTGGGATTTCCATGAGACAGTTCAAGGCAAATTGTGCTTGCGAATTATTTGTATCCTTCATAACTTCATGGAAGTTGACAAATTGAAAGTTATCGAACTGCCTTTCTTCAAGGCCGTCATCAAAGTCGTGCATTGATTCCCAAGGGCCGTCCCCAACCCCGACCAATATGATCGACAGTGCATGCTGAGATGCCTCGATAAGTGCTTCTTTGGTTTCAGGAATGTTACCCACTTGACCGTCTGCAACGATCACTAGAATGTGATACTGAAATAAAAACACAAGTGGTCAGAACATGGTAAGTATGTTCCGTGCAAAAATATGACCACAAGTAGTCAGAACATGGTAAGTATGTTCCGTGCAAAAATCTGACCACAAGTGGTCAGAACATAGAAGTATGTCCCAGTGCAACAATGTGACCACAAGTGGTCAGAACATAGAAATATGTACCAGTGCAAAAATGTGACCACAAGTGGTCAGAGCATGGAAGTATGTACCAGTGCAACAATGTGACCAATTAACTGCTAAGATATACAATCATATGCTTAGTGGTAATGAATATTTGTAAACAATTAAGACTAAATGAAATCTTTAAGATATATTTTAAAACCTGCCAAATAAAAACATATTCCTTTACATGAAAATTAATTAAACCGACGTATGTTAGTATTACGTATGGTTGATATAGGCCTAACTAACCTCAAAGTAAAAACAATTTATTCTATTTTATAAAGATGTAAAATGATATATATATTGGAATAAGATGGCCTGTCTACATTATTCAAGGTCTATCAACAGTTTTGCTTGCTAGGTGTATGTTGCAGTTTTGTTGTTGTTGTTGTTGTTGTTGTTGTGTGGATGGGTGTTGTGAGGCAGTGGTACTCTTTTATGTTTTCCTTCTGTTTATCTTATAGTTTTATCGTTGTTTTATGGTGCGTGCGTGTGTGTGTGTATGCGTGCGTGCGTGCGTTTACCGATATATATATAAATATCTCAAGGAAAGTCAAAGGTTCAATAAGCAAAATTCTTGTAAAAAATATAAACAAATGAAACACATATATATACTTCTAATTAAATACAAGTATAAACATATGAAGCAGATTTGTCTAAATAGAATAATTTTACTTAAAATACTTATCAAACTACATTTCACATAATATATACAATACCTCGTTCGTTTCCTTAACGATTTCAACAGCTTTTTTAATCAAAGGTGCATAACTCGCTGGACCTGACATTTCCACTGCCGGAGTGATTTCGTTATAAACGTTGAGGACTTCAGCAAACCCCTTACATTCACCCTGAAATGTATAAGCAGGCCCCAGTTTCACTGAACATATCAACTTGAGATTTTCCTCAATTTTTTTCCAACTTTAATTATGTATGGATATTTAACGTGTTAAAATTCGAGTAAAGATTTGGAGAAATTGAGAATTTGGAGTGAGACTGACCCCAAGACAGATATTGTGATATTCAATGACTTTTTGTAGCCTTTTATATTACATAATCATATTCTGAATTATACCATACGTTATGCGAAAAGGTATCACAATGTGCTTATGTTTTTTTTATTATATATTCCTGTACGTCACTGATTTGTTTGCTGTTTAATTATTATTATTAAAGATTTTTATTGTCGTCTGTCTCGGCGTCAACAATTACTTTAAATTGCTTTCTGAAATCACTGACTCAAATTAAATAAAATTTGGACATAATATTAATTTGCCCACTAAGATTGAAGGTGATATTTTACTCGTTGGCTGTCATTAAATATGGCCACCCAATTTGTCCCTTCGTTTCTGTAGTTAAGTTATTTTTTCTGAATCTTAAACAACCACAGTAACCAGAAATCCGTCATTTTTACATTTTGCTAATACATGGAAAACTTATAAACTAATCGAATTCTGAAAATAAGAATATTTCATGACGTATCAGTATATGGTGTCTTTTCAAAATGGTGTGTTTCTATCAGTCATCTTAGATGGCTGCCACTGCTCTGCTTGCTTTAAGAACTTCACATATTAAACAAAATATTTTCCGACACTGCTGAAAAGTTTTTGTACAACCATTGCGATATATCTATCGAAACTGACTGCAAATATCAATAGATATATGTCATTATATGGCGACTTATCATTAAGGAAACCTCTCCAAATATCCAAGTGTGAAATTGATTTTGTGAATGTGACAAAAATACCATTACTCCAAAATGACATCATTTTCTAATAAGTTTATTTTTAGATTCATTTGAAATAATGTGTATATATATTAGAAGTGCAATATTCTGTAGGCACTGAATTGATTTTGTGTCGGTCGGTCGGTCGGTCGGTCGTATCTGATTTTAATTTTGAATATATACATAAGGTACATATATTTTATCTGAAAAATTCTTCAATAGAAATCTGTGTTTGGACTGTAAAATCGCGATAGAAATGTTAAAACACCGGTTGTTTTCAAAAGTATTATTTATAATGAGTTGATTCTAAGTTCTGGATTTAAACATCAAAAAGTTGAGTCTTAAACTCAAACACAAAATTAAAAAAAAAAGTATGATTTGCATGAAAACAGTGTTACAAAAAAAGAAAAATATGTGTTCGACAAAAACATTCAATTTCAATGATAAATAAACAGAAATATAAATAGATAACATTTTTAACTAAATATTTTGCTTTCAAAAATATCAAAAATCGGCAATTTTGAGTTTGATTCTGGGTTTTAGAAGTTTGATGAAGTTAACGTTATTTGCAATTAATGCATTTACTCGTGATTTGAACAAACCCAGTGCCTATTTATATACATCCAAGTTGTTGTGTTTCAATATATTAGTAAAAAAATATATAACAAGTGTATTATGCAGAATAAACTAGCTCAACAATAAACTAAACATTACAATCATCCGCTACGTGTTACCTCCAACTTTAACTTGAAAACACTACGATTCTCTGTCTTTGAATCTCCAAATCCGAATGTCGGAATGAGTCCATCTTCATCAAAAGGTTCCAGAGTTTTGCCGAGTATATTGATCACCTGTATAAAAACACATGAAATTGCATAGTTTTTCTCCTTTTTATCAACAAAAAAAAAACACTCTATATAAACTGATGGTTATACAGAAGGATGCAAAAAGGTATCTCCAATAAGGCGTGCATTTATAAATAACAATTATGAAAAACAAAAATGTTTCTGTAAACCCACACAGTCTGTAGAACGAACCCAGCTCTCCCGATATGGTCCGTTAAATAGAAATTGTTACGAGTACGCGGATTGGTCAGTTTCTTCAAGGGAAGTTTGAATGACGTCATAGTTAAGTAAGCGTTCAATTGCTTTGAGTTGTGGGACAGTCATAGAATTCCCTGCTTTTTCGGTAGGGGTTATAGGATCTGATTGGGGAGATATTGGGTTCTTTGATAGCCTAAACCGATACAAATAACGATGGCGAGTTTGGCAAAAATATATGATCAGTGAACTAGGTATGTTACTCAAAGTCAACAAGAAACATACGTTCAAATTTGAAAATTCTGATTTGTAAATGAGTTATTAGCACCTCATGTATAACAAGATTAGCTGTTAAACGTTGAAGATATCTTAGTTTGAAATACTCTGATATTTATATATGCGGTTATACATTGGTTAAACCCTTTACTTCATATAGACGCCTTTGGACTCCTCTAATATAGACGCCTTCAAACCTCCTACATAGATGCCTTTGGACACCTCTAATATAGACGCCTCTGGACACCTCTAATATAGACGCCTTTGGACACCTCTTATATAGACGCCTTTGGACACCTCTAATATAGACGCCTTTGGACACCTCTTATATAGCTGCCTTTGGACACCTCTAATATAGACGCCTTTGGACACCTCTTATATAGCTGCCTTTGGACACCTCTAATATAGACGCCTTTGGACACCTCTTATAAAGATGCCTTTGGACAATTCTAATATAGACGCCTTTGGACAACTCTTATATAGACGTCTTTGGACACCTCTAATATAGAAGCCTTTGGACACCTCTTATATAGATGCCTTTGGACACCTCTAATAAAGACGCCTTTGGACACCTAACATAGAAGGCTTTTGAATTATTGGGTGAATTATGTTTATATTAACTGACAGAGTGGAAAACCGTGCAGGAAGTGTTAAGATTGCTCGTTACGAGCAATCTGACCTCTTCCTGCACTGTTTTCAAAGGCCTATAGTGGGAAAATGCCTTTCTATGAAGTAAAGGGTTAAAATATGTATTGATATGTTTTACATGTAAATATAGTCTCCTACAATCCTTTATAGAATGGTATGGCTGTTTCTTAAATATAATGTTTTATTTAATGTATATACTGTGTATTAACCATGATGAGACTAAATAAAGAAATATCTCTCTACATATATATTACCTGCTGGTATGGATTAGAATCTGTATCGGACAAATCGTGTAAACTTTTGCCTTCAAATGTTTTCTGCCCTTGATTTTTGTTACTCGAAGTATAGTCTATTCCTAAAATAGGAAACACACAATACTCGTCTAAATTAAACGTATAAATATATTACTGTTACTCAGTTCATACAAATTTCTTTAAGCTCGATTGCGATAAAAGCTCAGAGCTTATATGAACTGCTTTCGAGTCCGCTTCCTGGATAGAACCAGTACCGTGAGTTGTTTTATGAGAGACATCGGGTCGAGCTGGGGATTGAACTCGCAACCTCTGCCATAAACGGCCAACACTATATCCATTACATTACCACCCCTCTTAACTGTTATTAAATATTACTTACAAACAATTGAATTCAAACAATTATTTTGTAAGAAATAAATCGCTTTCTCCCCTATTGTCTATGATATCATTTCGTATTCAATCGTTAAGCAGTCTATAATTGTATAATGTAAGCTTCAAACATAATTTAATTTGTTTGAACAATCCATAGACTGATGAGGCACAAGTGAATGTTAGTATAGTGTTAATATCTAATATCAATTTCTGAGTTTACTTAATAGATAATTGATAAGTACCCACAACCATGTCAATTACACCCTTTACCTGAAACAGCTGACCTGACACAGGCTGTCAATCAAACAAGTCGATAATTTAATCAGTGATCAATATTCTCTCTATTTTCCTTAGACAATCTGCCGGAATAATCAATAATCAATAATCATTGTATTTCCATAGACAAACAACACCATGTGGTCAGTGATCGGTGCGTTATTCGTTATTGCGCCGCCATGTCAGTTGATACATGTAAATGCATTTCAAAGTGCAGAAAATCAGAATTATCCGTTTTCGAATGGCCATTATAAAACAAAATCCGCTTTGCGATTAAACCTAGTTCACGTGAACACTCCACCTCGTGTGTTCCCCGCCGTCACATCATAAAACGAGACAAAGCATGTAGTTTCGCCAGCATATCGTCCCGCTAGTCTTGCAGACAAACTTTAAGTATGTACTAAACTGTAACAACAAAATGAGAAGGTCAAATATACATGTGTATAAATGTGGCTTACCAAACATCAGACTACATGTTTCAAGGCCCGCGTTTTTTATTGCACCAGACACTTCCTCCAGCGAAGAAAACTTGTCGTCTATGACATCACATAACTTATTAGACGTTTCAACTTGTGTAGCCATTGTTAGTTGCGTTGAAAAAGTTTTTTTTCTATAAAGTATGATACTCCAAAACGAAATAACGTTGCTTTGTCCTTCTAGCCTCCTAGTTGTGTGTGCGTACTATCTTGATAAATTAAAAATTAATACGTCAATCATATTATCAAAATTGTGATGATAATCCTTAGTGATTAAACAAAATGTTGATAAAATCGTCAATTGTATTTGTACTGTTGATTATCTGAATAAATAAATATGTGAAATATTCATATACAGTGAAAAGATAACAATAATTGACAGTTTGGACTAACCGTCAATGTTACAGTTAAAGCTATTCAGCACATATACCAGTATTATTTTTTCGTATTCGCTCTTAATTAAAAATTCTGGAAAAATCCAGGAATCGGTATGGTTTTTTTTCCGATATAAAAAACTGTTATTCATAATTGATTTAAATAATACCCGCATACTCAGATACTTAGATCTCGTCAATTTTAAAGTAAGCATGACAAACCCTCGCTCTATGACGTTATGCAATTTATGATATTCACGCACTATGACACAATTCTCAAACTATGACGTAACACCACTCATAAAATCCACGCTTTATGACAAATTCCTCGCATTATGACGTAATGCCATTTATAAAATCCTCGCTATATGATAAAATTCTCGAACTATGTCGTAATGTTATTTATAAAAACAACGCGCTATGACAAACTCCTCGCACCGTGACGTAACGCCATTTATAAAATTCACGCTCTATGACAAATTCCTCGCACTATGACGTAATGCCATTTATAAAATTTTGACGCTATGACAATTCATCACACTAGAACGTAATGCCATTCATGAAAACAAAGGACTATTGCAAATTTGCTTTGGTATCTTTGCGCTACTATAAAAGATAAACGTTATGAATAATCTTAAAAGTCACAGACAGTCGCATACATAAAAATATATCCTTGGTGGGGTTTTCGGAGCGGATAAACAATTACGGCCCCCGTCAGAGCCCGTTATAACCAAAATAGTTATCCCGGGGGAGGGGACGGAAATTTCCATCTGCAACCCGACCCGTGAAATATATTTATGATACACCTCGTTTGTATTGATGTTTGATGGTAAAATATCAAAAAAGGTGGTAATCCACGTGGGTTTGAAAACGGACAAAAACGCTTATCAAAATATTAGAAGATATAGAAAAGGGGTATAAAGGATTGGGCAATTTTGAAACAAATATTACAGAAGTTAAATAAGAATCAGGCAGCACCGGAGTAGCAGTTGTCAAATCTGTTTACATGTTTGTTGGGACTAATAATACATTTTTCAGATGCAATACGTCCGTCTAGAAAGGCATAAAAAATAATTTCATGGTTAGTTTCTTGGAATGTCAAAGTAATAAATGCGAGACTCTGATGGGCATTTTTATTTCTTTTAGTCACGAGTCAAAACACAGCTGGCATTCTAAACTACTAACCATTTCATTTATTTATCATGAAACACTTTTTTCATCACTTTTCGTTTAAAAGATGAAAATAAATTAAAACTTATTAACCACCTCAAAGGCCTATGCATTAACGAAAGTAACCATTTAAGACTCTGCTAATTATTTCTGATGTCATAAACGTGCTGTGACCTCATATGTCACGTCACACACGTAATTATATGTATAACTGTTCATTTGTCTCTAAAATAGCAGACGATCAACGTTACATAATAAAATTCGTATTGTAACAGAAAAAAGTAAATGAAGTTGTGAATTTTCTTTTTTTTAAATCGTACTAAAAAGTATTTGTGGGGGACTGCTAGTGATTTACCAGATAGAGGCTGGAAAACGACGTCGGCCGCAGATAATAACGTTGAACGTGTGACAGAAGTTATTATGGACATGCACTTGGCAGTGAAATTAACGTGTCCCACAATGAACTAATGTTCAACTAGGTATCACCATGGCAGACGAGTATAAATCGCAGTGGAGGTTATTTTGAGAAATATTGCCATTCTCTATAATTCTCCCCGTAATTGAGTGATAGACATGTGCTACATGTAACAGTACTGACTAAACTAACGCAAAATTAACGTTTGCCCGTTTGTTACAAAATTGTTGATAATTCATTCTCCTGCAACATTTTTTTATTAATTTGTAATGAGGTTTAACGCCGCTTTTAACAGATTTCAGGTTATATATGGCATATCCAGTTTTACTGGTGCTGGAAAACTTCAGACTGAGTAGAACCACCGTCCTTCCGCATGTAACTTGAAACTTTCTTACATAAAGTTTTTTGAGCAAGCAGGACTCGAAACTACGATCTTAGCGGTCTTGAGACGATGTCTAAGAACACTCGGCCACGGAGGACCCGCAGATCAAATGAATACCACGTTTATAGAAAATTTTATATTTATTTCCCGTTCATTCTGTCTCAAGTCTCATACATAACTTACGAAATATTTTCCAATGAATTGTTCTTTAATATTGAAATGTGTCAAATTTCTACTGGTATCACACATTGTGTACCACACATTGTATCACACGTTGTATCAAGCTTGTATCATACATTGTATTACACATAGTATCACGCATAGTATTACAAATAAAATCACACATTCTATTAAAAATTGTATCACACTTTACATCACACATTTTAATCACACGTTGTATCAAGCTTGTATCAAAAACTGTATCAAGCTTGTATCACACATAGTATCACACATTGTATTTTACTTCTATCACACACTGTATCACACATTGTATCACACTTGTATCACATTGTATCACTGATTGTATCGCAATTGTATACACATTGTATCATACTTGTATCACATATTGTATCACACTTGTATCACATATTTATCACATATTGTATCACTGATTGTATCATAATTGTAACACACATTGTATCATACTTGTACATGTATCATACATTGTATTACACATTTTACCTCACAGTTTATCAAGATTGTATCACGCATTTTATCACATGTATAATCACACTTGAATCACACATTGTTTCACATTTTGTATCACACTTGTATCACATATTGTATCACACTTGTTAAGCACAATGTATCACACTTGTATCAAACATTGTATCACATTTGTATAACATTCTATTACACATGCGATCGCATATGCTATTATCCATGTTATCATACTTGTATTACATATTGTTTCAGACATCGTATCAGACATTGCAGTTCACATTGTATCACGCTTGTATCACTAAATGTATCACCGTTGTAAAACACAATATAACATACATTGTATCACACTTGTATCACACAAAACATCACACTTTGTATCACACATTGTTTCACACATTGTATTACACATTGTAGCCCACAGTGTCATACATTGTATCACACATTGCATTACATTTGTATCAAATTATATCACACATTGAATCACATATTATATCACAAATTGTACCAAGTTTATATATCTTGTATCACACATTGTATCGCACATTATATTACACTTTCTATCACACATTCTATCACACATTCTATCAAGCTTGTAACACTTTTTTGACACATTTTATCATACATTGTATCAAGGTTATATCACACATTGTATCACACATGTTATCACATATTGTTATAGTCCTCTCCGTCACTCTGTTAGAGAATTAAACATATAAGATAAAGATCTTGTTATAAATCGTTTATTAATAACTTTACAGTTTATATATGATTGTTAATTTCTAGCATTGTCATGTGTCTATTGTAATTAACGCCGAGTATCGCCAAATGTATGCTTCTTTGTTGTGTTTAAATCTGGAGGCGGTGGTGGTGGAGGGTAGGAAATGGGTTGAGCATCTGATATTGGATCAACAACATCTACATATTTTTTAGGACTACATCCATCCGATTCCGCCCCTTTGGGATGCTGTTTTCTGTCTCTGTCTGCTTTTTTATTAGGTTTGTTACCCATGTCGGGCAGAAATGCAACCAGGTTGTGTCACCTGTAATTGAAAAGAGTAAACTGTTTATACCATAGCATACTGCCTAAATAAGTCAAATATTAAAACTGAAATCATATCATTCTCCCTAATTAGGTAAAATATCAAAAATGAAACAATATAATACTTCCTGAATAGATAAAAAATCAAAACTGAAACCATATCATACCGCCTAAATAGGTAAAATAAAAATTAAACCATATAATACTGCCTGAAAAGATAAACTATCAAATCTGAAACCATATCATACTGCCTAAAAAGGCAGAATATCAAAACTGAAACCATATCATACTGCATTAATAGGTAAAATATCAAAACTTTAACCATATCATACTGCCTAAATAGGTAAAATATCAAAACTGAAACCATATCATACTGCCTAAATAGGCAAAATATCAAAACTGAAACCATATCATACTGCCGAAATAGGCAAAATATCAAAACTGAAACCATATTATACTGCCTAAATAGGTAAAATATCAAAACGTAAACAACAGCATACTGCCAAAATAAGTAAAATATCAAAACACTTTAACCATTGCAAACTGCCTTAATAGGTAGAACATCAAATTGCCAAAACTGAAATACATCAAAACTTTAAACATAAACCACATCATAATGACTAAATAGGTAAAATATCAAAACTAAAACCATATCAGACTACCTAAATAGGTAAAATACCAAAACTTAAACCATAGCATACTGCTTAACTAGATTAAATGTCCAAACTTAAACCATATCATACTACCTAAATAGGTTAAATATCAAAACTGAAACCATTTCATACCGCCTAACTAGGTAATATTTCAAAAATGAAACCATTTCATACTGCCTTAATAGGAAAAACATCAATATTTCAAAAATGAAACCATATCATACTGCCTAAATAGGAAAAACATCAATATTTCAAAAATGAAACCATATCATACTGTCTAAATAATTCAAATATCCAAACCTAAACTATATCATACTGCCTTTATAGGTAAAACATCAATATATCAAAACTCAAACCATAGCATAATGCTTAAATAGGAAAAAATATCAAAACCTAAACCATATGATACTGTCTAAATAGGAAAATTATCAAAACCTAAAATATATCATACTGCCTAAATAGGTAAAATATCAAAATTTAATCCATAACATACTGCCTAAATAGGTAAAATAACAAAACTGAAACCATATAATTCTGCCTAAATAGGAAAATTATCAAAACTTAAACCATATCAAACTGCGTAAAAGGTAAAATATCAAAACTTAATCCATATCGTTCTACCTAAATAGGTAAAATATCAAAACTGAAACCATATCATACTGCCTAAAAAGCTAAAATATCAAAACTTCAAACTGAAAACATATCATACTGCCTAAAAAGATAAATTATCAAAATACCAAAACTAAAACAATATCATACTGCCCAAATAGGTATAATATCAAAACTGAAATCATTTAATACTGCCTCAATTGGTAAAATATCAAAACGTAAACTATAGCATACTGCCTGATAATAAAAACTTAAACCATTTCATACAGCCTAAATTGGTAAAACATTAAATAACTAAAACTGAAACCATATCATACTGCCTAAATAGGTAACATATCAAAACTTAAACCATACAATTCTGCCTTAATAGGTATAATATCAAAACTGAAACCATATAATGTTGCCTCAATTGGTAAAATATCAACACTTAAATCATATAATTCTGCCTTAATAGGTAAATTAACAAAACCTAAGCTGCATAAATAGGTAAAATATCAAAACTGACTCCACATCATACTGTCTTAATAGGTAAAATATCAAAACTGAAACCAGTACAAAATAAAACGAATGTGAAACACCAAGCAATGACATACCAGACAACAAGTCCAATAATAATATTCCCTAAATCAATGAAGATTGATGCGGTAGCATGTCCATGTACCTTGACTGAACAGAAAGAAGAGTGGCCCAATCTAGTATGATATGTTTAAGTGAATGGAAACTTTTCCGTCTTACAAAACTGGACTTTTGTTGTTTTTGATAACGTGATACAGACATATATAGTATGTTCATACTTTTTTCGCCACATTAACGCAAGATACACATATTTACCATACAAAAAAAACTTTACTGAAATTAACAAGTCGTTTTCTACGTTTCGAACATGAACTTCTTTAGTTCCATGCATGTACAATCTGACACGTCATATGGATATGGTAATCAACAGAGTGACAATAAGGAGGAGGAGATGTACTTCCGGTTGACAGCAATGGTCCTCTTCCTCCATCCGACGACTAATGCAAATGATTGAACATAAGAGAAATTGAATACATTTGTTTATATAGGGGGAGGCATGGGGGTGGGTTAAGAGTGCCGGACCAAAACAGAGATTCCAGATTACCTTATAATTAATTATGGTTATAATGACTTTATATAACTGTACGATGACTGTTTAATTTATCATCGTGAAATATAAATACAAACATGTGATAAAATACACTAAAATATACTTCGTTTGTTTCTTTCACTATTTTAACAGCTTTATTAATTAGAGGAGCAAAGTTGGTTGGTCCCCCTAGTTTAACTGTTGGCGTTACCGTGTTGTACGTGTCCAACACATCATTGAACCCTCCACATTCTCCCTAAAATGCAAATTAGAAATCATAAACTGGTATAAAATTGATTTTTATTGTGTGTTCTTACAGAAAATAGAATAAAACAAACAACCAAACACACAAAACAATTACATTTTGATAAGAAAATAGGTACAGTAACCAGGTATATATGAGTCTATATTGAACTTGAAAAATGGTGATACTGGGTCCTAAGAACATTTTTAATGTCACCCTTGAAGAGATTGGACATAAATCCATACACCGTTTCCTGTCTAAGTTTATTATGGTTCTGGTAGTGTTCAAAGATTTTTCGATCAGAAATTTGATCTGAATCCAATTATAATGTAGCCCGAAGAATTAGTTTGAAAATCATCGGTAAACGCATGTTTTAAATATAACATTTCAAACTGCTCATGTCGATGCATTAGTCTTGTCAATATTTTATTATAATATAAGATTTTCTTCAATAGCCGACGCGGTTTTATTTTTTATATGTTTAATGTAGAATGCAATGCGATTGCGGGGGAAATTCTAAGTAGTTACACTTGTTTTCGACGGATAAGAAAATCAGATAAATCTTCAAATCCTTCAACTTTGTCTGGACATTGTCCCCAGGGCAGTTTTTATTTATCTGAAATTGTTGCCATTACCAATACGGCACTACAAATACTTTTATCTGATTTTTTATTCTGTTGAGAGTTGTATCGAATGTAGAAGTATACAGTATAATAGTATAGTTTATATGTATATTAATTAAGGGATCGAGGAGGCAAAGTGGTGTAATATTTTAAAAGCACTTCGTCTCACAACTAATCCCATTTCAGTCTAAAAATTGTGATAGAAATTTGCCAGGTACTTTTGGAGGAAAGTGATTTTATTCAGATTCATTCAATGGTCATTCTTCTCCAAGCAAAATGGACTTTACGTATAACATGTTATGTGCTTGAAACGGCGTTAAACATCATTAAAAACGGCTGCAATTGTTTTACTTCAATGATAACTAAAAATCAGTATCATTCATCCATTTATTGGTTACTCACTTCCGGTAACAGCTTAAATATGCTCTTACTTTTGGTCTTCACATCGCCAGACCTAAATGCTGGAATGATCCCATCTTCGTCAAATGGTTCAAGTGTCTCACCCAGTATGCACATCACCTGTAATAAACACGATTATTATTATCTCTGGTCCTTTAGAATCATGAATTCGGAAATTAGATACCGTTAAAGACGTTGCTAGGAGACGTGACGGTGATATATATTGCATTACTCTTCATGAAGAGAATCAATATAACCGAGTCTCTTTTCTTGGTTGAAGTCTAAAGGTACTACCATTTGGTCCTTGAATCAGATATGTATTGTATAGTTTATTGTTGTATTCTGTGCTTCGAATAGATCTTTTTTTCATTTCATTTTTATGCACTGTTTATATTATTAAACATCTACAGCGTTATGTCTGATCTAAATGAAATTCATTGTGCACATTATAAGAAATAGATTATATGTTTGATCCTCATAGGATAAGACCGTGTGCCTTATCCTTGAACAACTTCCGGTTCACCCACGTATAGTATCGGGTTGATATATGTGAAATAATTTGAAGTATTCATTATATCAATTATTGCAGAAAATGACAATAAATAACATATTTATTAGAATGTCTAGGTAGAGTAATAGAATATAAGAATATCATCTTAAGAAGTGTTCTGTTTTTTAACAACATTGGAGACGAGAAACGTAATTCCATAGAACCAGCAATAAATTATTAAACTCACTTCAGAGCACCACTCAAACAAATAACAGTTGGTCTGAATAAGAATTTGGCTTAAAGTCTTTTAAAGTAGACATTCAATCAGCGAAATGGTCAATACATTACTGTCATAGCGAGGAACATACCTCACAGTCAAAAACGCACTTCATTAATACAATATCGCTAATTTACTTAAACGTAAAAATTAATCATGTAAACGGCCCGAAACAGGCTAGTTTTACTTTAATTGATTTGAAAGATCTTTTTTCATAAAACAGATTACACGTCTGAAAATGAAAAGCATTCTGCTTACCTGCTGATATGGGTTGATAAACGTGTCAGATATTGTATGTAAGCTTCTGCCTTCAAAGGTTTTCTGACCTTGGCTTCTATTGCTCATGGTATAATAAATACACTTAACAAACCAAATACACAATATGATTAATATGTTATGTATTAGAAAGCAATCCCTTAAAGTAGATATAGGCGTAGGAGCCGATTGGGGCATAGGGACCGCCCTCCACAACCCTTTTGTTTGGTGGTCTAGCTTATATTCCCCTCCCCAAGAATTATAAAAATATTTGAAAATCACGAAAATTTTAATCACGAGCACTTTTGTCCTAAAAATCATTAAATACCTCAAACTATTCCCGGGAAGGTCCCTGTTCCGCCGAACTCTTCTTCATGTTTTGGCTCGATGTATACGAGGTTTAAAACCCAGTGGAAATTTATTTTTAATACATATCAACGTTTGTCTTAATGCAAACGTTTCAAAGTCACACAATGATAGAGTAAACATCAAATATTCCTTTTATTCTGGTCATGGTTACATAGTGTTTTATACAGAAATGGATACACACGTTAAACATTGTCTTGTAAATAATTTGAAAGATTAAAGTACTAAATGTTTCTACGACAGCAATAGTGATATAAATGTGTGTGTTCAGTTTTTTTGGCAGTTTTTCTTGCTATTTTCTTGCTATTTTATACTAGATACACGTAACGTATAAATCGACGCTATGAATCAGCCGTGGTTACAACATCAGCAACAAAAATATCAAGGTTTAAAAACCAAATATAAGATATAAGTTTCCAATTCAGCTTTTTGAATAGTTTCGAGACTTCTTCAAGCGTACTGAACTCGTCCACATTTAATGCTGAATGCACTTTGTTTGTGTAGGAGTACCCGTAGTAATTCGCTTGTGCCGCTCCCCGGCAACACAATCAAAATCTGACATCTTCACGTTGATTTTTTAACAAGATTCTTTTAGTAATATATTAAATGACTAGAAAATGATGTGTATCCTATATATGCATAGTATTAATTGGCCGAAAATTGTTTTTATCTTTTATAAATTACGGTTATCTTTTATCATATGATTGAGACGGTCTTCGTGACAACTAATATGACTGCACATATTGTTTGTATAACAGTTTGATATGACATAAACATAATAGCCCAATTGTCACAATGAACTAATTATCTAATTTATTCGATTGTGTTATATTCATTCTATCCTCATCAAAATTGCATGTCGGTCAACATCTCGCGCCTGTATATAATGCCCATGTAGAAAGTGGTATTCTGACAAAAGTTTCAGTATTTAATGCCTGAAACTTCAGCAGTATTACTGCAAATTGACTGTACTTAGTAAAAAAAAGAGGTAACTTGGAAAATATTTTTTTTTAGAATATGCAAATCGAAATGCATAATGACTGAGATTATTACATTTAAATACCAAAGTTTCTAGTAAGCACACCGCATAAGCCTTTTCCCTGCAGCCAAAATTTTGCCATTTCAGCCGGAACTTGGTCGGGATTTGGTATCACCCGTGTATTTACTACCATGTGTGCGGTTGTTTTTATCTTTCTTAAAGTAAATATGTTGTTTGACTATGATTTTGCATCTTTACATCAATAAACATGCATGTTTCGTACAAACTGTAATTGCCTCCTCTTTTCTGAGACCTAACCATTGGGTGCTTTTTAAAAGCAGCCAGCTTGTTCAAAATAGAAACGAATTAAGGTTCTGTATACTGGAGTATTTCAATTTCATAGTTACATAATGCAAAAACATACTTTCCAGAAATAGTGCCAACTATGTCCGTTTGTTTTTTACTCGATCGCGTCCACTTTATGTGAGGACGGTTGTTCTCCTCAGATACATTTTGAGGTCTTCCTCCACCAATAAAATAGATATGCCATAAATGCAGGAAATGTGTTGAAAATGAAGTTAAACCCCATTCCAAAAGAAAAAAAATGCTCAGTGATTGTCTTGTCAGTACATCGTTTATTTAAAACAGGTACACAGCATATTTATATATCATTAACGGCTAACGCATGGCTTATTGGTTTAAAGGGATTATATTGGCATATTACCGTCAATTCCCTGTCCTAAATACACACGCCCAGCATGAAGATACACTTATAACTTAGAGATATACGCATTAAAAGTGTCTAATTGCATAACCTCTTTATTACAAACATCGGGTTTCTGAAGCCATGTTTTTGTTTTTGTTTACATTCGCCATTTTCAACGAACCGCTTTCGGGTTTCCGACCAATCATCGGGTAACATCGTGAAGACTCGTTCCCGATCTCGTTTTCGAGGCTTTGTTCGGGAAGTTTACTGAGTTCAATGTAAACATTGCTCAATACTTTATTGCGGGACGTATTAAAGTTTTGGCCAATTTTCAAGTATTGTTTATTTGATAACTTTCAGGTAAATAAAGGTTATATGTCAATACCTAAGCATTATTTTGTGCAGACTGTATACAGGAAAAGTCTGGATTAACAGCGTGTTTGTGTTACTTGCCAATATAATCCCTTTAAGATAACGTCTCCAGATAATTAACATTTTACAAACGAGCTCTCCGGGTTCGAGCCTAGTTCGGTTTAAATATTTTAAATGAGACAGATTGTCAGTTATTTGATAACTTTAAGGTGATTCTACTCGGATTCGTGTTATGGGTGTATTAACATGCATCAGAGTTATTCAGTATCCTGTCATACCTTAAACGAGTGCCACATAACGTTTAGTGTTCCCCTATGCTTAATTTAGTGATAAAACGGACTTTAAAACTGTTATGTATGGACCTATGTGGTTAGGGTTTTCTCCTTAGTCTGATTTCTTATCCATAATACCGAACCTGGCTCGCACAGTTGATAAGACGACTCTAGGGAAGGTGATTTCGAATCCCCGTCCATTTACAGGTATAGGTGTCCATGTTCTTTGCGTCGAGTACTTGGTAACCATCTAGCGTATATTAGCAATGCTGATTAGACGCGCTAATCGCTGTTAAGTAACTGACATACTGTTGTTGGAAAAGGCGAAAAATCTCATGAACAAACAAACTTCAATAAGAGAATCTAGGATAGGAATGGTGCTAATCTTGATGTGAGTTCACCGGTTAGAAAAGCTTACGTAGCAATTTATCTTTTGTTATAATTGTGGAAGCGTGGGAACAATGTAAAAACCAACCAAATATCACAAAAACAAAGCTTAGTTTTTCATATTACTTAAAAATATTGGCTTTATAGCAATCGTGTGTTGTTCCTGTTAGTGGATTATATTTGTCACCATTTGACAGCCATTGTGTAACTTAAGATTGAAATAAAGTTTTATTGTGTTGGCAAAATCTCAAATATAAAAAAACCGATTTAAAACCATTTAAATATGCGACATGGTTTTTCGTTACATGATTTGTGATGTGATTTACAAGCTGCGTAAGACCTTGGGTCAATGTCATTTTAAATTTTAATACTAGAGATAAGTTAATGACACTGAAAACATGAATAGAGGGTAATGAGTAGAAATACCGAGCCGGGTGATAACTTATCTTTAATAAAAATGGTTATTTCCCCTGTTATGTTAGTTTTGTTATTTTTGCTTGTCCAGAGCATATATTCTAAAATATGATTGGGGCAATGTGTGGAAGTGGGTAAAAAAGGACGCCTTTGTTCTTATTCGTTAGTTTTACTTGTCCGGAGCATTTCTCCTCAAATGTTGGTAGTAATCTTACGTTACCTTGAAAATTAATAGAGGGCAATGTGTGAAAGATTCATAACTATTATTTAAATAATTGCAAAGTTATCTCCTCTTTTGTAATTTATCTTCGGTCAATTTGCTTTTCGGAATATATATTTGAAAGTACGGAATGGAATTCTACGAAAATTGGAACATGGATAAGTGAAATATGTGGAAGTGCAGAATGCAAGAACCAAAAGTATCCCTTGAACATTTTCATGATTATTTTCATTTATTACCTGTTTTCCATTATAAACACAATAACGTTAGTACTCGGTCACATATCCGGGGAGCACCCATAGATTTTACCGATACTCTTGTTACATTTGCTCATCACGCTTTCCTGCTTTATTGCGCAACGACGTGAAGAACCGGGAATTCAGTGATGGCAAGTTCATTCTTAGTCTTTAAACGGACGGAGGCCTGGATAGTTGTCTTCAGATCCGTCTTGTATTCCTTTATATTAATCCCATTCTGCTCATACATCATACATCACTGATGTGTGTAAGGGGATTCCTGGAGGTGATGATTATAATTGTATTTATCGTTGCCACTGGTTTACAATATGGGCGATAAGAGTATTAGTAATTTAAGATTTTTGGAGGATCATGCAGAGATACAGAAGACCTGTTCTGTGAATTATGAATACCGTCACTTCGCTTCACATTGTGACGATAGAACAAAAGCGAGGCTGGATGAGTCTGTGAATCAAGTATAACGCCATCTCGCTTCACGTTGTGACGATAGAACAACAGCGAGGTTTGGTGATTCTGTAAATCATGTATACAGTCATCTCGCTTCATGTTGTGACAACAAGAAAGAGCGAGGCTGGGTGATTCTGTGAATCATGTATACCGTCACCTCAATTCACGTTGTGACGATAGAACAACAGCGAGGCTTGGTGATTCTGTTAATCATGTATACCGTCACCTCGCTTCATGTTGTGACGATAGAACAACAGCAAGGCTGGGTGATTCTGTGAATCATGTATACCGTCATCTTGCTTCATGTTGTGACGATAGAACAACAGCAAGGCTGGGTGATTCTGTGAATCATGTATACCGTCATCTCGCTTCATGTTGTGACGACGGGAAAGAGCGAGGCTTGGTGATTCTGTGAATCATGTATACCGTCACCTCGCTTTACGTTGTGACGATAGAACAACAGCGAGGTTTGGTGATTCTGTAAATCATGTATACAGTCATCTCGCTTCATGTTGTGACAACAAGAAAGAGCGAGGCTGGGTGATTCTGTGAATCATGTATACCGTCACCTCAATTCACGTTGTGACGATAGAACAACAGCGAGGCTTGGTGATTCTGTTAATCATGTATACCGTCACCTCGCTTCATGTTGTGACGATAGAACAACAGCAAGGCTGGGTGATTCTGTGAATCATGTATACCGTCATCTTGCTTCATGTTGTGACGATAGAACAACAGCAAGGCTGGGTGATTCTGTGAATCATGTATACCGTCATCTCGCTTCATGTTGTGACGACGGGAAAGAGCGAGGCTTGGTGATTCTGTGAATCATGTATACCGTCACCTCGCTTTACGTTGTGACGATAGAACAACAACAAGGCTGGGTGATTCTGTGAATCATGTTTACCGTCACCTCGCTTCACGTTTTGACGATAGAACAACAGCGAGGCTGGGTGATTCTGTGAATCATGTATACCGTCATCTCGCTTCATGTTGTGACGACGGAAAAGAGCGAGGCTGGGTGATTCTGTGAATCATGTATACCGTCACCTCGCTTTACGTTGTGACGATAGAACAACAACAAGGCTGGGTGATTCTATGAATCATGTATACCGCCATCTCGCTTCATGTTGTGACGACAGGAAAGAGCGAGGCTGGGTGATTCTGTTAATCATGTTTACCGTCAACTCGCATCACGTTGTGACGATAGAACAACAGCGAGGCTTGGTGATTCTGTGAATCATGTAAGACGTTGCTCGCTTCACGTTGTGGCGATAAAACAACAACGAGGCAGGGTGATTCAGTGAATCATGTATACTGTCATCTCGCTTCACGTTGTGACGATAGAACAACAGCGAGGCTGGGTGAGTCTGTGAGCCATGTATACCGTCATCTCGCTTCACGTTGTGATGATAGAACAACAGCAAGGCTGGGTGAGTCTGTGAGCCATGTATACCGTCATCTCGCTTCATGTTGTGACGATAGAACAACAACGAGGCTGGGTGAGTCTGTGATCTATGTATAACGTCATCTCGCTTCACGTTGTGACGATAGAACAACAGCAACGCTGGGTGGTTCTGTAAATCATGTATACCGTCACCTCGCTTCACGTTGTGACGATAGAACAACAGCGAGGCTGGTTGATTCTGTGAATCATGTATACCGTCACCTCGCTTCACGTCGTGACGATAGAGAAACAGCGATGTTGGGTGAGTCTGTGTATCATGAATACCATCATCTCGCTTTACGCTGTGGATATAGAACAACAGCGAGGCTAAGTGATTCAGTGAATCATGTATACCGTCATCTCGCTTCATGTTGTGACGATAGAACAACAGCGAGGCTGGTGATTCTGTAAATCATGTATACCGTCATCTCTCTTCATGTTGTGACGATAGAGCAACAGCGAGGCTGGGTGATTTTGTGAATCATGTATTCCTCATCTCCCTTCATGTTGTGACGATAGAACAACAGCGAAGCTTGATGATTCTGTAAATCATGCAAACCGTCATCTGGCTTCGTGTTGTTACGCTGTGGCGATAGAACAACAGCGAGGCAGGGTGATTTTGTGAAGCATGTATACCATCATCTCGCTTTATTTTGTGACGATAGAACAATAGCGAGGCTTGGTGATTCTGTGAATAATGTATACTGTCACCTCTCTTCATGTTGTGACGATAGAACAACAGCGAGGCTGGGTGATTCTGTGAATCATGTAAACCGTCATCTGGCTTCATGTTGTGACGATAGAACAACAGCGAGGTTTGGTGATTCTGTGAATCATGTATACCGTCATCTCGTTTCATGTTGAGACGACGGGAAAGAGCGAGGCTGGGTGATTCTGTTAATCATGTATACTGTCATCTCGCTTCATGTTGTGACGATAGAACAACAGCGAGGTTGGGTGATTCTGTGAATCATGTATACCGTCATCTCTCTTCATGTTGTGACGATAGAACAACAGCGAGACTGGGTGATTCTATGAACTATGTATACCGTCATATCGCATCATGTTGTGACGGCAGAACAACAGCGAGGTTGGGCGAATTTGTGAACCATGTATACTGTCATCTCATTTTTTGTTGAGACGACGGGGTAAGAGCGAGATTGGGTGCATTTGTGAGCTTTGATTGCCCTCCTTAATTGCGGTTGTGACATTGACGGTTTCAATACAGTAAACGTTTTCCCTAATTTTAGAATAGGGGTTTTGTTTCAAGTTTACCACTCTTACTGAAATACAGTTGTCACTTCTGTTGTACCTTTGAACTGTATTCAGTTTGATGCTGGTCAATATGCATCGTTGGTCTCTATTCTAAATGGCGAATTTACAAAATACAAGCTTTTTTCAGGAAGAACAAAAATATAATTTTCTCCAATAGTTTGATAATTACAGACCTAAAAACGTGTATTAAGGAAAACAAAAGGTATTCCAACGTAAACGTGTACTCAATTTTACAGCAGAGTATTAGTTTATAGTAGAAACTGTTGCTTCAGTATTTTCAGACAAAATGTTCTAAATGTTTATATTATTTCGGCATTTCAACCTAAAATGTTGTATGTTCGGCATTTTAATATTTGTCATTTTTAAAGTTTGACCATGGTCACATGACCTGTTCTTCATAGATAACAACTTTTCGTTTGCACGTAGATGCAGTATGATCTTCCGCACATTTTAATGTCAAATACCGAAATTCCAAAAATGGTAAGTTCGGCATTATAAATTAAGACCAACGATAGGTTTGTTGTGTTTGTAATGTTGCGATGTTGCATACTACTGGATTATTGTTAAAACATTTAATTGGCAAACAATTATTTCCAGAATGTTTTTGTTATAAAAAAAACAACTCTTTACTGACAAAAAATTGAAATTCGAGGGAGATGCACTCTATATACATGGCTCTGTGTCCATTCATCATCAGCAGATAGCTTAGTGTTGCGTTTTAATTTGATAATCTTCTCTAACAAATATTTACTACCTTGGCAGTAAAAGTTGGGTGTTGCATCTAAAAGTATAAAAAGTACTGTTATGAAAAGTAATCTGTTTATTCACAATATACATATTCAAAAACAAATATATATCCAAATGGCAATGTTAATATAGGTATAAGAATGTAAGAAATAATGCCTTTGAACACTTTTATCAGTGAGTGTGTTTGAATATTTAGCGTCATTTTATTCGATTGAGGGCTAACAGGCGATAAGTTATTAACCTAACTACTTTGCTTGGAATTTTTTGGTTAGCCAGTACACGTGCACATCCATCTCAGCATGTAATTGAAAACTTTCCCAATTGAATCAACTGTGAGAGATGAATGACAATGAAACGCAATATCGTTTATCAGTACGTAACATCACATGTATATTAAATTAATAGAAATTAGCACTACGCATGTATATGTATCATATAATTAAAAGGTGTTTATTACTAATTTATATGAACCACTCTCGAGTCCACATCCTGAGTAGAACCATTACTGAGTGTTGATGCTTTTTTTTTTGTTGTTTTTAATGTCATTTTTTTTCTGCATCTATTCAAACGTGAAATCAAACTGTTAAAATAAGAACAGGATCAAGGAAAGACAGTTTCTGTTTTAATGGGGCTGGCATGCCTAAAACTATATATTGCAACTGACTATGTATTGTGACTTAATTACATACTCAGTCTAAATAAATATTCAAAATGGGTCTGTTTGTTTGTTAAACGGGTAAAGTGTTGTAAAAAAACAGTTTCAAATATTTCTACAAGGGCTGCTGTAATAAGACAGTTTCAAATATTTCTATAAGGGCTGCTGTAAAAAAACAGTTTCATGTATTACTATAAAGGCTGCTGTAATAAAACGATTTCAAGTATTTCTATAAGGGTTGCTGTAATAAAAAACAATTTCAAGTATTTCTATAAAGGCTGCTGTAAAAAAACAAATTTCAGGTATTTCTATAAGGGCTGCTGTAATAAAAACGGTTTCAAGCATTTCTATAAGGGCTGCTGTAATAAAACAGTTTCAAGTGTTTCTATAAGGGCTGCTGTAATAAAACAGCTTCAAGTGTTTCTATAAGGGCTGCTGTAATAAAACAGCTTCAAGTGTTTCTATAAGGGCTGCTGTAATTAAACGATTTCAAGCATTTCTATAAGGGCTGCTGTAATAAAATAGTTTCAAGTGTTTCTATAAGGGCTGCTGTAATAAAACCGCTTCAAGTGTTTCTATAAGGGCTGCTGTAATAAAACAGTTTCAAGTATTTATAAACAACCACAGTCACCGTTCATATGTTATTTTGTGTTTGAGATCAGATAATTATAAAACAGTTCAGCGCGACTAGTTGCAACATTTTATTAATTAATATTAGATACATAAAAAAAATTCAAATCTGTTTGAGATAAAGATTGATATATAGTTTTTGAATAGATTGCAAATATTGTCGACAAAAAACTACTTTTTACTTCAAATTCCATGATCACATCATTTAACATAGTATAAATGTATGTCGATAGACAAAGTTGTTGTTTTGACTACTTCATACAGCTTCTTACACTATTTAAAATTTAAAAAGTTTTGATATTAATGTTTATGATATAAAATTTAAACAATATGTATTTGAATTACTCTTGGATATCAGTAAACTTACTAATTTAAATACTGTAGTTATCTTTGCAATAATATGTTTTTAATTACAATACTTAAATAATTCAGCAAACATCCTTGGGTTACAAGTTTGCCTTTCTCTAGTTTTTATGTTTACATTTAACAGCAAACACTAGCACTAAAACAAAACGTTATTGAAAAATAGGTACATCAATTTAATAGAAAAGTGTAAACTTATATGGAGATAAATGTAATAAAAAAATAGAGATTTATAAACATAGTTAAAATACATATATACTAAAACAAATGACAGCATGAATGACCAAATGCCGTCACAATAGTTGACCTTTGCGCATTAAACACACTTGTTAACCATGTATACTGAACAAACGGCTAACCCGCCACCTGACATTTTATGTACCTTACATTTGATGGGTTGTTTTTTGTTTTAAAAGTACTTAAGCAATTTCTTTGAAATCTGAACTAAGAAAAAACAATGTTATGTAAAGTCCATAAATATTGTCTGTTTAGGTCTTTGAAAAAAATTGATAAAGCTTCTCACTATTTTGAAAATATATTAAAAATTTAAAAGTGGCGGGTTAGCTGTTCCGTTCAGTATGCATACTGAACAAAACAGAAACTTCGGACTTTCATACAAACATTTTAAATGTTATAAAAACATATAACACAATTTCGGACGAACGTTTGAGACTCGGATAAAACTAAACAGTTGATTTTTTTTTCAATATAAATGCATTTAAGAATTCTGTTGCAATACTGATAAAAATAATTTAAATTTAGTTTTTATATTTCGATATAGCTGCACTTTAACATAGCGTAAGTTTCTTTTTTGTTCAGTTTATATAAAAAAAATTATTTCGGGATATTATCTAAGATGCTATTCTAGCAGGCTATATGAGTTATTAATTATTTCTCAAAATTTTGATAAGGCAAGATGCTTGCATATAATTAAAGCTTACAATCATCTCGTCAAATATTTTGTCAGAATGAGATACATTACTACTTTCTTTAATAAGGATGTAACATTATAAATAGCAGTAAATTTAGCATTATCCCTTGACGTTTCAAATATATACTAGACCAGAGATATATCAAAATGATTAGAACACGTGAAACTCATTCCTGACTAAATTATTTGGTAAGCACATACATTTGAAATTATTTTCTTTGTATTCAATTCAAACAATCATCTCATTTATAACGTTATTTAAATTTCTGCCAGTTGTCTTAACACAGTTTAACTGACTTTACTACACTTGTGGCACTACCAAACATATCGGTACCATGTCCATACCGCAAACACTGTATTCTCGGTCATTTTGGACATCATGCTTTGTCTTTGACATCAAGCCATGTTGCATGTTTAATCAAAAGCTAAATAACTGTTTGCGTATAGTTCAGCTGCTTTTTAAGCTATTGCTAGTCTGTTTCCACCACAGTAGTTTTATTACACAAGACCATTCTCCTTCAGATACTTGAACTGCTCGGGAATTTCCATTAGACAGTGGAGAGCAAATGACGCTTGTGGATTCTTCGAATTTGTCATCACTTCGTGGAAATTCACAAACTGAAAGTTATCAAATTTTCTTTCCGACAAACCATCATCAAACGTCTTCATAGAATCCCAAGGTCCATCGCCAACCCCTACGACTATGATGGACAGGGGATAATGAGATGCTTTTATGATAGCTTCTTTAGTTGGTGTCTCGTTGGTTACCTGTCCATCGGCAACAATAACCAAAATATGGTACTGAAAAGCATACAATTGTTTAATGACATTAAAAGATCAATAAATAATTAAAAAAAAATTCTGATGTTTCGTTTTATTTATAAATGTACTCGTATATGAAATAAAGTTTATTTCACGAATATGCGTATTTGCCAATCAAATTGAAATGCTTTTAGTTGAAATGACCTATACATAAATATCATGTCATTGCTCGATTTCTATTTAAAACCGCTATAGTTTTCTCATGATTAGGTTTACTCTATTAACTTAACAGAGTCAAAAAAAGGATTAAAAATATATGTGTAGTGTACATGCATGTCAAGAGGGTGACCCTTTTTCCTATTTTCCATACATGTTCGGGACGATAATTTGAATACGGTTAAATGTTATTTTGGAAGCACAAAACACATCCAAGAAAGGAAAATAACTGATACAGTTTTACTGAGTCTATTAATGTGGAGTAATAAAATATGCAATATTCTCAGCCATCCATTTATGCCGTATTCGTTTTTCAGCAATGTAAATTGCCTCCAATTATTACCAAAGGAACATGAATTTCAAACAGGGTAGCACTGAGTCAAATTATGGGGCGTTTGCTAAGTATTGTGTATATAGTTATGGCAATAGGACCAATAAGGACTGCAAAACAATGACATGGAACTCATACATACTTCTTTTGTTTCTTTCACAATTTCAATAGCTTTGTCAATGATAGGTGCAAAGTTGGTTGGTCCCCCTAGTTTAACTTTAGGCGTAATCGCGTTGTACGTATCCAGCACGTCGTTGAAGCCTTCACATTCTCCCTAAAATGCAAACAAAGCATGTTGCGAAAATTGAAACATATTATTTCATATCATATTATATAAGAAATTATGATGACGGAAAATGTAATATATTGAAGTCACTGCAAACAAAACAATAGTTTGGCAATTGAAACTTTTTTATCCGAAAGTGTGTTTTTATATCATTTTTTTTCACAAAAAAATATTTACTTTAAATAGACAAACTACTGACAATACATACGTCAACGAAAAGGAAGATTACATGCTCACTCTGTGTACAAAAGCAGAATATCATAAAAATTGAAAGTAAATAAACGAATGACATTCGTAATTAACCTAAATTCCTGACACCTGCATTATTGGAATTTTTCAGCAAATTTTATCAAATACTCAATTTCTCGCCTCCTGCAACATTAATGAGGTACAGTGGTTGTATTCTTGCCATAACTCTTTAAGAGCTCTGGGGTCACACAGTGACTATTAATATTACCACAACATGTAATAATGGAAATCACAGCAATTTGGAAATTCCTACCTCTGCAGAGATCGGTACGGTTTACCATAGGTAATCGTTGTAACACATGAATTCAAGTTAGTAATACATCGTAACAAACCATAAATTGTATAATTAGTAAAACATTTATGAAAACAATGTGTTTTACTTTGAATTCAAATATTAAGAATTTCAAGTTTCTGATTGTTAACCCATGTATAATATATTTAACAAGAGTACTTATTATTAAGCACATATCATGTTTAACCATACAATGGATTTAAACATGGCAGGCATCTGGTAATAATATTTAGGTCAGTATTTATATCTTAATTCTTTGTATTTCTAAAAATTAAAAACAAAGTGGTGTTTATCCTCTATACCGTCTTTATCGCACATTTAGAATTGCAATCGCATCTTAACATCAATTTTTGTATATAATTGATCAGTGTTTAACCTCATTTAACAACCAATGGAATCGCTTCAATTTTAAGTTTTGTCGCTCTTTTCTTTTAAAACAGCCTGCAATATAGTTTAATAATTAAGAAGCTCGTTCTTAATAATAGATGTTCAGTCATCACTGTGCATGCGTGAATGACATTGCACAGACTCCTACCTGTACGAGCCATGTACGAACTGCAAAGCCCACGCGAGCTAGACTTAGAAACGCATTATTTACGGGTGGGCGTTCAAACATCAATCATCTCAGCTTTCATCGTAGCTCCGCCCGAGTTATAAAAACTGTCAGTCAAAATGACAACTAACAATAAGCCCTGCGGTCGCTCCCTTTAGATTTCATATGTGTTATGTTTTTACTTAATGAGGACTAACTATTACATGGATGAAGGTGTTAACTTTGAAATTCCATTTATGTTTAACATTCGCTGTTTAGATAATCAGCAATTTCAAGAATAGCTTTAAATTATTTGTAAAGATACAATAACAATTGAATATAAATCCACTTTCACACTTCAAGCGTCAAAACTATTCAGAATACCTTTCGGTCAATGTTTGAACCTTACAGCACAATAATCTGATCTATGAAACTGTCATGTAATGCCTTAAATACACCAATCAGTCTCCTGGAATGCAATTCTACAATATATGGTGTTATTAAATTTGACTGCATTTCGTGGAGAATATGGCCGATGGCATCTAAAGTGATAACAAGTGTTTCCACTGGAAAGAAAATCCGATAAATCACAAAATGCATCCACCATGTCTGAGTAAAGGTCCCTAGATAGCTTTTTATTCGTGTGAATTAATCACTATGACTTGAACGGCATCATTCAGCCTGATCTACAGTCTCCAAACTAGTCTAGACAAAACTTATATCTACATTTATACTCTATCAAAAATACATGCACTGAAAAAGAGAATATCTTAATGTTTTACTTTAGTGATTTTTATTTTTATTTTATCGAATGAGCTGGTCGTGAGTGATGAAGCCATTGGCATACCAGTTCCACTGTTCAGTGGTGAAATATAAGTGTTATGTCAAGAAAGAAACAACTTGTTTTATAGCATGATTAAAACAGTGAGCAGGAAACTTCATTCCTCTTTCAGAAACATTTAGTTGAATATACATATAGCCAGTCCTGTTTTACTCACCTCGGGTAGCAATTTAAAGACATCCTTATCTTTAGTTTTCACATCACCGAAGCCAAATGCTGGAATCAGTCCATCGTCGTCAAATGGTTCTAATGTTTCTCCCAAAATACACATGACCTGTTATATATTTTAAGTAGATCTATAATAATAGTCTTATATAAATACGAAACTTCATTAAGAACAAGCGCGCAAAAGTTGTTTTAACGTTATTATGTCAATCGGTTATCTGGTTAACTATATTTTAGGCATATTAACAAAAGCTTCTTCCGAAGCTATTTCATGTTACTGATATGTACTAAATGCATAACTTATCTTAAGACATATGTTTTAAAACTGATTTATGGTTAATACATTTTACACAATAAACATTTACCTGCTGATATGGGTTAAGGAGGGTGTCGGATATGGTGTGAAGATTTCTACCTTCAAATGTGTTTTTGCCTTGACATCTGTTACTCATGGTATAGTCAATACCTGAAATATGAAAATAAAAAAAATTAAAGAATTGCAAATATCTTGGAAGGACAGCAAACCAGTCAAGAAATGAAATAACAGGTTTGCGCTCACCGAGTCAGCTTACGGGGTCACTTAAATATGGAAAACCGCTCAGGTTGCCCCTAGCGCCGGTCTAATCGGTATGTCGGTCTAATCGGTATTCTATTTTAATGAATTCCATGTTTCCAATGAATCAGACACATGGTGGTCTTTGTTGTCTGCTCCGATGACCTTTTCGTTTAGGCTGTTGGCATCTTAGCATCGATTCTTTACAGTTTAAATAATACTGCCTGGTGTCTGTAACTTAAATATCGATATTAACCGTTTACATTCAGTCATATATAATAACTTATTGTGCAAAGTTTCTTCACGTGATTCCTTTGACTAGCATAAATGAACATATATACCAAGAAGGCTAGTCGGATATAGGTGTTAAAATATCTTTATATTTGTTAAAGTAATTTAAAACGATCACTTTCTTGTCGAGTGTAGCATGCTCAAAGACAACTGAAAGACAGAAAAAAGCCAACAATGGTACATTACTGCATATACAACAACATTGAACAAAAGTGGCTCAAAGTGGTTTGCCATCAGATAGGTCCCCGGGATCAAAACGTTTACAGTACGGCTTTAACCAGTAAGTGTTTCTGCCGTGCAGGTCTTTTACCTGTAATGTTGAGATAACTTGTGGTCAGACCCTTTTTCTTATAACTGTATATGATTTGTATGGACGATATATAATGTAATATGTGTATGTATGGCAATAAAATATGTTTAAATTTAGATACAGATGACGTATTATACAACAAATGTCTGTTTTTTTTATAGATTGAACGAGCTGGTATATTCGAAACAATTACCAAACAACAACAAGACATATAAATGAGTCTGAATCTTATTTTAAACTAAATGACGCCCTTGAATAATAAACATATTATTTGTCTGTGTGTTTCGCTCAGGCACTTTTATTTGCTTGATTCAATAAACCTATGTAGACTATCAGATACTGGCTATGTTTTTATTGTAAGAAAAATAATACCAGATGTACATTACATTGTAAAGCATCTATAATCATTGAACAAATGCTGTTTGTCATTATATATTGTCAAGTCTTATATATGACTGTATTGTATTGATGTACCATAAGTAGTTTCGGTTTTGATTGTGTTATTTGTTTTCATTGAATGACCCATCTCCCACTTGACAGATAGTTTCTTATATTTTCCTTATGTTTCTTTTGTTGTGGTAACAATGGTATTTAAACGAAACGCCTATTGTAGGACATATGTATTATTATTGTTTATAAATAAAGTTCAAAACAATCGTGAATATTTAAGGCGTTTTGCGACAATGCAGACAGGACGATATAAACAAATGAATTAGTGATATGTGTGTTTATGCATTTAATGATTCATTTACAACATTTGTATAACAAGAAATAACAATAGATAATTTAAAATTGTGAAGGGTAAATAAACTCAATATTGTGACAAAAGACACAGTATTTGGTATGTGATTTAGCATCTACTTTGTAATAAAAAGAAAATATGTGTCTCATTATGATCTATATTGGTAAGTGAATAATCAAAAATATCAAACTGAAGGGTCACGTGGAATCCCATTAGGTAACCAAAAGAAGATAATAGCAGATTCGACTTGATTAAATATGTACATGCGGAATGACACATGCAGTCCGCCTCAGCCTATCACCGGCGTAAAAGCGGTATTACCTAACGACACGGACTATAAATTAAAAGCTGATATCAGCGATTCAACAAATAAGTATATTTATATCAATGAAAAAATATCCAAAACAAAAAAGTGATAGAAGTCGTAAATTTAATGTACGTGAACCTTAATGTATGTTGTGTTTATATGGTGTTTAGCGTCGCTTTAAACAGTATTTAAATAACATCGCGACGGTGTCTACTTGATACCTTATTCTAAGCGCAGACACACAGGAGTATCATGCCGCAGACACATGGTATGATACCCCACCCATACACATTATTCTGACACCGGGCCGACCAGACATACACCTATCCTCTAAATACTAAGCGCCAAGCGAGGACACTTTTAACATTATTTTCAAGTCTTTGATATGACCCGGCCGGGGATTCAACCGACGACCTTCCGCACGTGAAGAGTACGCTCTATCCCTAGACCACTGTTGCAGTTAAACAATAAAAAACAAACTCCATGTTTGTGATAGTAACATGGTCACTTTAGATAAAGCACAGCATCGATACATAATTCCAAGTTTACAAACCAAACACTAGACTGCATGTTTCCAATCCAGCGTTCCTGATTGCTACAGATACTTCATCAAGCGTACTGAAATCGTCTGTAATTATATCAAACTTCGATTCACTTGCTTTGTCTATATCTGTACCGCGCTTACTTCGTCTCCCATCCACACAGTCATTTTGTTCCATATTTCACTTTTATTTAAAATACGAATTCTTGTTTCAACATGATGCCTGAATAAATAATTTTATTCTATGTGATTATTTTACATCCTTGCTATGATTTAAGTGGCGGACGTTTAAGATCCAGAAAACACCAAAACTCAACAACACGCGTTTAAATAGTGTGTTAACAATTTTTACATTCATTCAAGTAAATCCAGGTCAATTTCTTTTATTTACACTTTGGTTTAAAGCTATTTATAGAATACATTCAACGACATATAAGGAAAGACAACTATAACAGATACAATCAATCACAACAAAATTATATATTAATGTAAAAGATGTCAATGAGTTTCAGTTCTTTATTATTAAAAAATTAATCAATTTGTAGTTTTATATTATTTAACTAATATTTCAACAGAAACTAGCATGACACCACTAGTTTTATGTGTAAGTTCTTAACTATCAAGTTTCACACTTGGTGATCCCATATGGTTATGTGGTCGTATGTGTAAAAAATGTAAAAAGATGTAAGATGTCAGCTACCACGATAGCGTTTTCTATAGACTTACATTTTAACGTTTAATCCTATTTTCACTATATTCACGGACCGTTAAGTTCTCATATTAAAGTACTAACCTAAACTGAAATGAAAATGGAATCAAAAGTGTCTCTTTTTATCAAGTTAATTTATTATTGACACAAACATAATAAACTTACATTTTATTGTGATATTTTGCCAGTTTGACATTTTCATCCAACCAAAGATTAGCTTAATGTCAAAATATATGCTCTTAGGCTACATAATA
>CM055895.1:1418580-1453351 GCA_029582155.1 Panopea generosa | reverse complement strand
TATAGACATTGGATATTAATATTCCGTATGGTTATACCGTCATATGTATAGACATTGGATATTAATATTCCGTATGGTTATACCGTCATATGTATAGACATTGGATATTTATATTCCGTATGGTTATACCGTCATATGTATAGACATTGGATATTAATATTCCGTATGGTTATACCGTCATATGTATAGACATTGGGTATTAATATTCCGTATGGTTATACCGTCATATGTATAGACATTGGATATTAATATTTCCGTATGGTTATACCGTCATATGTATAGACATTGGATATTAATATTCCGTATGGTTATACCGTCATATGTATAGACATTGGATATAAATATTCTGTATGGTTATACCGTCATATGTATAGACATTGGATATAAATATTCTGTATGGTTATACCGTCATATGTATAGACATTGGATATTGATATTTAACAATCCCATATGGTTATACGTTCATATGCATGGGGATTGGATATAAATACTCCCATATGGTTATACGTTCGTATGCATAGGGATGAATATTAATTATCCCATAAGGTTATACGTTCATATGCATAGGGATGGAATATTAATACTCCCATATGGTTATACGTTCATATGTATAGAGAACAATATTTTTATATAAGCAAATTGTAAAAAAATCTGTCGTATTTTCAGAAATACTACGAGTCCTCATATGGCCACCCGATGAACTCGATGTTGTCATGTCCATTGGTGAGGGACATGTTTCTCACCATGGACAGAGCCATAAACGACACTTGGGATAATAACAGAATTGGTAGCGGAACTGGGTAAGGAAACTGGGGTTCACTTATTTCAAATAAGTATGCACGAGGTCAGGGCATATAGCCTAATTATATATATATGTAAGAGCAACAAAATAAAAGTGTATTGTTATGGATTGAGATAAAGCATCTTAATACGCCAAATGTTAACGCATACATGTGCTTAGTTTCTATAAATAATACTATAATAAATTGTTGTTCTTTGACTACCGGTACTTAACAGAAGTTTCTGTAACACGGGGCGAAAATATCGAAATTTTTAGATATGTAACGGTATCAATTATAAAGAAATATAAAATACATTAGGCAAGTATTTAAGAAAACTATCTTATTTAATTCATCTATTTACAATGTGATCCCCTGGATGACATCACTAGCTCCGATTTATCTGCTTAGGTGCATCACTATCCGATTTGGCTAGAAATTATAGCGCGGGATGGTTAGAAATCATGGACTATTTTAATAAAAGTACGCTCATTAATTGTCTTTTTTTCACCATTGTCTTTTAATAAAAGTTAATAATAATAAAAGTTAACTTCACGTAAATATTTAACTTATACACAGGATATGACAATATATCTTGGGTTCCCATATTCCCTAAATTACAATAAACTTAGTGCTTAAATACTATTTCGGAAGAGAGAGACTCTAATGCGATACTCCAGATTTGTTGCGGGAAAAGTTAAATATAAAAAAATTCTAATGAAATCAAATCCCAGAGTTCATGCGTTGGACAACAGATCAGTGCGTACGCGCCACCTAGTGGTAACAAGATGATCTATTTTTTAAAATATAAAAAAACTCTCCCCTAATCTATATTTCAGATATTTGGCGGGAAAGTTTCAATTTACTCATTCGGAAACAATAGTGCAACTGTTCACAGCATTGGGCCTGTTTAAAGATTCGCGCAAGCTCATGGCATTTAACACGGGCACCATGGCAAACAGAATTTTTAGAACCAGTCACATTGCACCGTTCTCTGCAAACCTCGTATTTGCTGTGTATGCAAGTAATCTTAAAGGAGAAAACCACTCTGACAAGAGAAAATATTTACTGAAATTGTTCGTGAATGAAAAACCAGTTGTCATACCTGCATGTAATTCCGAAGTGTGTGAATATGGACAAGTACGATCTCACTATGACAAGCTGATTACATCATGTAACATTACAGACATTTGTTTTGGTCCTGTGGGTAACTATGGTGCAGATGGTGGCACAGGCGGAGCTGCGAGTGACCATAGGAGTTTGTGGGTGACCTTGTGGCTTTGTGCATGTTATGTGCTCATGATACAATGATCATGAATTGACTTTCGTACGTTATTTTGTATCCACATGTATCCTTTGCACTTAAGGCCATCATTAAAAATGTTTGTTTGCTATGTTCCGAGCTAGGTAAGAAGCTAGCTATTATGGTTTTTGCCAGATTTTGATTTTTACTGTCATTTTGAACAAAAGATGGCCAGTCACCACGATAAAAAATCAACATGGCTGCAACCTGAGCAGGCAGAAAGAAGCACGGCCAACATTTTTGAAGAACTATCTTACAATGTATTTTATATTTTAAGTTTCACTATCTAACATTGTTGGTCGGAAGGCAACACAGTCGTAGTATTAGTTATAAGCACCTTGTATATTATTGATATTGCTTTCGTTTGTTAATCTATTGAAGCATATCTTAATTGGGCCCGATTAGCTCAGTCGGTAACGCGTCTGTCAATCCAGGGATCGTGAGCAACAGTCTCCGTGTTGATTGATATACGACATTGTGTCTCATTATCATTCCTCTCCCATCACTGATTCAAGTGGGAAAGTTATCAGTTACTTTCATTATTTATCATTAAAAATGATATTTTACTTCCATTTTTTAGTATGCGCGATAGTGCTTATTTTTCTTCTCAGTGTCTTATCATTATTTTATGGCAGTTCTTAATTATTGATTAGCAAGGTTTCTTTAGTTTTACCTATGAAATTATATGTTGCATGTACAGTGTTCTTTATGATTGTATTATACAACTGTGATAGTATCTTATAACTCCAATATGGAGTGGCAATATACATTTAATGTGCTGTATATATTGATAGTTTACATGTGTATGTATGTTGATGAGACTCAAATAAAGATATATACTACTATACTTTATGTCTTGGTTATTCACAAATAAATATCTCCATATATATGTTTTGTTATTTTAAAATATTTGTACGTGTCATAGAGTATTTTCATTTTATTTCGTTTATGGTATTCGCCATTTAATACAACATTATATTATTTCTGAAAGTCTGCTTTGAACATAATACCAATGGTTTAAAAGAAAAATAGGAGTAAATTGAATTTCATGAATCGATTCAAAATTGTTTACGTTAATTCATCTGTGAAGTAAGCTCAGAGCTTAAAGGAAATATACCAGAATTTTCAAAATTTAAAAATTTACCAAAACTCCACAAAGTACACGAAGAATTAATTATTTGTCAAATTAATCACTTAGAATTTACAGACAACTGCTTTCTTGAATTAAAGATATTAAGGTTTAAAATATTAGAAATTTTTTCGCTATTTTATATTTATACAATTTTAAACACAAATTGGTGGAAATGGTATTCGTTTGCTGAGAATTTCATTCTGCAATGTAAGACTTTTGTTTTTTGTTCCTAAGATGAATGGCAGTTAAGATAATTGAAACGAGATATTGTGATATTTAACGTGAATACGCGAGCGTTCACACAATCTCAATTAGTTGCAATTCCTTCTCTATACAAGTTCTTGGTTCAACTCATTCTGAGATGGTCCTTCTCAAATAAAACGGAATACTAAAAAATATGTATTTGTGGGAGTTCATTGAATTTTTAACATATAACTGCAACCTCATAGCGCATAACATTATATTTTGACCCCGTTGAAATATGACCCAAGGGTCAATTTTCAATATAAAATTCTGATCAAAACAGTCGTTGAAAACTGATCAGTGTTAAATTTTGATCAGGAATGGGATCCTTTTTTAACGGTTTGTTTAATATAAGCAAAACATCACATGAAGATATCGCATGTTGCAACAATTGAACATAAATCCTGGTAAGTTTTTTAATCGACATTAAACACGCAACATCCATCTATAGTTCATTTATTACACACACAACCGCCAGCTACAGTAACTCTTTAAGTATATAAACTTAAAACAGTATAGTTATAAGCGTAAAGTTATTTAACAAAAACATGCCTGTATCTGCCAATCCTTATAACCGAATTCTTTATAACCTTATTTGTATACAGAAGGGCAATATCGAGAATTTGACTTTGTTGACTCTGTTTTCTGTGTTTGTAATAAACAAAAATGAGCTTATGAAGTAAAAGAAAGGTATATGTATATATAAAACCAACTCTTATCAACAACTTGTATTATTTGATAAAATAATACAAGTTGTTGATAAGAGTTGGTTTTATATATACATATACCTTTCTTTTACTTCATAAGCTCATTTTTGTTTATTACAAACACAGAAAACAGAGTCAACAAAGTCAAATTCTCGATATTGCCCTTCTGTATACAAATAAGGTTATAAAGAATTCGGTTATAAGGATTGGCAGATACAGGCATGTTTTTGTTAAATAACTTTACGCTTATAACTATACTGTTTTAAGTTTATATACTTAAAGAGTTACTGTAGCTGGCGGTTGTGTGTGTAATAAATGAACTATAGATGGATGTTGCGTGTTTAATGTCGATTAAAAAACTTACCAGGATTTATGTTCAATTGTTGCAACATGCGATATCTTCATGTGATGTTTTGCTTATATTAAACAAACCGTTAAAAAAGGATCCCATTCCTGATCAAAATTTAACACTGATCAGTTTTCAACGACTGTTTTGATCAGAATTTTATATTGAAAATTGACCCTTGGGTCATATTTCAACGGGGTCAAAATATAATGTTATGCGCTATGAGGTTGCAGTTATATGTTAAAAATTCAATGAACTCCCACAAATACATATTTTTTAGTATTCCGTTTTATTTGAGAAGGACCATCTCAGAATGAGTTGAACCAAGAACTTGTATAGAGAAGGAATTGCAACTAATTGAGATTGTGTGAACGCTCGCGTATTCACGTTAAATATCACAATATCTCGTTTCAATTATCTTAACTGCCATTCATCTTAGGAACAAAAAACAAAAGTCTTACATTGCAGAATGAAATTCTCAGCAAACGAATACCATTTCCACCAATTTGTGTTTAAAATTGTATAAATATAAAATAGCGAAAAAAATTTCTAATATTTTAAACCTTAATATCTTTAATTCAAGAAAGCAGTTGTCTGTAAATTCTAAGTGATTAATTTGACAAATAATTAATTCTTCGTGTACTTTGTGGAGTTTTGGTAAATTTTTAAATTTTGAAAAATTCTGGTATATTTCCTTTAAGCTCTGAGCTTACTTCACAGATGAATTAACGTAAACAATTTTGAATCGATTCATGAAATTCAATTTACTCCTATTTTTCTTTTAAACCATTGGTATTATGTTCAAAGCAGACTTTCAGAAATAATATAATGTTGTATTAAATGGCGAATACCATAAACGAAATAAAATGAAAATACTCTATGACACGTACAAATATTTTAAAATAACAAAACATATATATGGAGATATTTATTTGTGAATAACCAAGACATAAAGTATAGTAGTATATATCTTTATTTGAGTCTCATCAACATACATACACATGTAAACTATCAATATATACAGCACATTAAATGTATATTGCCACTCCATATTGGAGTTATAAGATACTATCACAGTTGTATAATACAATCATAAAGAACACTGTACATGCAACATATAATTTCATAGGTAAAACTAAAGAAACCTTGCTAATCAATAATTAAGAACTGCCATAAAATAATGATAAGACACTGAGAAGAAAAATAAGCACTATCGCGCATACTAAAAAATGGAAGTAAAATATCATTTTTAATGATAAATAATGAAAGTAACTGATAACTTTCCCACTTGAATCAGTGATGGGAGAGGAATGATAATGAGACACAATGTCGTATATCAATCAACACGGAGACTGTTGCTCACGATCCCTGGATTGACAGACGCGTTACCGACTGAGCTAATCGGGCCCAATTAAGATATGCTTCAATAGATTAACAAACGAAAGCAATATCAATAATATACAAGGTGCTTATAACTAATACTACGACTGTGTTGCCTTCCGACCAACAATGTTAGATAGTGAAACTTAAAATATAAAATACATTGTAAGATAGTTCTTCAAAAATGTTGGCCGTGCTTCTTTCTGCCTGCTCAGGTTGCAGCCATGTTGATTTTTTATCGTGGTGACTGGCCATCTTTTGTTCAAAATGACAGTAAAAATCAAAATCTGGCAAAAACCATAATAGCTAGCTTCTTACCTAGCTCGGAACATAGCAAACAAACATTTTTAATGATGGCCTTAAGTGCAAAGGATACATGTGGATACAAAATAACGTACGAAAGTCAATTCATGATCATTGTATCATGAGCACATAACATGCACAAAGCCACAAGGTCACCCACAAACTCCTATGGTCACTCGCAGCTCCGCCTGTGCCACCATCTGCACCATAGTTACCCACAGGACCAAAACAAATGTCTGTAATGTTACATGATGTAATCAGCTTGTCATAGTGAGATCGTACTTGTCCATATTCACACACTTCGGAATTACATGCAGGTATGACAACTGGTTTTTCATTCACGAACAATTTCAGTAAATATTTTCTCTTGTCAGAGTGGTTTTCTCCTTTAAGATTACTTGCATACACAGCAAATACGAGGTTTGCAGAGAACGGTGCAATGTGACTGGTTCTAAAAATTCTGTTTGCCATGGTGCCCGTGTTAAATGCCATGAGCTTGCGCGAATCTTTAAACAGGCCCAATGCTGTGAACAGTTGCACTATTGTTTCCGAATGAGTAAATTGAAACTTTCCCGCCAAATATCTGAAATATAGATTAGGGGAGAGTTTTTTATATTTTAAAAAATAGATCATCTTGTTACCACTAGGTGGCGCGTACGCACTGATCTGTTGTCCAACGCATGAACTCTGGGATTTGATTTCATTAGAATTTTTTTATATTTAACTTTTCCCGCAACAAATCTGGAGTATCGCATTAGAGTCTCTCTCTTCCGAAATAGTATTTAAGCACTAAGTTTATTGTAATTTAGGGAATATGGGAACCCAAGATATATTGTCATATCCTGTGTATAAGTTAAATATTTACGTGAAGTTAACTTTTATTATTATTAACTTTTATTAAAAGACAATGGTGAAAAAAAGACAATTAATGAGCGTACTTTTATTAAAATAGTCCATGATTTCTAACCATCCCGCGCTATAATTTCTAGCCAAATCGGATAGTGATGCACCTAAGCAGATAAATCGGAGCTAGTGATGTCATCCAGGGGATCACATTGTAAATAGATGAATTAAATAAGATAGTTTTCTTAAATACTTGCCTAATGTATTTTATATTTCTTTATAATTGATACCGTTACATATCTAAAAATTTCGATATTTTCGCCCCGTGTTACAGAAACTTCTGTTAAGTACCGGTAGTCAAAGAACAACAATTTATTATAGTATTATTTATAGAAACTAAGCACATGTATGCGTTAACATTTGGCGTATTAAGATGCTTTATCTCAATCCATAACAATACACTTTTATTTTGTTGCTCTTACATATATATATAATTAGGCTATATGCCCTGACCTCGTGCATACTTATTTGAAATAAGTGAACCCCAGTTTCCTTACCCAGTTCCGCTACCAATTCTGTTATTATCCCAAGTGTCGTTTATGGCTCTGTCCATGGTGAGAAACATGTCCCTCACCAATGGACATGACAACATCGAGTTCATCGGGTGGCCATATGAGGACTCGTAGTATTTCTGAAAATACGACAGATTTTTTTACAATTTGCTTATATAAAAATATTGTTCTCTATACATATGAACGTATAACCATATGGGAGTATTAATATTCCATCCCTATGCATATGAACGTATAACCTTATGGGATAATTAATATTCATCCCTATGCATACGAACGTATAACCATATGGGAGTATTTATATCCAATCCCCATGCATATGAACGTATAACCATATGGGATTGTTAAATATCAATATCCAATGTCTATACATATGACGGTATAACCATACAGAATATTTATATCCAATGTCTATACATATGACGGTATAACCATACAGAATATTTATATCCAATGTCTATACATATGACGGTATAACCATACGGAATATTAATATCCAATGTCTATACATATGACGGTATAACCATACGGAAATATTAATATCCAATGTCTATACATATGACGGTATAACCATACGGAATATTAATACCCAATGTCTATACATATGACGGTATAACCATACGGAATATTAATATCCAATGTCTATACATATGACGGTATAACCATACGGAATATAAATATCCAATGTCTATACATATGACGGTATAACCATACGGAATATTAATATCCAATGTCTATACATATGACGGTATAACCATACGGAATATTAATATCCAATGTCTATACATATGACGGTATAACCATACGGAATATTAATATACAATGTCTAAACATATGACGGTATAACCATACGGAATATTAATATCCAATCTTTATACATATAAACCTTTAACCAAATGGACAAATTAATTTCAAATATCTATACATGTTAACGTTTAACAATATTAAAATACCAAATCCCTATACGTATGAACGTATAACCATATGGAAATATTAATATTTGATCTCTCTCTACATATGAACGTATAACCATAATATGGAAATATTAATATCCAATCTCCCTCTACATATGAACGTTTAACTATATGGACATATTGAAATAATATCCAATCTCTATATATATAAACATATAACCATATTGAATTATTAATATTCTAGCAATACTATTTGAATTTACAAATATTAAAAGTTTTCATAAACTAGCCGTGTCAAACCCGTAAACTCTTATCAAACGGTAACATAAACCGTTGTGTTTATTTTCTATCATACATACATATTGATTGCTGTAGACTACCACACATGTGCAACACAGGCTGACGTTCACCATTTTACAGAATTATATTCCTTTCAAAAATAACAAACAAATGGAATTACGGACCTACATACGTTATATAAAGTTCATATGACGATGCATGGCTTTCAGAAAAGGTATTAAATCAATAGTTAAGTCACTGTAAAATAAAATAAATATTTATTTCTGAAAAAAAAAAGCAGTTACCACAGTTACGTGTTACCAGTATCTGGCCATCCCTCGTCACCCACTCCCGCTCTCTCGTGATCTAACAGTCAAATTTAAATATTCCGCGACAACGAACTGTACCATAAAATTATTGAAATGCTGTCTTAATTGCGAGATCCAGCGAATCAGACTGAAGTAATGTTTGGAGCAAACGTTATTTCTTTTAAACAAAAAGAAATTGATAAAACCATCTTTCCATTTACCTCGATATCTTGCCCATATTCAAGCACTTTTCTTTCCGCATCAGTCATCAGGCTGCACCATTGCTCTGAGTTGAATATGAATTTTTCGTAGGAACACAGCTTATATATCAGGTACATTTCATCTGTGAAATACCAGAAACACCTTTGTAATAGGATACATGTCATCTGTGAAATATCGGAAACACCAAATACACCTTTGTTATAGGATAAATTGCATCTAAGAAATATCAGAAACACAACATACACCCTTGCTATAGGATACATGTCATCTGTGAAATATCAGAAACATCAGATCCACCTTTGTTATAGGATACATGTCATCTGCGAAATATTAGAAACACCAGATACACCTTTGCTATAGGATACATGTCATCTGTGAATTATCAGAAACACCACATACACCTTTGCTATAGGATACATGTCATCTGTGAAATATCAGAAACACCACATACACCTTTGCTATAGGATACATGTCATCTGTGAAATATCAAAAACACCACATACACTTTTGCTATTGGATACATGTCATCTGTGAAATATCAAAAACACCACATACACCTTTTATATAGGATACATGTCATCTGTGAAATATCATAAACATCACATGCACCTTTGTTATAGGACACGTGTCATCTGTGAAATATCAGAAACAACATATACACCTTTGCTATAGGATACATGTCATATGTGAAATATCAGAAACACCACATACACCTTTGCTATAGGATTCATGTCATCTGTGAAATATCAGAAACACAACATACACCTTTGCTATATGATACATAATTTCACATACTCCTTTGTTATAGGACACATGTCACCTGTGAACTATCAGAAACATCAGATACACCTTTGTTAGGATACATGTCATCTGTTCATCTGTATTTACCATACTTTATTTACTTTTTAATTTAAGTATCAACTACAAAACTTAAACTATGTTCATTTTAAAAAACAATGCAATGTTTTATACAGATTTGACACGTGATGCATTATAAAATGCATAAATTTTCAATTTTAAACACACATTTTAGAACTTGCTATGCACTTATCTACAAGTTTCAAAAATTGAAAGAGAGGCCAGGTTCCATTTCCCCTTCTAATTCTGCAAATATATCTTCTGCCATACAACTCGTAATCGATAAGTGTTATTAATTATTGAATTCATTAACACCATTTTTAATCTGCTGTTGTTTATTCATTAAATAAGCTGATAAAGCCAATTTATTTTACATCGACTGTGAAACAAGTTCCTACAACTAAGAAAAATCACGCTCAGAGTCTTGATATATAGAACCAGTACTGAGCATAATTAAGCGGACAACGAATCCTGCTTAGGGACACCACAAATAGCCGTAGCGGAGGATCGAACCCTCGACGCACCAATTTTGACTCCGGTGCTCCACCACTGGAGCCCCGCTCCACGATAAAGTGAATCGAATGTTGACCTGAATGAATTGTTTTAATCTTCATCATCTTATACATTTGGCATGTTGAGCTAAAGTCAGTACTCTAACAACTGATTAAAGGAGCCATTTGAAAACACGTTGAGAACTCATCTAGAAAACAAAATGCCAGAATCGAGTAATATTAAACACATTAACCCTCATCCTTCCTTGCACTTGTTTAAGAAATATTGACATGATAATAAAACAGTAAGATGTGTATACTAGTTAAAGGAATCCTCTTATTCCTCTTCGAACTATAGTTAAACTTATCTGTTATAATTATTTGCCGGAACCTTCCGCGGCTGTTAAAAGTACGTATACTGAACGGAACTGCTAACCCGCTACGGAGATAAATGTAGATATTTACACTACTTTATCACTATTTTGTTTAGCGTTAATTCAAGGACTTCTATATAATTCTTTGGTTATTCAATAACTCTTAGGTTGAATATGACAGTGAATCGGTACACACACACTTTTTTTCAGTGTGCACATAAGAAAGTCTCCATTTACTAATATAATCCCTTTAACCGCAAAAAAAAAAAACATTTTGTCAAGGAATTATATAGAGATATATGTCTTTGATTTTGTCAAAAATACAGTGATATAATAAATTAGAATATATGATTATTCGATGCAGTTGAGAAAAAATGAAACATTCCTATTTTATGTTTACATTTGTGACGTTTGAATGGCATTTTTGCTTTTTTCAGGTTTCGCATTTATTTTTACATATAATGGTAAATTTAGTTCACATTTGGGGGTCCCACACTCATGTTACGCGAAGATTTTCTCGCTGAATCAGTCGATATTTACCTATGGTTTGTGTTAAGTGATACTGCTGAATTTAACAGTACCACTTTCATGTACATCAAAAATATGAATGAAAGTGACATGTGGGACTATTTCAGACATTTCACTGGATCATCGAGAGAAGTTCCCCCCTTGATATCGACCGTTTTTATCACTTACCTGGCTAAACCGTGATATTTGGTTTACATAGAAACATAAAGGAGAAATTTGATTTTATCGTTATAACTGTTTCAATATTAAATTACCAACCTATTACAACGTATAGTCATTTAGTTAAAAATATAACCTTTATTATGATAAAATAAAAATTAAAATATGTTAACGTTTTCTTGCTTCCTTTTTTAGTTTTATAACAGCATATATGGTCCTTATATGTTCTATATAAAAATTACTCAAAACACGTTTTCGGTCACTTTTAAGGTCTTATAAACCTTAGTTGTGATTATTTGCCAACCTATTACAACGTATACGTTTATTGCAAATAAAATTCTCTTTACGGTCATATATAGATATAAAAAATATGATAATTGCATCTTGCTTCCATTTTGATTTGAAAATTAGATAAAATGTAATTCGGATTTATTTTCTGTGTCACTAACGTACAGCGTATTATTGTACCCAATTAAATACAGCATGTATGTCGCTATATCAGCCGGCTATATGCAATGCAGATGTTTTTCAGTCCCGAAATGTTTATAAACACATGGTGATATTGCAAGTTATGTGGAGTTTAAAGTGTGTGTGTTTATTATGTATTTTATTTATAGTCTAAAGCGTAGATTATTTTTTATTTCATATTTTAACTAAAGAACCTTCAAAAAGCTTCAAATTTAAGTACATTTCTTTTGTAATCTAAAACATTATTTAATGGTTTATTTTTTTCGCACGAATTTATGTTTTAATGTCTTTGTTATGAAATAATTCAGTGGACATAGAAAGAAAATTGATTAAAGAGTATGTATAATTGGAATACTCAATTTATTTATATCACTTGATTCTTAAATATCACAACCAGTGATTAGATAACAATAATACATTACTCGAGGCATGTTAATTGAATAAAGAGATTTAATAATGTAATTGGTTGATAATAATGTTAATACAGCATAATTAACATATTATTGTTTTTAATTACTCAATTAAAAACAATCTCCACATATATGAACATATTGCTAATCAGTTCTCAAATGATCTGATCAAAAACGAAAATCGTTTATTTAAAGATATTTTTAAATATGTGCAATAGTGCTCTTTTTCTTCTTCATCTATTTAATTAAAAACTTAGTTTATTGCAGATTTTAGTATAAAGATTAGCAGTATTTTACATGGAGCTTTATCATGTCAAAAAAATGTGCTTTGTATTGATATTCATAATTTATGTTTTAAAATGTCTCTTATAATTCTTTTAGAATGGCTATGTACAAGTTTAAACGTTCATGTATAATTTATGTTTTGTTATATGATGTGTAGATGAGACGAAATGAAAGATAATACTACCGAAATGAATGGTGTTTTGCGGCACGAAAATATAATTATTTAATTATTTAAAGAAATATAATGGTACTGAGAATACTTCCTAAAGTTTGATAATCCGAAATAAATATTTTAACTGCAAACATGTTTCATATAGTGCATGTTTATGTTCGTTTTTTAGTCATCGCATAGATATCGTGTAATTAACTTTTAAAACAAGTTAGTTAAGATAATCCAATATAAAATGTTTATAAATATTACAGAATTTTAATTTTAACGTTTTCCTAAGATCAGTGAAATAATATTCAAATCTAATAATCCTTGTACAAAAAAAACAGATTGTATTGTTATGCAAAGCGTTTCTGTGTGTCACATTAACCTTGTACTTTACTGCAGTTAAGGAAGTCTTGATATTAATATGAGTGACTTTGCACATTGTATTGTTAAATATCTATTTTAAAACATATCGCGTGTTTCAATAGAGTACTAACATGACATGATCTATAAGAAATATTTTGCGAATGTTTTAGTGTTTACTTTGTTAAACATGAAACACTAGAATGAATATAAAGCTTTAGATAATTGCAGTATTACTAATCAAAGCAAAGAGATTTGTAAAACTGCTGCGTAATACATCAGCTATTCACATTTATTAGCTTACTAAAATACGCTGCAATTTTCACTTAAAACTATTTCTGAAAAATATATATACTTATTATGTAAAGTTACATTACCATAGCATATGTTACGACTTTTTTTGTTCCTGTGTTGAAAAAAAGTGCATAACTCTTGTAAATGGTTGAATGAAATCGGAATGATAGAACTTATTCCAAGTATATAAAGATGAATACAGTAGAACTTCGATGGATCGAACCCGACGGGACTGAACAAAATAGTTCGAACAAAGAGTGTCAAAATACAGGTAAATATGATGACTGGACTTAATTTCTAGTTCGACTCGGTGTTCTAGCCATCGGAGGTAGAATAATATAATTTAGATAGTATTTCGGCCGGGACCAGATAAGTGGTTCGAGCCATGTGTGGTGTTCCAGCCATCCGCGTTTGAGCCAACGAAGTTCTACTGTATATCAAAGTGGTATGCGAAAAATATTTATCTGTTGTAACGATATAATCTTATGATATTATAACACGAGGTACTTTAAAGAAGTTGTTAAAAATGGATTTTGGTCAAATACCGTTTTAGGCTTTATTAAAAACGCATGCGCTAATATAAAGATGTCTGTTTCAAACAACCATAATTATTATATTTTAAAAAAACAACAACATGAAGTTTAAAATATCATTTGAATATCGTAACACTTGTCCCGTTAACTCAGACAGTAATGCGTCCGACTATCGACCCTCGTGAATTCGAATCCCCGACGGCACCAGTCTCTGTGATGATTGATTTACATTATGTTTTATTGTCATTCTGTCTCTTCAAATATATGTTTATATAATCTAATAACCGTAATAAATTCGTGTGGAGCGCGAGGTACAGTGGTAGAGCACCGAACCCATGATCAGAGGGTCGTGGGTTCGATCCTCCGCCAAGGCTATGTGTGGTGTCCTTTAGCAAGACACTTTTCCGTATATGCTTAGTACTGGTTCTAACCAGGAAGACTTCGAGCGTGATTTGCCTAAGTTGAAAGAACTTGTTTCACAATCAAAGTAAAATATATAAATTTAAACTAAATTTATTAATAACAGTAACACAAAGTAATCAATATTTATCTGTTGACTGATAATAAAATAAACTTTATCAAAGTATATTGAAATTTGTAATTAAAATCATTAATCTATGTTATAATTTTGCACATTAAATTTAATAAAATGATTTTAGCATTTATTAATAAGTAAACTTCATTAATTTCTTTTTTATACTACACATCAAATCACTAAAACTTGCTTATCAAAACGAATAGATATATCCCGAGGGCATATAACACGTCACGCCTACTTGATCTTAGTGTCAGAGCGGAACGATACCTGTATGTTTTATCACGGTCTAAGGGAAGTAATTGGAGTCATCTCCAATATCATCGAAATGCGCAGGGGCAGTTATCGGATAACTCTTGGGAAATGTCTGAAATAGTCTAGTATAAAATATTTGGAGCGTGGTCCAGAAGTAAAGCATCGTGAGTTCGATCCTTGGCCAAGGCAATGTGTTTATCCTTGATCAACCCCTGGTGCCTTGGCTGAACACGAGGTGTAGTAGACACAGTTGTAGGAGATTCGGTGGCACTAACATTAATTCACTGTTTCACAACCAAATAAATGTAATGTTTTAAGGTTTGTTCACTTCAATAAAAGTAAAAGCAAATTACCAAAGGGGTCAGATTTTATTGCAGTTTAGTGGCATTTTTATTATTAAGATTTCTCAGTAAAGAAAATATAGGCACGTGCCTACAGTGCCGATAGGAAGCTACGCCACTGATCAAAACCCTTTATCCGCATATGATTAGTAATGTTTCTTCCAGTGAAGACTCCGGGTGTGGTTTGTTTAAAGTATTAGTATTAGTATTTGTTTCACAATCGCTGTAAAATAAATATAAGTTTAAACAAAAAATAAAGCATACCATGCGTTAACGCTTTTTCTAGGCCAAGTCTGTCTGTAACTGCCATTACCACATTCTGGTACGCTGGCGTAATATTGAAGACCGTAAACTGCCTCATATTAGAGTTGCTGTTTTCAACTTGCTCCTCGTAGTTCTTGCAGTCTTCATAAAACCGCATTGTCTTGTCGTTAATTTCATTATCGTAACTGCCAATGTTGGTAGACTTATTTGATAGGCCTTCGTAGAAATACTTGGAGCTATCGCTGGCCCTAGACTTCCTCGAGGAAACGAATTTTATGTGTTGTCCGTTTGATCTGAAAAGTTCGTTGAAGCGTGCACTCATTCTCTTCCCAAGTTCGATATGTTCTGTAATGCCTTCACGCACCAACTCGCTTTCCTTCGTTATGTCATATTTACTGCTGTTCCACGTATCCAGAAAGATGAATTTTGATTTATTTCTATTGTCCATAAGATACGTGTGAAGATCGTGTATTTCTTCAATACTTGATTCGGTAGGATTCCGTGCTCCATGTCTATAAACGCCATTCACGTGAATCGCTGTATACACTGTATTTTCAATAACTACCGTGTCCTCTGCAGTATTGTTTATTCCATCATGAGACCATTTGTAGGCAGTTTTCGTCGAAAACACGTCCCATTCAATGCAACTGCAAATTTGCAAACCGAACAAATATACCAATATGCTGAACGATTTCCTCATTGTGCAAAGTATCTTAAACGCCTAGTCTGTATTTAATATCCGACTTTACTTCAAAATTTGGTTTTCTAAACTGATCTATAAAAGCAATACGTGATATATAGATATATAGATACATAGATATAACTTTTGAAAGGACCTGTTTTGATTCACATGACTGCCTATACCTAATTCAATCATCTAAACGAGCCAATACAACCAGAATTAACCCAGGAAAATATATAAAATAAACAGTTCGGTTCATTGCACACTCGCAAAACAACTTTGTCAACGTTTGTATTCATATACAGTATGCAATAAGAGAGGTTTCAGTTGCACATGCGGCGCTGGGGATTATCTGCAGTTGTGTTAAAGAGGTCTCACCTGTATCGCCAATATTTTTTTTTCGATCTTAGCAATAAAACTGCACATTTACACCAAACACCATATACTATGGATATTCTGTCCAATAACATATAGTGTATTTTGTTTCTGTAGTGCAAAATTATTTAATTTTGTTGACCGTATACTAAATTTCGTCCCGCGATAAAGTCACCCATTCGCAAGTATCGGGTTATGCTAAAACATTGACGAATAAAACGAAAAATGCCGACATGTGTATTAACGATTTTCTCATAATTAACAAGGATTGAATCAACCATTATCATCGAATGGGACCTTCCCCTTTGAGATTCAAAGACATGAGCATTGGCATAATTCACAACACATTGTCTGTTAGAGAGAGTCACTTGTGTGAAAATAAGCCATAATAATCTTTTCAATAGAAGGCTACTTTTGTGATATTTTGAGTCAGATTTTAACTGAAGGCTGAGATAAATTTTAACCTTCATTTAGAAGATAGCAACCTCATTGTCAGAAGTGACACATCATCTTTTACTATAATTTACTAACAGAAACTTATAGGTGATGCATCTTGAGTATTCACCACTTTATAGTGATATGATATAGATCTAATTAAGTGATTGTTTTTGCCATGTAAAACGTTTTGTTACTGCTTGTAACTCTGTCTCTAAAGAAACGAGATCTACAAGCTGCCGATCTGTTTTATTAACCATCTGTTTAAAATTTTATATTCTGAACATTTTATTATATTTTTAATTTTGTCAATGACTTATATAAGATGGAAACGTGCATATCCTGACATAAATGTTTAATAATTGTTTATATTTTGATCACGCAAAATGGTCTTGAATTAAAGAATTTGAGGTTTAAAGTAAAATTTCTCGCTATTTTGTTGTTATTTTAGCTGCAGTATATACATTTTGAAATCAGAAGTACTTCAACAATTTTAAATACAAATTGTTTGGGAATGGTATTGTTTTGATGAAAATTTCATTCTGCAATGTAGGAATTTTGATTTGTATTCCTAAAATGAGTGGAAGTTAAGATAATGGAAAATGCGAGATTTTGCGTGAATACGCGAGTGTTAACACATTCTCAATTAGTTGCCTTTCCTTCTCTATATAATTCCTGGATTTTGTTAAGCTTTAATATCAAAAATTAGATCCGACAATATGTCTTTTCTTAATGAATGACATCTGCTTTTGTCATGTTCTTTAGGCACAATGTAAAATGTCCAAAAAATCAAAATGGTGTTCTGTATCAACGACCATAATTCACCTTTTTGAATGAACCCATATTCTCTTTAAAGAGGCTTGACCTGTTAGTCCGATATTTTAGAATAAAATATTTAACACTGATTATTTAAATGCTACCATATTAATAAAGGTACTTTATGAGTTTTTTGTTCAGAAACATGTGTTGTTTTCTTCCTCTATAATGCATCAGAGTTTTACAGTCAGAATGTGAATTGTTGTTGTTGTCGATTAAATCGCGTTCCGCTTTAATGCAACAACAACAACAATCCTAAATCTGATAATTCTCGAGCAACAACAGAAAGAGTGGGAACCTACGTCATGCGCGCCGCTAAATACGGTACCGAAATGTTGTCCCAAAACCCAATTTAAGTGATTTTAAGGTAAATCTTGGGTACATTTGTATATTTTATAGTTCCGACCGACAGTCTGGGTATAAGAGGAATATATTTCACTGATAAGCAATTCAGTGCGACCTACACAATTCCAGATTACCTCAAAACCGTTGAGCATCATGTCCGGTAACGTTAAAGCGCGGCTGTTTCGAGGTAATCTGGAATTGCGTAGTTCGCACTGATCTATATATCGGTGAAATACACAGACGGCCGGTAGGAACTATCAAATGTGCACATGTACCAATATTCGATACGGCGCATGATGTAGGTTCTCCCCCTTGCGAAGTGCGTTCCGAAACTATCCGGAATTCGTTTCATTAAAACCAATCACGAATACAATTGATTATAAACACTTATTTTTCTAGAACGTCATTTTGCGGACATAAAATGTATAGGCAATGCCGCTTTAAGTACATCGTAGGCGTTTCCAGGTCATGCCGTACGCGTATCTTATTGCAATTATAGCCATGTCACACGTGATTATTCAGCACCAGATCATAAGTGATATTAAATATACAGGGTGATAAAACATGCAGTATTATATTTAGCGATGAACTAGAATCTTAAATCGTATCCTTTAAACTTGTTTATGGGCAAAATTGACATTTGCCCATTATCTCTGTTGGAAATAGTTTTACAAAAATATTTTATTTTTGAATGGGGTTTAACACCATTTTCAACACATTTCATGTTATATATATGGCAAATTCAGTTTTAATGTTGAAATGTTTAGTTGTGTAAATGTCTTTCACTGCAAAACATTTTCTGCAAATACAAAAAAAAAATATGTTCATAGATACATGTATTTTATTCTTAATGAAATACAAGAGCTTATGCCATTATTCAGACAAAATTTTATTTAGATTAAAAAAGAGTTTTGACCCCTCTGTACCTTAGACTGAGTAGAACACCGTCCTTCCGCAAGTAACTGCCAAACCTTCTCACATAACGTTTTTGGACGAGTGGAAACTCGAACCTATGACCTTAGCGGCGAGAGGTAAGTAATCTTTGGACGGCGTCTTAGACTACTTGGCCACGGAGGACCCTCTACAAAAATATAACACCTGCGGAAGTGATTTTAACTTTTTTCATTTTTGTTTATTGTTGTTTTGTATTTCAAAAATATGAAAACTGCCGTGGTCACCATGGCCCGATGAGCGTCTGTCTACAGACCTTTTACATCTCACCGTTGATGTCGTGGATCCGAGCTTTTCTCGGTCCAAATTTTGATATGAGAAAGTGTCATGATGTTGAGTAAGTATCTTGAACTTCAAATGATATTTGATGAGTGTGCCCTTCGCCGGACCAAGCCTTAAACAGCCAGATTGATTGTGTTTTATTTAAAAAAAAATGAACTACTTAAAAGATACTTTAAATGATGTATTTACATTGAGATATACCGGCTTAGATCAGACTGCAATTCGGAAATGATTATTCGAGGTCCATTAGCTATTTAGTGGAACAAATAATGAATAAATGAATGGTGTTTTACAGCACGTCGACACATAAATGTCATTTTGTGCGCGTAAATGGTACAAATACACACTTGAAGAACAGTTTATCCACCTCAGGGGCCGTATTCACCAATTCTTGAGATTATTCTTAGACTTAGAACCGTGGGTGGGGGTGGGGGCACTCCATATATCCTGGTTAGTACATATGGGCCGCCGTTGTTACCCCTCTTTTTTACATATAATGTAGAGTTTTGACACCTTTCTTTTGCATAATTCGATGTAGAGCTGTGATCCTCATTCTGGACACACAATGCAGACGCTTGGTCCCTTGTCCAATCATAAATTAAATATTGAAATGTATAGTTGTGTCAATATTTTCACTGTTATACATTTTCTGCAAATACAAAAAAAAAATCTGTTCATAAGACAAATGTATTTTATTCTTAATGAAATCCAAAACCTTATGCCAATGTTTAGACAAAGTTTCATCGCTGGGGATCGACCCAGCAGCCTCTGGCATGAACCGCCAACACGCTGTTCATTATAATTCCATCCGCTCAGCGTTTTTCGTTGCATATAATCCCTATGACGTTTCTCCAGTATGACCACGCTAATATCTTAAAGGTTGGTAATTAAATAGTTCACAATGAAAGGCTTCGTTTCAATCTAACTTAATACTTACGTACCTAAAATCATACGAACGCCGTGTATGATTCTTATCAGGAACAAAACAGTCTTGGGGTATGAGTTAAAACAGGACATCAAAACAGGGTTATTTGCAACAAGAATAAAACTGCTGATAGTGACATACGTCGGAACAAACTTGACAACCTGCCAAACACACTGGTTTGTAATTACGATCACTCCTACATGATTGCAAATCTAGAATGCATGTGTTATCTCCCTTCGTCGAATGGCTAATAATAACCGGGAAGACTGGTATCAAGGTATTACACCTTACATTCAGGTATTTGTGATAAGTGCAGTCAATGCTTTATTTTTCAACCATTTAATGATGAAGCACTCGGAACAAACATGTGAACAGTATTGACTGGCTTGTTCCGTCTAAATACGTTTGTGGAATTTCATATTGGCCAGTGCAAATACATCATACCAGAGTACAGATGACCTTAATTTTAAGAAACAGACGATATGCAGCATATTAACTTGGCATTATTCCATGCACCTTATGCATGCTAGAAGCACTGTAATTTTGCTTTATGCTGAGTAAAAAATGTTGTTGTAGTAGTAGTAGTAGTAGTAGTAGTAATAGTAGTAGTAGTAGTATAGTGCGTGCTTAACATAGCGGTATTTAAGCAGTCCGATGTAACTGGCCGATTTTTTTCGGCATGGAAAAGTGTCTAGTTTGAATGTATACATACATGTTTTGCCGGTTGTCATTATATTACAGAGATCAAACGTAACAATATGTCATGATAATGTTCGTGCAATCATTTTACAAATGCCAACTTTATATGTTTGTCTGAGATATGACATTTGCCTTATCAACAACAAAATGTCAACACCGTGTGTCAAATTGCAATGTCCCAAATATGGCAATATTTCTATAAAAAAAAATGTGCACGCTAGTTTTTCGCAACAACGTGTTTTGGCGTTGTGATCAAGTATGATGGTGATTTTATTAAAATTAATTAGGGCTATTAGGTTTTTATCAAATTTCAATAGTAAAAGAAATCCAGAATGTTAACCAACATTTGGGTTTGATAAAGGTTTACTACACAGTCACGGAATGGAAAATGTCACACCTCAGTAAACACCACAATTGGATTGAAAATCGCCTTTTACAATGCACTCTTTCGTGTACGGTGTCCTGTTAGGGCCATCGTGACATATTTATAAATTCAGTAAATGAATTTTTTTTTTTTTTTCACCATCGTTGTTTCGACTATTCACCATCATAGTTTCGACTTTTCACCATCGTTGTTTAAGTTATTCACTATCGTAATTTCGACCTTTCACCATCATAGTTTCGAATTTTCACTATCGTTGTTTCGACTTTTCAATATCGTTGATTTAATTTTTCACTATCGTAGTTTCGACTTTTCACCATCGTTTTTTCAACTTTTCACCATCGTAGTTTCGTTGTTTCGACTTTCTTTACCAAATAAATATGCCGCGATGGCCCTTACAGGACACCGTAGTCTTGTAATACAACATTTCAGTTTTGTAATTTTCACACATCGGGGTGAGGCCAGTTGTGACAACAAGATTTATTTAGGCAAACAAAATTTTGTCATTTTATTCAAAACAAGATTCCTCAATTTCTAATGATTTGATTACTTATAAGTTTACAAAGTTAAAAATTGAAACTATTGGAAACAAATGAATTCAAACTAAACAGCGCCAACACTATTCACTTTAATTTAAACATCTTATACCTCAGAACGCTAATGATACGTTCCATAGTCAGCGGACGATTACCTCTACGTTGAAATAGAAGAGAATCGAACTATTCAATCGCTGCTTCATGAGAGTAAAGGTATAATAAAACATTCGATCAAAACTGGAACGAATAACCAAACAATTTATTTCCACTTGTTCATAAAATAGATTAATAATGGTATTAGTACCGGTTTATCAACAGTAATATCACTAAGTTCGAACACCGAAAATTAATTAACCGACATACATGGAATAACAATTCGTGTCAGGTAAAACCTTACGGACAATACGTGGCTACAATTTTTCGATACGTAGGTAAAATACTATGAGTCCATGTAACCTTGGTTATGACCTACTAGACATGTTTAAATTGCGATAATGCAATTAAGAAGTTCACCATTAACGACAATAAAAGCACTGGGGCGTTATTTCTACAACACGTGATCGCATCGCTGACAGGATCTGCGTCATCTTTTTCTGCCGGAGTCTTGACACCAATTTCACAGATGTCCATTATGTTACAGTCTTCAATGTTGCTGTTATAAAACTTTCTTACTGTTTCATAAGAACACACTTCACTCCCGCATGCCGGGATAGAAACTGAAACTTCATTTACAAATAGTTTCACGACATATTCTCTCCTCAATTGTTCAGTGGCATTTGTGATGGAATCGGCACATGCATACAATGCGAAAACAACATTAGCCGAGGAAGGCGAAATGTCACTAGTTTTGAATGTCCTGTTTTTCATGGCCGCCATGTTATCTGCAAGCAAAGGTAGTTCGTCTTTAGATAGACCCAGTGCTGTCATAAGTGGTAAAACTGTGACCCAGTGTCCAAACTGAAACTTGGCAGCTACATAACTGAAATAAATAGAGGATCTTACATGAGTGTTCATTTATTATTGAATTTATATTGACAAAACTATATAATGCGAGCATGGTGGTACAAGCCCACCACTGATTTTTGATGTTTATTGTATTGTAAATAAATAAATTTTGCAGATGTGTCAGTCATACAGAGGCCCAAATAAAAGAAGTGAAACGTACATTTAATTGTTTTACTACTGCACTACCAAAATATGATGAGAAAAGTAGGGGTTATGTGTCAGTGTGTACACTGTTGATAAAGTGAAAGTAGACTTCCGAAATCACGTATTCATACCCCAATTTTCAAGCATCAATTTTTTTATTAATTCACAATACAAACATGACAGTGCTTTCAAAATGTTCAAAATACACCAAATAAAAAAGAGCATTAAAATAAGGAAAATGCATTTTTTAAGAAGAAAACAGGTTATTTATAACCGCCATTATGCGACCACCCTGCGGAAGACCCCACGGAAGCATTTCCTGTTTCCAATGGTGGTACTAGGCCTGATGTCTTGTAACCAACGAGTTTAATAAAATCAATAATAACTTTGCACGAATGTGAGATTCTTATCATTATAAAACTCCGGAAATGGTACATTTACCATTTATTCAACAGATCACCAGTAGTGATCAGGTATATTACTTTCCGTCACATGACCTATTTACGTAAAATCTCAATATAACGTCATTTTACCATGACAGATCAACGTCATTTGTCGGGAAGTACTTCGGAATTTGACGTACGAGAGTCGAGTGATACGGAAAACACCGAGCGGTGAATCGGAAGTGAGATTATATAAATGAGTTACTTATACTACTTCGTTGTAAATTATATGATCAAATGTTTTATTTCATTCTTTGCGTTTTGGTCATGTTACCGATATCATGTGTAAGCAATGTCTGTGTACAGCGATATACATGTATATTAGACTGACCAGAAAAGTAGGCCTAAATATAAAATATCATAGGTCTACGCAAACATAAGTAAAATCATACAGATGACTGTTTGTGGAATTCGAGGTGAGACAAATGAAATTTTAGAGAGATTTTAACCTTATTATGGTCGTTAACGGTAATCATTTACTAAATATACTGAACGGAAAAGCTAACTCGCAACCTGACATTTTATGTATTTTCTCAAAAAGTATCAAAGCAATTTCCTTGGAAATTGGATTTAGATAAAAAAGAACATTTAGGCTTTGTAAAATCAAAACATAGTGTCTGTTATTGTCGTATACTTATTTTAATAACGTCACTCAACATTTTGATGAAGATATTAGAGATACAAAAGTGGCAGGTTAGCTGTTCCGTTCAGTATACTTTGAAATTATCGACTGTGAAAATGTGACTTTGACACGGAATTGTCACGTATGTTGTACTACTAGTATTGAGGAAGTAATACTCACTCAGATGACAATGTAGCGTTTGTTAAGTTACTGTTTTCCCATGCGTCTAGGGCGTTCTCCATTGTGAAAAATATGTCCTGCATCAAGGGGCACACCATCTTGGAATTGATATCAAGACCATATGAAGATTCGTAGTATTTCTGTAAGTAAAAATGTTTTCGTTTTGGCGAGATCTGAGCTGTCTCTGACGTTCAGTACCTTTGTAGAGAACTTCTGGGAAGTCAATATCAATATATTAAACCTGAAATGCGTCCATGGGGCACAGATGCCCCTGCTTTGTAACTACATTGTAGATGCCAGCTTTCGCAAATTTCAGCAAGTTTGACTATCGCAAGAGATCAGAAACCGTCAGCCAATCAGAGTCCAGATCACATAATTAATATGTGCCGATTCTCTTCATTGTCGAGCTTGACCTGGGTCTTGTTGATATAAAGCCAAACATCAAGTTTCATTAAAATCGGTCCATAAATAAAGACTTTAAGATGTCAGAAACTATCAGCCAATCAGAGCCCAGAACACCTAATTAATATCCAGGGATTTTAACGGAAATCGCACTTGAGCTGCAGTTTATCACCATACATCTTTCTACCAAATATGAATCAAATCCATCTAATCCTTCAAGAAATATCGAGCGGAAACCAATGTTTTGACATTTGTCAATAATCTAAGTCCAAAAAGGGGCATAACTTTATCAAAAATCATCAGACCGAGAAATAAATACGAATTTGACCTGTATTACCTGAATGTGAAGTCACACACCAAATTTGGTTTAAATCTGTTTATTAAAACTAAAGATATGTCGGAAACAATTTTCGTACATACGGGACGGGACGTACGGACGGACAACGGTGATACAATATGCACCACCGCACCCTATTGAAAATGGCGGGGGCATAAAAAAATTACTGAAGCGTCTTGTCAACTATGGCTATATCATATTAAAGTATTTATTTAACACACTTGCTGTTTCAATGATATGACAGAAATAACGCAGAAATCGACGCTAATGAGATGCGGGTACTGGGCGCATGGTTATGACATTACGGTGCTACTGAGATGCGGGTACTGGGCGCATGGTTATGACATAACGGTGCTACTGAGTTGCGGGCACTGGACGTATGGTTATGATATTACGGTGCTACTGTGATGCAGGGGCTGGGCGCATGGTTATGACATTACGGCGCTACTGAGATGCGGGTACTGGACGCATGATTATGACATTACGATGCTACTGAGATGCAGATACTGGGCGCATGGTTATGACATAACGGCGCTACTGAAATGTGGGTACTGGACTCATGGTTATGGCATTACGGTGCTACTGAGATCAGGGTACTGGACGCATGGTTATGACATTACGGTGTTACTGAGATGTGGGTGCTGGACACATTGTTAATACATAACGGCGCTACTGAGATGCGGGCACTGGACGCATGGTTATGACATAACGGTGCTACTGAGATGAGGGCACTGGGCGCATGGTTATGACATTACGGCGCTACTGAGCTGCGGGTACTGGGCGCATGGTTATTACATTACGGCGCTACTGAAATGCGGATACTGGGCGCATGGTTATGACATTACGGCGCTACTGAGATGCAGACAATGGACGCATGGTTATGGCATTACGGTGCTACTGCGATGAGGGAACTGGACGCATGGTTATGGCATTACGGTGCTACTGAGATGTGGGTGCTGAACACATTGTTATTACATAACGGCGCTACTGAGATGCGGGCACTGGACGCATGGTTATGACATTACGGCGCTACTGAGATGAGGGCACTGGGCGCATGGTTATGACATTACGGCGCTACTGAGATGCGGGAACTGGGCGCATGGTTATGACATTACGGCGCTATTGAGATGAAGGTACTGGGCGCATGGTTATGACATTACGGTGATACTGAGATGCGGGTACTGGACGCATGGTTATGACATTACGGTGATACTGAGATGTGGGTGCTGGACACATGGTTATGACATAACGGCGCTACTGAGATGCGGGCACTGGACGCATGGTTATGACATAACGGCGATACTGAGATGCGGGTACTGGACGCATGGTTATGACATTACGGTGATACTGAGATGTGGGTGCTGGACACATGGTTATGACATAACGGCGCTACTGAGATGCGGGCACTGGACGCATGGTTATGGCATTACGGTGATACTGAGATGCGGGCACTGGTTTCATGGTTATGACATTACGGCGCTATTGAGATGAAGGTACTGGGCGCATGGTTATGACATTACGGCGCTACTGAGATGAGGGTACTGGGCGCATGGTTATGACATTACGGCGCTACTGAGATGCGGGTACTGGGCGCATGGTTATGACATTACGGCGCTACTGAGATGTGGGTACTGGACACATGGTTATGACATTACGATGCTACTGAGATGCGGGCACTGGACGCATGGTTATGGCATTACGGTGATACTGAGATGCGGGCACTGGGTTCATGGTTATGACATTACGGCGCTATTGAGATGAAGGTACTGGGCGCATGGTTATGACATTACGGCGCTACTGAGATGTGGGTACTGGACGCATGGTTATGACATTACGATGCTACTGAGATGTGGGTGCTGGACACATGGTTATGACATTACGATGCTACTGAGATGTGGGTGCTGGACACATGGTTATGACATTACGGCGCTACTGAGATGTGGGTACTGGACGCATGGTTATGACATTACGGTGATACTGAGATGCGGGTACTGGACGCATGGTTATGACATTACGGTGATACTGAGATGTGGGTGCTGGACACATGGTTATGACATTACGGTGATACTGAGATGCGGATACTGGACGCATGGTTATGACATTACGGTGATACTGAGATGTGGGTGCTGGACACATGGTTATGACATTACGATGCTACTGAGATGTGGGTGCTGGACACATGGTTATGACATTACGGCGCTACTGAGATGTGGGTACTGGACGCATGGTTATGACATTACGGTGATACTGAGATGCGGGTACTGGACGCATGGTTATGACATTACGGTGATACTGAGATGCGGGCACTGGACGCATGGTTATGGCATTACGGTGATACTGAGATGCGGGCACTGGGTTCATGGTTATGACATAACGATGCTATTGAGATGAGGGCACTGGACGCATGGTTATGACATTACGGTGATACTGAGATGCGGGTACTGGACGCATGGTTATGACATTACGGCGCTACTGAGATGTGAGTACTGGACGCATGGTTATGATATTACGGTGATACTGAGATGCGGGTACTGGACGCATGGTTATGACATTACGGTGATACTGAGATGTGGGTGCTGGACACATGGTTATGACATAACGGCGCTACTGAGATGCGGGCACTGGACGCATGGTTATGGCATTACGGTGATACTGAGATGCGGGCACTGGGTTCATGGTTATGACATAACGATGCTATTGAGATGAGGGTACTGGGCGCATGGTTATGACATTACGGTGCTACTGAGATGTGGGTACTGGACGCATGGTTATGGCATTACGGTGATACTGAGATGCGGGCACTGGGTTCATGGTTATGACATTACGGTGCTACTGAGATGTGGGTACTGGACGCATGGTTATGGCATTACGGTGATACTGAGATGCGGGCACTGGGTTCATGGTTATGACATTACGGCGCTACTGAGATGTGGGTACTGGACGCATGGTTATGACATTACGGTGATACTGAGATGCGGGTACTGGACGCATGGTTATGACATTACGGTGATACTGAGATGTGGGTGCTGGACACATGGTTATGACATAACGGCGCTACTGAGATGCGGGCACTGGACGCATGGTTATGACATTACGGTGATACTGAGATGCGGGTACTGGACGCATGGTTATGACATTACGGCGCTACTGAGATGTGAGTACTGGACGCATGGTTATGATATTACGGTGATACTGAGATGCGGGTACTGGACGCATGGTTATGACATTACGGTGATACTGAGATGTGGGTGCTGGACACATGGTTATGACATAACGGCGCTATTGAGATGCGGGCACTGGACGCATGGTTATGGCATTACGGTGATACTGAGATGCGGGCACTGGGTTCATGGTTATGACATTACGATGCTATTGAGATGAGGGTACTGGGCGCATGGTTATGACATTACGGTGCTACTGAGATGTGGGTACTGGACGCATGGTTATGGCATTACGGTGATACTGAGATGCGGGCACTGGGTTCATGGTTATGACATTACGGTGCTACTGAGATGTGGGTACTGGACGCATGGTTATGGCATTACGGTGATACTGAGATGCGGGCACTGGGTTCATGGTTATGACATTACGGTGCTACTGAGATGTGGGTACTGGGTGCATGGTTATGACATTACGATGCTACTGAGATGATGGTACTGGGCGCATGGTTATGACATTACGGTGCTACTGAGATGTGGGTACTGGACACATGGTTATGACATTACGATGCTACTGAGATGTGGGTACTTGGCGCATGGTTAAGACAATACGGTGCTACTGAGATGTGGGTACTGGACACATGGTTATGACATTACGGTGCTACTGAGATGCGGGCACTGGACGCATGGTTATGGCATTACGGTAATACTGAGATGTCGGTTCCGGACACATGGTTATGCCATAACGGCGCTACTGAGATGCGGGCACTGGACGCATGGTTATGGCATTACGGTGATACTGAGATGCGGACACTGGACGCATGGTTATGACATTACGATGCTACTGAGATGCGGATACTGGACACATGGTTATGACATTACGGTGATACTGAGATGTGGGTACTGGACGCATGGTTATGGCATTACGGTGATACTGAGATGCGGGCACTGGGTTCATGGTTATGACATTACGGTGCTACTGAGATGTGGGTACTGGGTGCATGGTTATGACATTACGATGCTACTGAGATGATGGTACTGGGCGCATGGTTATGACATTACGGTGCTACTGAGATGTGGGTACTGGACGCATGGTTATGGCATTACGGTGATTCTGAGATGCGGGCACTGGGTTCATGGTTATGACATTACGGTGCTACTGAGATGTGGGTACTGGGTGCATGGTTATGACATTACGATGCTACTGAGATGATGGTACTGGGCGCATGGTTATGACATTACGGTGCTACTGAGATGTGGGTACTGGACACATGGTTATGACATTACGATGCTACTGAGATGTGGGTACTGGACGCATGGTTAAGACAATACGGTGCTACTGAGATGTGGGTACTGGACACATGGTTATGACATAACGGTGATACTGAGATGCGGGCACTGGACGCATGGTTATGGCATTACGGTAATACTGAGATGTCGGTTCCGGACACATGATTATGCCATAACTGCGCTACTGAGATGCGGGCACTGGACGCATGGTTATGGCATTACGGTGATACTGAGATGCGGGCACTGGACGCATGGTTATGGCATTACGATGCTACTGAGATGCGGATACTGGACACATGGTTTTGACATTACGGTGATACTGAGATGCGGATACTGGACGCATGGTTATGACGTTACGATGCTACTGAGATGCGGGTACTGGACACATGGTTTTGACATTACGGTGATACTGAGATGATGAAACTGGACGCATGGTTATGACATTACGATGCTTCTGAGATGCGGGTATTGGACGCATGGTTATGTCATTACGGTGCTACTTCTAATTTTTTTCTTTCCATTTTTATTTTTATTTTCATAATATTGGTTAAAATATGTCATTTTGATACGTATTGTAAAATATTGTAAAAACATATAGTGAATGACTGGAACGCAATGTTGGAAGGGCTTGTGGCCCAAGCTCAATTCCTATTAAAATGAAATAATACATTACAATTATGTTCATTAACAAAACAAACTATATTATATTATTTTTGATATGTCTATTAACATGATAAGCAATTTAAACTTGATACAGTAGAACTTCGATGGCTCGAACCCGAAGGGATTGGAAAAAAATAGTTCGAGTTAAGGGTTGTTCGAGCCAAGTATAATACAATATCATACCATACATGTATATGTATAAACACCTAAATAGGAATACGACCGGGCCCAGATGAATAGTTTAAACTATTTGTGGTGTTTGAGACATCTGTGTTCGAGCCAACGGAGTAGTACTGTATATTACTATCTGACATGTAATTCTCAATCAGACGACGACGTCAAACTGCCAGTGTGTTGAGATCCTTGTAATAGTTGTCGTCATAATTCTACATAAATACTTCAAAGACACATGGGTAAGTATTTAAATGTACGCGTTTCACCTCTACATCCCTGCCATACTCAAGCACTTCTCTTTCTCCGTCGGTCAGGAATTGACACCATTTGTTGGCTCCGTTGAAGATAAACTCGTCATAGGCACACATCTCATACAGCAGGAAAATCTCGTCTGCAGCAAAAAGAAGGTACAAGGGTGCTGAATTGTCATGCAATTAATAAAACAGAGAGCACACAGGTATACGGACTGACGAAAGGACGTATAGAAGGAAGAATGGAGACAGCTCTAAATTTATAGCATCAATTATTGTAGTAACATTATAGGACTATCGCGAAAACATTCCGAGGTAGAAGACTACTAACAGGCCATTTATTAGAGTAAATCAACAGACATGTTTAAAATAAATAATTTCTGATCCGTTTTCTCTTTATAGTTGAACTGACTAAACATACAAGTTCACTGAAATGGCTATGGATGCCTCAACATAGGTGAAGTGGGTATGAATACCACAATATAGGTGAAGTGGTTATGAATACCACAATATAGGTGAAATGGGAATGAATACTACAATATATTAATTCCACAATATAGGTGAAGTGGGTTTGAATACCACAATATAAGTCATGTGGTTATGAATGCTCCAATATAGGTGAAGTTGTTATGAATGACGTTTATAGGTGAAGTGGATTTGAAGCCTCAATATAGGTGAAGTGGGTATGAATGCCTCAATATATGTGAAGTGTATATGAATTTCACACTATAGGTCATGCGTTTATAAATGCCTCAATAAAGGTGATATTGATATGACTGCCTCGATCTAGGTGAATGGGGTTATAAATTATTCAATATAGGTGAATTTATGAATGCCTCAATATAGGTGAAGTAAATATGAATGCCTTGATATAGGTGAAGTGGGTATGAATGCCTCAATACAGGTGAAGTGGATATGAATGCTTCAATACATTTGAAGTGGGTATCAAAGCCGTAATATAGGTGAAATGGGTGTGAATGCCTCAATATAGGTGAAGTGAGTATGAATTCCTCAATACAGGTCGTGTGTTTATGAATGCTTCAATATTGGTGTAGTGGGTATGAATGTTTCAATCTCGATTAAGTGGATATGGATACCTTAATATAGGTGAAGTGGACATAAATGCATCAACATAGAGGAAGTAGGTATACATGTCTCAATATAGGTGTGGTGGATATGAATGCCTCAATATAGGTGAAGTGGATATGAATGCCTCAATATAGGTGAAGTTGATATGAATTCCTTAATATAGGTGAAGTGAGTATGAATTCCTCAATACAGGTCGTGTGTTTATGAATGCTTCAATATTGGTGTAGTGGGTATGAATGTTTCAATCTCGATTAAGTGGATATGGATACCTTAATATAGGTGAAGTGGACATAAATGCATCAACATAGAGGAAGTAGGTATACATGTCTCAATATAGGTGTGGTGGATATGAATGCCTCAATATAGGTGAAGTGGATATGAATGCCTCAATATAGGTGAAGTTGATATGAATTCCTTAATATAGGTGTAGTGGGTATGAATGATTCAATATAGATGAAGTGGGTATGAATGCCTCAATATAAGTGAAGTGGCTATGAATGCCTCAATAAAGGTGAAGTGGGTATACCAGTCTCAATATAGGTGAAGTGGTAATGAAAGCCTCAATATAGGTGAAGCGGGTATGAATGTTTCAATATAGGTGATGTGATAAGGAATGTCCAATATAGATGATCTGGATATGGGTGCCTCAATATAGGTGAAGTAGATATGAATGCCTCAATATAGGTGAAGTGGTTATGAATGCCTTAATATAGGTGTAATGGGTATGACTGATTCAATAAAATTGAAGTGGATATGAATGCCTCAATATAGGTGAAGTGGTTATGGATGCCTCAATATAGATGAAGTGGGTATACCTGTCTTAATATAGGTAAAGGTGTGTGAATGCCTCAATATAGGTGAAGTGGTTATGAATGTCTCAATATAGGTGAAGTTATTATGAATGCCTCAATATAGGTGAAGCGGTTATGAATGCCTCAATATAGGTGAAGTAGATATACCAGCCTCAATATAGGTGAAGTGGTTATGGATGCCTTAATACAGGTGAAAAAGGGTATACTAGTCTCAATATACGTGAAGTGGTTATGAATGCCTCGATATAGGTGAAGTGCATATGAATGCCTCAATATAGGTGAAGCAGTTATGAATGCCTCAATATAGGTGAAACGGATATACCAGCCGCAATATAGGTGAAGTGGTTATGAATGCCTCAATATAGGTAAAGCGGGTATACCAGCCTCATTATAGGTGAAGTGGGAATGAATGCCTCACTACAGATGAAGTGGTTATGAATTCCTCAATATAGGTGAAGCGAATATGAATGCTTCACTATATGTGAAGCAGTTATGAATGCCTTAATATAGGTGAAGTGGATATACCAGCCTCAATATAGGTGGAGTGGTTATGAATGCCTCAATATAGGTAAAGTGGGTATATCAGCCTCAATATAGGTGAAGAGGGTATGAATGCCTCACTGTAAATGAAGTGGTTATAATTGCTTCGATATAGGTGAAGTTTGTTAAGAATGGCACAATATTGCTTAATTGGATATGAATGGCTTAATTTAGGTGAACTTGTTATGCAGGTTTCAATATAAATGAAGTGGTTATGAATGCCTCGATATAGGTGAAGTTGGTATGAATGCCACAATATTTTTTAAGTGGCTATAAAAGCCTTAATATAGGTGAAGTGGTTATGAATGTCTCAATATAGGTGAAGTGGATATGAATGCCACAATATTGTTTAAGTGGCTATGAATGCTTCAATATAGGTGAAGTGGTTATGAATATTTCAATATAGATGAAGTGGTTATGAATGCTTCGATATAGGTGAAGTGGTTATGACTGTTTCAATATAGGTGAAATTGGTATGAATAAATATAATGCATATGCTAAATACCCGGCTTTGGTTGTACATGTGCCAGCGTAACAGTATACAACCATATTTAGTACCGATTGACATGGTAAGGAAATTTATACACATCTTGTAGAAGGGATACATCGGAAAGTTTAATCAAATATTGATACCAAAGTCATAAATTATAATCAAAAGTATTCTGTGATAATAACACTCCTTCCAGGGGTTTTTGAGATCTGGGGAGCATGGCCGATTATTTTAATTGATCTGTGGAACATTGTTCATTACGTTCATGGATTAAAGGATCAAAGGCTTAGTTTTTGAGATCAGGGGGAAATACTGTTTGGGATCTGGGAAACAATGACCATTACTTTAAGATATCCAGGGAGCAGGGACCCCCACAGGGACGGCCTTAGTAATTAGATCTATATTGAATACATACTTGGTAAAAGCGAGGTATTCAGACCCAACCGCGCTTCAATCTCCCCTTTAACTTCTATGAACTCTGGGGTCTTCTGAAACATCTCAAACTCTTTATTATCTTTGAACTCTTTTTCGTAGTTTTTGCATCCATCATAAAACCGCATCGTCTTGTCGTTAATCTCAATGTCATGATTAATATTACTGTTGATTCGTCGGGAGAGACCGCTATTAAAGTATTTAAAACTATCCTTTGCTCTTGACTTGCTTGACGACACAAACTTCAAATAGTTACTGTTTGCCTCCAGAAATTTGTGAAACCTTTGTCCGAAGCGGTACCCTAATCCTATATGCTCGTTCGCTCCTTTTAAAACCAGTTCACTCCCCATGGCTTTATCAAATTTTCTTTTCTGCGGACTAACTATTCCGACCTGATCCGTATTGTTTATGATCTTGATAACAAGTTCCTCGATAGCTAACATGTCTTTCAGGCTAGGATTTCTCGCACCGTGACGCAACACACCACTCACGTGTATAATATTGCACGTGCCTGTCCTTATATCCTGGTCGTCGTCCACCCTTGTGTCTAAGTGTGACCATTCGTAAAGCGTTTTTACAGAAAACGCGTCCCATTTCGTACACAAACACGACTGCGAAACTAAGAAAATACACAGAAATAACACGCTGGCGCATTGTTTCGTTAATCA
>CM055895.1:0-20294 GCA_029582155.1 Panopea generosa | reverse complement strand
AACTGTAACTCATATCAAGGACCTCCAATTTGTTTGGCCATTGGAGACAGTCTTCCGTGGTGCTGTTGAAGAAGTCATTCTTTAATATCAAATTTGCATTAAAAACCCTTGAAGGGATGAAGCTCATATTTAGTGTATGGAGATTTGTTAAAAAGTGGAAAAAATATTCCCTTTTGTTTGTAGCATTTGTAAAATGGTCAACATTGGTGATTGTAATGTTAGAGAAATCTAAAACCTTAAGAGAGTTGTCTCTATTAAACACGTTAAAGTCTGTTATTAGAATGTTGCATCCACTGAGGATCAAGATTTCTATCTGTTTCGTCATAATCATCTCCATGAAGTCGTGGCGGAATGCGAAATTGCCCAGAAACAAGGAGTTAAGCCTGCTGAGGTTCAGTGTTTTCAGGTTTGGTGTTGAATTGTTGGTCATGAGTGGCAGGACGATCTTGCGGCTAGATAAAGATTGGCAATCGGATAAATCCAAATGTACCAGCTGCTGCAGTCCAGCAAAACCATATTCTTCGATGGCTGTAAGCTCTGGTGAATGGATGCCGAGGAATGTTAGATTTTTCAAATCGAAATAATCATAGTTAAATATGTCAAATTTCTCTCTTGTGTTTATAATTATGTCTAGTTTTTTAACACTCTTCCAACTGGTGTTTTTGAACACTTGTTTCTGCTGCCCAAGTGTGTCTTGATTAAAGTCAGTGATGTACACTTCAGTTATGGTGTCGGGGATATATTCTGGTAGTTCATGGTCACAAGTTAGTCTTATCTCCTTGGAAACACATCTGTTGTGACTTTGATGTTGATCGGTAGATGTTTCCAATACGGCACAGAATAATTCAAAAATATTCCACCATAAAAGTTTAAAATTCATTCTCATTAGGCTGTTTAAGAATATTTAATCTATAGTGTAGCGTTAATCAACCACTCAAGGGAGATAAATCTGTAGTGCAGCATTAATCAATCACTCAAGGGAGATAAATCTGTAGTGCGGCGTTAATCAACCACTCAAGGGAGATAAATCTGTAGTGCAGCGTTAATCAACACTCAAGGGAGATAAATCTGTAGTGCAGCGTTAATCAACCACTCAAGGGAGATAAATCTGTAGTGCAGCGTTAATCAACACTCAAGGGAGATAAATCTGTAGTGCAGCGTTAATCAACCACTCAAGGGAGATAAATCTGTAGCACAGTGTTAATCAACCACACAAGTGAGATAATAAATGTTGTCTTATCTTTGACTTGTTGGGTTGATTATGAATATTTAATCTATAATGCAGCATTAATCAACCACTCAAGGGAGATAATAAATGCAGTCTGAAATTGGACTTGTTAGATGGATTATGAATATTTAATCTGTAGTGCAGCATTAATCAACCACTCGAGGGACATAATAAATGTTAATCTTGGACTTGTGACTGCTTCAGACAGTGACTGCTCAGTCGAGGTTATCCTGTAATTAATAAAAAGAGCCTGAAATTGACTAAAAAGAGAAGGCATTTACATTTAATATAATTTAATAAAGAAATAGTTGCTAAACAAAACAACAGAATTGAGGCTTTGTAATATAATGTATTTGTAATTCTGAATACAGGATAATATTTGTTGAACAAAACAGCAGAATTGAAATTAAAATATAGATGTAATTGTAAAATATTTTGTTATTTTCACTGACCACTTTGAGTGTGGTGTTGGGGGGGATATTTCTTGTTTATTAATGTTGATCATATAGAACATTACATCTTTTGTGTTCAGTATCTTATTGGAGACCAATGTTGTTAATTGGTATTTTTACAAACTGCTGCAAATGTATCCATACTGATTGCTACATTTTGGCACAGATCATGGTAACAGTGTGCTGTTATAAAGGTGTAAACCCACCATTGATTTTTGTTCTTTATTCTTTTGTAAATAACAAAAATTTGAAGGCTTGTCATTCATAGAGAGACCCATATGAAAGAAGTGAAACTATATTTTACTGTTTGTCAACCTCTGCACTTTCAAAATATGATGAGAAAAGTAGGGGTCATGTGTCATATAAGAGATTTTTTTCAGCTTGATGTGTACACTGCTGACAAAGTGAAAGTACACTTCTAAAATCATGTATTCATACCCTAACTTCCAAGCATCATTTTTCACAATTCAAACATGATAATGCTGTCAAAATGTTCAAAATACATCAATAATGCCATTCAAATAATAAAAATGATCAATAAAATAAGGAAAATGCATTTTTAAAGAAGAAAAAAATGAGGATTATTTATATCCGCCGTTATGCAACTACCCCACAGAAACACTTCCAATGGTGGAAACTATGCCTAAAACCTTCATTTTTGTTAAATGTTCTTAGTTTTCAATTTAACATTTAACCATGTTAAACTGAATTGTAAAACTGTTTTCACAACATCCTGTTGAACTGGACCGTCATGTTTTTAAAATCCTTTATACATGTATCTTGCATGGAACATCAGATTATTTTAAAATTTTGCTGAATTTCATTTATTTATTTGTTTATTTTACATTATATAGAAGTCACTACTGTCTATGTATTTTTGTTTTTCTCTTTATACATGTATAGACTATATTATGATATTGCAAAATATTCTGTTGCTTAAAGCAATATTGTCTAACTTCTGTAAACTGGAAAACTATTGACCATACATAAAATCAAATAATAATGGGGGTCCCCCGTTGCTAAGTGGTCTTACATGCCGTCTTAAGATCACTTTCTTCTCAACGTTAAGGTTGTAGGTTCAAGTCCCGCTTCAAACACTATGTTAGAAAGTTTGCCAGTTACTTGGAGAAGGAAGGTGGTCCTACTTGTACTCATTCTGAGGTCTTCCTCCATCAATAAAACTGGATATGCCATATATAACATGAAATGTGTTGAAAATGTCGTTAAACCCCATTTAAAAAATGCTATGAGACCTCTAAAATGAAGTGTCCCTGTTTGGGAACAGCCAAATGTCGTACCTCGATCTACTTAATTTATGCAAAGGGAATGGCCGTATCTAATGTTGAGAGACCATTTTGCCTGTAATAATATATATAATGAAATATGTGTTTATATGGCAATGAAATTGATGTTAAACTTTACTTAATTTATGCTGGTGTTCTAGTTTTCCTCTACAAAAAGTCAAATTTTGAAATACTTCCGGTTTGTAGTGGATTAACATGGCTTCCTTTATCTGACTTCTTAATCAATTCAATACCTTCATAAAATAGCAGGGATAGCTGATTTATAAACCTGTAGTGAAGAATAATTGTCATTTAAAAGAAAAAATAATCTACCTTTGACAGCCTTCATAAAATCCATTAAACTATAGGTTTTAACAGCAGCATCAGATGGTCTCAACTTTAATTTGTGTACCTGTACTACAAATATGTGTACAGAAAGTAACATTATTCAGTTGTAATCATGCGTTACTTTATACGATACCTGAGTTACAATTGGGTAGATACATAATGGGAAACAGGACACCTGTTTTTTAATGTATTGTTTATGTCGCTCACAAGTAAAGGACATCACATTGGTATCGGATAAAAGATGAGTTGGCCATTGTTGGGTTAGTCCTATAAATTACAATACATGCACATACTCTGGTATGTTTTAATATATATCTTGATGTCACTGATGGCTCAGAGCATATTCAATCAAGCCATATTCCAAACAACTATTTGTAGCCAATTCTAAAAAGATTTTTGGGACCCCAAGACCATTCTTAAAAAAATGCTGTGACCCAGTTTTTTTTATGTGGGTAGGTAGACAGCTATTTTTTATGCTCCCTTAAAGGGGGGAAGCATATAGTCTGCTTCATCCGTGCGTCTGTCCGTGCATGCGTCCCAAAGTTCTTGTCTGGGCTATTTTCTATAACCTTAGGTTGGAATTTTATGAAACTTGCTAGGATGCATCATTACCAAGTGCAGATGCACATATTGTCTTTGTGTTCTGGTTCGATGATTTTTCACGGAGTTATGGCCCTTTGATTCTGTTTGTGAACAAATTCTTGTCCAAGCTATTTCTCTACAACCACAGGTTGGAATTTTATGAAACTTGCTAGGATGCATCATTACCAAGTGCAGATGCGCATATTGTCTTTGTGTTCTGGTTCGATAATTTTTCACGGAGTTATGGCCCTTTGATTCTGTTTGTGACAAAATTCTTGTCCGCACTATTTCTCTACAACCTCAGGTTGGAACTTTATGAAACTTGCTAGGATGCATCATTACCAAGTACAGATTTGCATATTGTCTTTGTGTTCAAGTTCCATGATTTTTCACAGAGTAATGGCCCTAAGATCCTGTCTTTGGCCAAATTCTTGTCCATGCTATTTCTCTACAACCCCATGTTGGAATTTTATGAAACTTGCCAGGATGCATCACAACCAAGTGCAGATGCGCATATTGTCTATGTGTTCTGGTTCGATGATTTTTCACGGAATTATGGCCCTTTCATTGAGTCTTGTGACCAAATTCTTGTCTGCACTTTTTCTCTACTACCCCACGTTGGAAATTTATGAAACTTGCTAGGATGCATCATTAGCAAGTGCAGATGCATATGTTGTCTATGTGTTCTGGTTTAGTGATTTTTCATTGAGTTATGGCCCTTTAATTAAGTCTTTGACCAAATTATTGTCTGCGCTACAACCTGAGGTTGGAATTTTATGAAACTTGCTAGGATGCTTCATTACAAAGTGCAGATGTTATGGCCCTTTGATTCTGATTGTGACAAAATTCTTGTCCGCGCTATTTCTCTGCAACCTCAGGTTGGAATTATGTGAAACTTGCTAGGATGCATCATTACCAAGTGCAGATGTGCATATTATCTTTGTGTTCTGATTCAATGATTTTTCACGGAGTTATGGCCCTTTGATTGTCTGTGCCCAAATTCTTGTCCACGCTATTTCTCAGCAACCCCTTGTTGGAATTTTATGAAACTTGCAAGGATGCATCATTACCAAGTGCAGATGCACAAATTGTCTTTGTGTTCTGGTTCCATGATTTTTCACAGAGATATGGCCCTTTGATTCTGTCTGTGACCAAATTCTTGTCTGTGCTATTTCTCTACTACCCCACGTTGGAATTTTATGAAACTTGTTAGGATGCATCATTACCAAGTGCAGATGCGCATATTGTCTATGTGTTCCAGTTTGATGATTTTTTATTGAGTTATGGCCCTTTAATTAAGTCTTTGACCCAATGATTGCCTGCGCTACCACCTCAGGTTGAAATTTTATGTATCTTGCTGTGTTTGTGTTCTGGTTTGATGATTTTTCATGGAGTTATTGCCCTTTCATTCTTCTCTGCTCTATTTCTCTACAACCTCTGGTTGGAATTTTATGGAACTTGCCAGCATGCAATGATAACTAAGTGGAGATGTGCATATTGTCGTCATGATGTTATTTCGCTACAAAGTCTGGTTTTAATTTTGTAAAACTAGCTAGGATCTGCGCATATTGTCATTTTGTTCCAGTTCATTGATTTGCGAATGAGTTCTGTGAAGTGCAGAGCCACGTAATTATTGTTCCTGTTATGCAGTTTGGTATTTTTCAACCAAGTAGCTGGTACAGAGTTAAACACTCACTTGGGGAACATCCATTGATTCCACCAATATCTTCTTGTTTTGTTTTTTTTGGCAAATTGTGATTTTGCAGTCATTTTAAAGAAAAATGGACAGAAATCATGAAATAATAAATGAAATGCTTTGAAAGTCAATAAAAAAGTTTGGGTAGCTGCAATTTTGAGTGAGTAGGTAGGAGCACGGCAAACAATATATTTTTTAATGATGGCCTAAGGCATTTATTCCCATACAAATAGATCCATTTCCACATTCTTAATTCACTGTACTGGTATTCATTTTTCCTTTATTTTTCAGATATATCGTCTGGTATTACAGGGTCAGGTAGACAAAGTTCGCAGTTTACTGTCCAACAATTTGGATTGCCAGACCGAGGCCTTTAGGAGTATGGATGAAGTATTACGCAGGATGCCCCTCTATAATGTAAGCTTGAAGATAGTAAAAGTGAAGAAAGAAATAGTTAAATTCATTTTACCACAAATGATCCTTTCTCATGCGAGGATCTTTTGTGACCAAGACGTCTCAAATCTAAATTACCTCTTACCGATCACGGAATTAAACGCAGCTTGGTCTGAACACTGCGTGAGAAAGTTTGCCAGTTATTTGTAAAAAAAACTGTTACTATGATTCATTCTGATGTGTTCATCCACCAGTATAGAAACATTTAATGTTTTGGAAAGGGAGTTAATCCTCTCTCAAGCTCGGACAATTTTAATCGCAAGTTTTTTAGTTACAGTTAGATGATAAACAATTCTGTGTTCTGTTCTAAACATTTTTGTATGGTGTTTAGAATCACTTTCAACAATTTTTCAGTCGTATTGCGACTGTCTACTTACAACAGTATTCTGAGTGCTGCCACACTGGAGTTTTATGCAGCAAACACATGGTATGATACGCCACTCAGTCACATTATACTGACACCGAGCTGACCAGACCTAGAACTATCCACTAAATTCTGAGCACCAAGCGAGTAAGCTTCTAGTACCATTTTTCAAGTGTTTGGTATGACTGGTCAGGATTGAACTCATGACCTTCTGCATGTGAGGAAACAGAAGACCAAACTTGAGAAACCTGAAATATTGGACTGAAAGAAAATTGTCATCTTCTGATAATTAGCCCAGTGTCTATGACAAAGGGTACCCGGCTGTATATTTAACAAGAATTGTATATTTTCTGAGGGTCTTCCATGGCCGAGTGGCCTTAGGCGCCGCTAAGGTCGTAGGTTTGAGTCCCGCTCGCTCAAAAAACTTTATGTGAGATTGTTTCCAGTTACTTGCGGAATGATGGTGGTTCTACTCAGTCTGAGGTCTTCCTCCACCAGTAAAACTGGATATGCCATATATAACCTGACTCCTGTCTGAGGTCTTCCTCTAGCAGTAAAACTGGATATTGCCATATATAACCTGGCTCCAGTATGAGGTCTTCCTCTAGCAGTAAAACTGGATATGCCATATATAACCTGGCTCCAAGCTGATGTCTTCCTCTACCAGTAAAACTGGATATGCCATATATAACCTGGCTCCAGTCTGAGGTCTTCCTTTAGCAGTAAAACTGGATATGCCATATATAACCTGGCTCCAGTCTGAGGTCTTCCTCTACCAGTAAAACTGGACATGCCATATATAACCTGGCTCCAGTCTGAGGTCTTCCTCTACCAGTAAAACTGGACATGCCATATATAACCTGGCTCTAATCTGAGGTCTTCCTCCACCAGCAAAACTGGACATGCCATATATAACCTGACTCAGTCTGAGGTCTTGCTCCACCAGTAAACTGGACATGCCATATATAACCTGGCTCCAGTCTGAGGTCTTCCAGCTCTACCAGTAAAACTGGACATGCCATATATAACCTGGCTCCAGTCTGAGGTCTTCCTCCACCAGTAAAACTGGATATGCCATATATAACCTGGCTCCAGTCTGAGGTCTTCCTCCACCAGTAAAACTGGACATGCCATATATAACCTGGCTCCAATCTGAGGTCTTTCTTTACCAGTAAAACTGGACATGCCATATATAACCTGGCTCCAGTCTGAGGTCTTCCTCCACCAATAAAACTGGACATGCCATATATAACCTGGCTCCAGTCTGAGGTCTTCCACCACCAGTAAAACTGGATATTCCATATATAACCTGGCTCCAGTCTGAGGTCTTCCTCCACCAGTAAAACTGGATATGCCATATAATAACCTGGCTCCAGTCTGAGGTCTTCCTCTACCAGTAAAACTGGATATGCCATATATAACCTGGCTCCAGTCTGAGGTCTTCCTCCACCAGTAAAACTGGACATGCCATATATAACCTGGCTCCAGTCTGAGGTCTTCCTCTACCAGTAAAACTGGATATGCCATATATAACCTGGCTCCAGTCTGAGGTCTTCCTCCACCAGTAAAACTGGACATGCAATAATGACCTGACTCCTGTCTGAGGTCTTCCTCTAGCAGTAAAACTGGATATGCCATATATAACCTGGCTCCAGTCTGAGGTCTTCCTCCACCAGTAAAACTGGATATGCCATATATAACCTGGCTCCAGTCTGAGGTCTTTCAGCTCTACCAGTAAAACTAGATATGCCATATATAACCTGGCTCCAGTCTGAGGTCTTCCTCCACCAGTAAAACTGGATATGCCATATATAACCTGGCTCCAGTCTGAGGTCTTCCTCTACCAGTAAAACAGGACATGCCATATATAACCTGGCTCCAGTCTGAGGTCTTCCTCCACCAGTAAAACTGGACATGCCATATATAACCTGACTCCTGTCTGAGTTCTTCCTCCACCAGTAAAACTGGACATGCCATATATAGCCTGGCTCCAGTCTGAGGTCTTCTTCCACCAGTAAAACTGGATATGCCATATATAACCTGACTCCTGTCTGAGGTCTACCTCTAGACATAAAACTGGATATGCCATATATAACCTGGCTCCAGTCTGAGGTCTTCCTCCACCAGTAAAACTGGACATGCCATATATAACCTGGCTCCAGTCTGAGGTCTTCCAGCTCTACCAGTAAAACTGGATATGCCATATATAACCTGGCTCCAGTCTGAGGTCTTCCTCCACCAGTAAAACTGGATATGCCATATATAACCTGGCTCCAGTCTGAGGTCTTCCTCTACCAGTAAAACAGGACATGCCATATATAACCTGGCTCCAGTCTGAGGTCTTCCTCCACCAGTCAAACTGGACATGCCATATATAACCTGGCTCCAGTCTGAGGTCTTCCTCTACCAGTAAAACAGGACATGCCATATATAACCTGACTCCTGTCTGAGGTCTTCCTCCACCAGTAAAACTGGACATGCCATATATAGCTTGGCTCCAGTCTGAGGTCTTCTTCCACCAGTAAAACTGGATATGCCATATATAACCTGACTCCTGTCTGAGGTCTACCTCTAGACATAAAACTGGATATGCCATATATAACCTGGCTCCAGTCTGAGGTCTTCCTCCACCAGTAAAACTGGACATGCCATATATAACCTGGCTCCAGTCTGAGGTCTTCCAGCTCTACCAGTAAAACTGGATATGCCATATATAACCTGGCTCCAGTCTGAGGTCTTCCTCCACCAGTAAACTGGATATGCCATATATAACCTGGCTCCAGTCTGAGGTCTTCCTCTACCAGTAAAACAGGACATGCCATATATAACCTGGCTCCAGTCTGAGGTCTTCCTCCACCAGTAAAACTGGACATGCCATATATAACCTGGCTCCAGTCTGAGGTCTTCCTCTACCAGTAAAACAGGACATGCCATATATAACCTGACTCCTGTCTGAGGTCTTCCTCCACCAGTAAAACTGGACATGCCATATATAACCTGGCTCCAGTCTGAGGTCTTCATCTACCAGTAAAACTGGACATGCCATACAGTATACATGTATACCTGAAATGTGTTGAAAAATGGCGTTAAACCTCATTCAAAAAAAAAGAAGAAATTCTGAGGATTCCAAAAAAAAAAAAATAACACTTGGAATGTCCCAATACTCAGAAGTCTACAAGAAGTTTCATAGTTTTTATATAAAACTGATTTCCACAGATTTTTTTCCACCTTGTACAAATGTCCATGTGTTTTTTCCCAAACCTTGGAATTTGGTGTCTCAATACTCTGAGGTTCAAACCATGGAAAACGTATGTACTGGTAAATAGAATAGTTAATAGCAACATTGGAACATACTGTTATTTGCTTACATGTATTGATATTTGTTTTATTGTATTTTTTTTTTTTTTAACAAGGTTGATGTAATGAAGTTTGATGTTTAGATACATGGATAACTGTAAATTGTGTTGTTTTGTGGAGCTTTGCATAAAGAGAACTCAATACTACGTATTGGCCATGATACCAAGTGGTTTTTAATCACAAACATACTAAGCTGGTCAAGTAAATTCCATTTCATGCAATGTTTTACATGTATATGCATTGTTTACTTCTCTAAGATGGACTACAGTAAAAAGTACCGATACAATTGAATGATATGTATCTATAGTACTTGCTGACACAAACCATGTATCTTGGTTATGTGTGTGCCAGGGATATGTATCACAAAGAATTTTGTAACGCGATATATCAGTATACAGGACCTAGGAACTACATAGAGAAGTTAAGGCAAACTGATTGAGATTTTGTGAACGCTTGCGTAGTCATGCTAAATCTTGCAATATCTCATTTTTAATTATCTTCCCTTCCATTCATCTAACAAACATCAAATTCTTTCACTGCAGAATGAAATTGTCATCAAAACAATACCATTCCCAGAAATTTCCGTTTAAAATTGTTGAAGTACTTGTGATTACAAAATGTGTATACTACAACTAAAATAACGACAATTACGATAAATTTCCTCCAAACCTCAATACCTTTAATTCAAGAGCATTTTGTAGTGATCGAAATATGTTTAAAACATCTAAGATTACATACAACTTACAGTTTATGTACAAGAAATCAGTTGCCTGTGAATTATGAATGATCTAATTTGCAAATTATGAATCCTTTGTGTGCTGTCCATCAACATTTAGTAAGGAGATGCAAGTTTCCTATCCTTCTATACAAGTCTTTGACAGGACCAATGTATCATAATATTTTCTTATAGTTATCATCTATCTTGTTATTTAGAAAGAGAATAAAAATACACATATTTTGAATACAACTATAGTTAGATTCAGCCTTCTGTTTAGATACTGAAGTATGCAACTTTAAAAGGGGGAAGATATGCATGTTTTAGTCACCGTTTGTCTGTGCGTTCTTGCATCCCCAAGTTCTTGTCCAGGCTAGTTCTCTACAACCTCTTATTGGAATTTTATGAAACTTGCTAGGATGCATCATTACCAAGTGCAGATGCGCATATTTTCATAGTGTTCTGGTTTGAAGATTTTTCATGGAGTTATGGCCCTTTGATTTCTGTCTGTGAGCAAATTCTTGTCTGCGCTATTTCTCTACAACCCCACGTTGGAATTTTATAAAACTGCTAGGATGCATCACTACCAAGTGGAGATGTGCATATTGTCTTATGTTCCAGTTTGGTGATTTTTCATGGAGTTAGGGCCCTTTAATTGAGTCTGTGACCCAACTCTTGTCCGCGCTATTTCTCTACAACCTCAGTTGGAATTTTATGAAACTTGCTAGGATGCATCATTACCAGTGCAGATGCACATATTATCTTTGTGTTCCAGTTCTATGATTTATCACAGAGTTTTGGCCCTTTGATTCTGTCTGTGACCAAATTCTTGTCCACGCTATTTCTCTACAACCCCATGTTGGAATTTTATAAAACTTGTTAGGGTGCTTCACTACCAAGTGCAGATGCACATATTGTCTTTGTGTTTCTGGTTCGATGATTTTTCAGGGAGTTGTGGCCCCTTTCATTGAGTCTGTGACCAAATTATTGTCTGTGCTATTTCTCTACAACCTCAGGTTGGAATTTATGAAACCTGCTATGTTTGTGTTCCGGTTCGATGATTTTTCACGGATTTATTGCCTTTTCATTCTGTCTGACCAAATTCTTCTCCGCTCTATTTCTCTACAACCTCTGGTTGGAATTTATGAAACTTGTTAGGATGCATCATTACAAAGTGGAAATGTGCATACTGTCTTCATGATGCTATTTGTTACCCTCTGGTTTTAATTTTGTAAAACTAGCTAGTATATGCGCATTTTGCCATTTTGTTCCGGTTCAATGATTTGAAAATGAGTTCTGTCAAGTGCGAGCCACATTTTGTTCCTGCTATGCAGTTTGGTATTGACTTTTTCTTTAAAACTCTCAGAATTACTTCCCCCGTTCAATATCATTAACATATGGTACAGAGTCAAACACTCATTTGAGGAAGCATCCATCGGTTCAACCGATACTTTCTTGTTATTGCTGACTTGCACTTTTTACATGTTAGTAGGGACCAGGATGTATCAGTTCTGGAGTAATACTAGGGAGTATTTTAGACATTAGGGAGTACGATGTTCCTTTCTAATGAAATAAATATAAAAATTACAGCAACTGTTTCGTGGTAACTCTGCGTCTGAATTTGATATGAATGGCGACATTGGAGGGATGACTGTGAGAGGAGACTGGAAGAAGGCGAGTTTGCGACAAGTGCCAATTTGGATATGGTGGCAAGGGTAAGTGTAAAGTAGCCATATTGTCCAATTTCTCGACAGAAAGCGTTTATTTTATATTTTATCATATGAAGTTTTCAGAAGATAATTTTCATTGATTTATTTAGTACTTTAAAAAACTTAGAGAACAAGTTTTTAATTTATTTATGGAGTGAAGCCAAAAAATTAACAAACACGCAAGACATGCAAATAGCTGCTGATAAATGATAATGGCTATCCACACAACATTGAAAACAAGTATTTTTTTGCCAGCTGTTTTGTGTTGTTGAGCATAGATAATAAAAACATATAGATTAAACTTGTATTTGTACCTTATTGATGCATGAAAATTGGAGTTTGGAAATTCAAAGATTATGTTCTCTTGAAGGCTCATTAACTGTCAGAAAGTTACGATGATATAAAAATGTTTCATGAGGAGATGTTGTAGATTTATAAACCTCCACAGCCTCATTAGTGTGCTTTTTATTCAGATTCTATGTGGGGAAGATGCCGTTTTTTCCCAGTTGAAAGATCTGTGTGAAACTTGGTACCATATGTTGATATCTAAGATGCTGTACCAGCGACCGACGGTGAAGTCTGTAGATCTGCACTACTATGTACAGGTACGATCTCTCATATGCACTCGTTTTCATTCACCTGAATAATTTCCTGTTAATTTCAGGTTCATTTGTTTTCATTCACCTGAATAATTTCCTGTTAATTTCAGGTTCATTATTCAAAGAATAGGGACCTACATGTATTGTATTCATCATGTCATGTCATCCGTACTTATATAAACTTATAGAAATATGATTATTTTATTAGCATTGAACATTATATACAATGCTTATAGCCATTACAAACATCAAAACGGAGTAATTCTATATCAGGGGAAAATTTCTTTAAATGTCTTAAAAAAAAACCTATTTGTAAAATAAAATATCAACTCATTATCATAAATAAATAAAATCTGAATGGTTTGGTATATCAAGTCCACTAAAATATAACAAAATGGAGTGGTAAACATTCTAAAAATAGGCAGCACTTAAATACTGCTTGATGACCTTCACATCTTCATTCAGACTTTTTCTACAATGAAACAAATTCTACAATGTGTAAACCTGTATGATGGATCAAATTAAAATCAAAATGAAACATATGACTCATTTATAACAGAACAAAATATATTTCAATTTTAAGTGGGAAATCTATTTTAGTCTTTGACAACCCTGTTTTTAATTTAGATTCCACAATGTAGTTAAAAACAGGTTAGACTGTAGTTGAGGTATTTATCATGTTTAAAATAACTTTATGTGATGACAAGTTCTTATGCAGTAAGCAAACCGCTGTACCAGGTTCAAATGGCAGGAGGTGAGGTGCATATAACGTTTCTCTGCCCCTGAACTTATCTATATAATTTTTTTTACCGCAGTCATGCATGGGAGTACCGTAGTGATGGCAGGATGAGTGAGATGGACAGTATTCTTTTATCTGCTCTCGAGTTTGATATCCACCAGGTCATCAAGGACTGCAGGTTTGTCATTTTTTACATTTATTTCAACCGCAGCGGTGGTCTAGTGGTAGAGCATCCACTACATATGCGAAAGATCGTGGGTTCCATTCTGACCAGGCCATTTCAAATACATGAAAAACGGTATATTAGAAGTTTCCTCGCTTAGTGCTCAGTATTTGGATGATAGTTCTTGGTCTGGTCGGCTTGTCAGTATAATATGATTGGGTGGGGTATCATGTCATGTATATGTTGCAGTGGGTCAGTGCCCTGAATGCTGCCTCAAGTAGACATGTAGTAACTATTGAAACAATTGTTGAAAGAGATGCTAAACACCATACAACAACATCATACACCAGTTCATATTTATTCACATCTACATAATAATCAAAGACAAAAAATAAAGGAAAGCATAGTAACACTAACAAATCTTATACTGATACATGGTAAAATCCACACTTGTGTTATAATGACACGATTTTTGAATTTAATTGTTTTAACAGAAATTTTTTTGTTTTAGATGGGAAAAAAATGTATTGAGTCGGAGGATTTTAAAAGTCGACGGGAAACAGTTAATATACCTTCTATTTTGATTGGCCTGATCAAATATTGCTGTGTTTGGGAGTCTCTTAGATTTAGCATTTTGGGTCATTGTGGATCTCTTGTATATCAAACCATGTCATAGCTTCTAACTTCTGCTTGATTAGATTTAAAGACGCATTCAGTACTATTTGTTTCAAATTTATGTCCTTTACTTAATTTGTACAAAAGGTAACTATGCGACAAATTTTAAGGAAACTTCTTTAATACTTAAATGTCTAAAACTATTATTATACACACCTCAGACTCCTCAGTCCCTATATAATGCAGTTCCTGGTATCCAAAGAGCGAGGCCGCGATATAGACGGAACCACATTATAAACATTGCAACTATGGAAAATCCTACATGTGGAGTAAGACAAAGCTTGTGGAACTTTGATATGCAAATGTCTATCTTTCTTTTTCTTTCAATATATAATGTAACATCATAAAAGGATTACCTACATTTTTTCTATTCTGTCAAACTCTGAAAAAGTCTATATAAAGCCTCCCATTGGCAGTACTGTATCCGGTAAAATGTCAATAATTGGCTTTGCAAAAACATGACAATTTATGTGTGATAAACAAGACAGACCATTGTTTGTCGGCGTAAATCAGTCAAAAGCGATGCTGTGTATAACAATAGGTAATTATTATCACGTCAGACAGAATTATTTAGAGTTTCGTGTTTATATCGGACCGCATAATATCAGGATCACAGTTTATATACATTTAGCACTATGAAATAAAATGAATATTTTGTAGTCTGGAATTGGCCAATAGTTCTCCTATCACTAAGGTAGATTTTTTCAGTGATAAAATTTCTCTCAAGAGTGATTGACATGTGATTTTGGTTAAAAACATTATTTGAGACTTTAAACATGGTTATTCTGTACATTTCAGCGCTGTTTTAAGCAGCTGGTGGTTTGTGGCTCATCTTACCGATCTTTTACATCATTGTGGCCAGCTGGAATCACACAGGCTCGAGTATGTATATGATAACATATTAACATATAAGCAACATTTTTTGTCATTGTTGCGGTACCGCTGTCAGTAGGGACATCATTAATGTGCTAGGTGCTGATGTTGCAGGGGCCGTGGGTTCAAATCCCAAAAGTATCATATTTTAGTTTTTAGCTCTACTGGCCAAAGGCCAGAAAAGCTTATGCAATGGCGCATTGATTGTCGTCTGTCGTCAGTTAAAGCACTTTCTCTAAAACCACTGAGCCAATTAAACTCAAACTTCACATCAATGTTTCTATTACATAGGAGACTATACAGAAGATTTTATTTTGTCGATCTGAAATTCAAGATGGCCGCCATTACTAAAATAGTCCAAACTTAAAAAATTTTCTTCTCATGAACCACCCAACAGATATTGAAAATATTTATGTAGTAATGATAAGCAATTATAGTTCTAATAGATTTATACAAATGGTGTCCCTGGGGTTCAAAACGACCCCGCTCTGAGGGTTCAATTAAACAACACATCCACGTTTAAACTTTTTTAAAAAGTTTTTCAATTGAGTTGTGAGCACATTTCCCATACATAAATATATGGTCAGTGAGCTGTATATGTGCTAACAAACACTATCCAGAACGCTTTAGAATTATAAAAAAAGATGTCCAAATTACAAAGCGTGACAAACGCTTTATAAATTATTTTTAAATTGCCGAGGATTCCAACTTGGCTTCAAATTGAATTATGCGAGTCGTATTAAAAAACTTCACGTTTTAGTGCGTAGTGTACTTTACCTGCCTTGAAAGTCATTTTGACAATTTTTTTTGACTCGGGTGAGTTACACGCTTGTTTTATAAAGTGTTAGTCACGCATTATAATGTGGGCATCATTTTGTTCGGGATTGTGTTTATATGCTCATATACAGCTAATTGACCATATGTTTGTATGAGAATGAGCTCATAACTCAATTAAAATTTTTTTTTTAAAAGTTCAAACGTGGATGTGTTGCTTTAAGGGACACATCATTATAATTATAAATTTTTTTTTTTTTTTTAAAAAAACAAACTGATTTTGCTTATATTTACATAGAAGCATTGTCAAGGAGGTTCAGTAAAAATGAATGGGTTCCACTGTCTTAAGGGGTCAGGAGAGGTCCTAAAAGGGCAAAAATTGGGAATTACAAAAATCATTTTCTTAAGAACCGGTCTGTCAAATTTGTTCATATTTGGCATAAATTATTCCTATATGTAGGTGTTTGAATGAAGATAAGAATTAAGGGACTGATATTTATATGGGTCAGGTAAAGGGACATAGAATTTTACTTAGGAATACTATGGGAAAACAGAAAAATCTCATTTTTTCATCCATTTTGGCAAAATTATTATTAAATTTGGATTCGCGGACAAAAGCCCCCCCGGACAAAAGCCCCCCCGGACATAAGCCCCCTCAAACCGGTAGGGCGGACATAAGCCCCCTCGATGTTTTTGCAAGGCGGACATAAGCCCCCTCGTCTAATTTTTTGGGGCGGACAAAAGCCCCCTCGACTATTTAAGCAGGGCGGACAAAAGCCCCCTTACCTAGAGTAATATAGTTGATAAACCCCCCTTCACATTTGTTTTTGGTCATAGGTCTGCTCAAATGTTTATCTTCTTAACAATTTCCGAATCAATAATGGTTAAACATGTCTTAAAAAAAAGAATAGCGTATTTGGTTTAAAGCAAGGGAGAGTACTCGTTATAACTCTCAATGCGCAACGTCATTTATTGACGACATACCTAATGCACACTCTGTTTTTATCGTTTAACTTAACGCTACTCGGCGCCTTTTCCCATTATTTTTTTTTATGTCTGGCGATGAAAGCGTTTATAAGCCCCAACAATAAGGTTAATAAATTATAACTTTGAACGATCCGCACTACTACTGCAAACAGAGCAGACCCTGATCAAGCCACTACTCGGCTATCATGATTTTGATTAGTTACACCGTAATTATCCCGATGTTGTACAAATCCTGGGTGATTAAAGTTAATGTTATGTTGTTGTTGATAATTGTAAGTTTGTAAATATGCGATCATATTATAAATGCTGGAATTTTGTTTGACTGAATAAAGTTATCTTTCACCTTTAATGTGTGTTATAATAACTTATTATTGTATGAACACCATAATTGATAATTAGATAAGGAGATGTTTGTTGTTGACGGTTAATGCAAACTGTCACGTTATTATAATTAAATATAATTTTAAAGAAGAGAGACTGGGTTGCGTATTCACAGTTTGTTTTAAGCGAAAATGTGGATTACTTATTAAAGAGCACCCGGTATGCTAACAGGTAGCTGGCACTCATTACTCTAATTGCAAACTGATAACATACCTTTGCCGTATGTATATATACGCATGAAAATGACCATAAATCATATCACAATACACTGAAACAATGGAGTTTATCAAGAGCAACAAAGGTTCCAGCTGTTCCCTGTTAGTCTTTATTTAACCTCTTTCTTAATTTTGTCTGACTATTTTCACATAAGTAAATTGAAGCTGTTTTCAACAAAAATAAAGGCTTCAATGGGGAAAAAATTACCGATAATAATTATTATTATAACTTGTGCATTAGGTGTGTCGTCTGTGACGCTGTGTCTGATACGCTATTTTGGCAAACAGTTTATTTTATTTTATACGGATTGAGGGGGGCTTTTGTCCGCTCTGTACACGAGGTAAGGGGGCTTATGTCCGCCCTATATTTTTTGGGATCGAGGGGGCTTTTGTCCGCCCTGCTAAAATGGTCGAGGGGGCTTATGTCCGCCCCTTGAGATTAGCCGAGGGAGCTTATGTCCGCCTTGCAAAAACATCGAGGGGGCTTATGTCCGCCCTACCTGTTGGAGGGGGCTTATGTCCGGGGGGGCTTTTGTCCGTATACCTAAATTTGAGTTCTGAAGCATCGTCTAGTCGTAGGAAATAAGATTTGGTCCAATAAGGAGAATTGACTTTCCATAAGAGGCCAGGGTGGGTCCAAAATGGGTTGAAATAGAAAATTTTCAAAAATATTCTTCTCAACAACTGGTCAGTCAAATTTGTTCTTATTTGATATAGATTATCCAAATGAGTATGGGTTTAAAGTTTGTACATATCAAGGGGCTTGTATTTAAAGTAGTTCTGTAAGGGGACTTTGAGTTTTATGTATAAATATTATGGGAAAACACAACTTTTGTTTCCATTTATTTATGGGTTTTTTTTATTCAGTTTGAGTTCTGAGTCATTACAAATAAGATTTTATTCAATAAGAAGTATTGACTTTCCAAAAGGGGCCAGATGGGGTCACAAAATGGGTAAAATTGAACATTTTCAAAATTTTATTTTCAACAACTGGTCAGTCAAATTTGTTCATATTTGATACGCTTTATCCCTATGATTAAGAGTTCTAAGTTTGTACCAATCATGGGACACTGCAATGTATAGAGGCCCTGTAAGGGAACTTTGAGTTTTACATAGGAATACTATGGGGGAATGGAAAATTCTGGTTAAAATTGTGAATTTTCATAAACCTTCCTCTAAATAACATTTCTTTTAAGCTTGTTCATATACATTATTACATAAATCATCCTTATATTAGCAAGGGATTGAAGATTCAGCAAATCAAGGGGCTGGGATATATAGGGACCCTGCAAGGTGACTTTTCATTTTGTACAAAAAAAAACATGAGTGGATGATTGAAGTTTTGACAAATCAGAAACTGGGATGTATAAGGGTCCTGTATGGGTGCTATATTTTTTTTTTTATAGATGAATGGTATGGGAATTTAAAAGTATTTCCTTTTCATAGCAATTAAATTTTTGTTCAGTATGGGTTTGGTGTACTTATCCATAAGGGGTTAAGACTACCAAAGAGGGTTAATAGTGTGAAAGTGCTATGGTCACTATGATCCAGTAGAGCATCTTCAGGCCTTCTTGGGCCACTTGTTAAGCTTGTTAAGCTGCTTTTTAAACTCATTCATGTAATGCTTCTTGTATGGATATCTAGATTTGGTCTGGAAGTATATAACTTCATAAATTGGATTTCGAAATTCATAAAAGTCACAGTTACTAAATATATAATAAACCTATCAATTGTTGCGTATAAACTTCATATTATTGAATGCTTTCAGATTTGGGTCAAACCTACGGGAATACCTTTTACTTGAGTATGCCACCAGTTTGATGTCCCACAGAAGTCTTTGGCAGGTGGGCGTCGATTATCTTGACCAGTGTTCAGAATTTGGTCGGTAAGTAACCTGACCTGACAGTTGAGATGTATGCATCTGACCTCCTTCAGCTGACCTCGCGCCTGACACATCTGTTTGAATGTCTTTTGTGAAATTTCATGTTATAGGTACATTTCAAATTCATGTTTATGTGGAAACTGAGCTTGTGAATCTTTCAGTATGCTATGTTTATGTATGCTGTGTTTGTATAGACTGTGTATTCTGTGTTTGTGTATGTTATGTTTATGTGTGCTGTGTTGTGTAAACTGTGTTTGTGTATGCTGTGTTTGTGTAGACTGTGTTTGTGTATGCTCTGTTTGTGTATGCTGTGTTTGTGTTTGCTGTGTTTGTGTAGACTCTGTGTATGCTGTGTTTGTGTAGACTGTTTGTGTATGCTGTGTTTGTGTTTGCTGAGTTTCTGTATGCTTTGTTTTTGTAAACTGTGTTTCTGTATGCTGTGTTTGTATTGTCTGTGTTTGTGTATTCTGTTTGTGTATTTGGTTTGCTGTGTTTGTGTATGCTCTTTTGTGTAGACTGTCTGTGTATGCTGTGTTTGTGTAGACTTTTTGTATATGCTGTGTTTGTGTAGACTGTGTTTGTGTATGCTGTGTTTGTGTAGACTTATTTCCATCTCACTTTGAACTTTGGGATCGGGAGACACTCAAAATCCCCATGCTCAAAATCCCCATGGTTCAAAAATGGCATAGTACTCAAAATCCCCATGGCTAAAATGTTAGAGTACTCAAAATCCCCATGGCTAAAATGTTAGGGTATTCAAAATCCCCATGGTTCAAAATCCCCATAATAACAGGTGCAGGACATGATCACTCAGACTAT